>CM031949.1:27940413-28192913 GCA_018749465.1 Paracanthobrama guichenoti
ATAGGGAACACTTCAAAGTCAATATCAAATCAAAACTAATTAGCACATCATTTTGTAATTGAAAGAATTTAATGACAAACTCTAGTTATGGATTACACACTTAAAAATAGTTACAAAACAAATGTATGAGATGATGAAAACTTATACCGTGTCGTACCCAGCATAAATGTTACCTGAGGATGAGAGAGAGAGGGAGAGAGACAAAGAAGAAAGAGAGCAAGAAGAGAAGAAGCAAAGAGAAGGCCCCAAGAAGAAAGCCAGAGAATAAAGAGCCCAGAGCAGCAGTTTACAATCTTCTTTTATCTATTCCTTGACCATGTGACTGGAAACCCTAATGTGAGACATTCAATCTGGACTCAATCAGACCTAACTTCCCCACGATTGTTACAGGTGTGACACATTTTGCCTACAGGCCTTCAGCATTTCTTTGTCTTTAGGAAGTCCAAATGGCCCTTCTGGTGAGAAAGATGGGGTTGAAAACAGTAAAGCAAATGTCTTTGTTCATTTCAAATTTTCAATTCCTTCATGTCCCTACTTTCCGTGATTGGTCACATATTATTGTGGAGGTGTGTGGGTCCTCTACGATGTTCAAAGTCTGGGAGCAAATATCTGCTTACTGTTATGTGTTTGGCTGCTACGTTTTCCTTCTTCCTATCCGTTGTGTACGATTACCTCACGCTCAATTGTAAAAGCTTTGGTGCAGTTTATGTATTTTGGCATTCTAAAATCATTCAGATTGATCAAGGTAGTAACCTTACCTCTCATCTTTTCCAACAAGTCTTGAAACAACTAAAAATGAAGCACAACCTTTCTAGTGCATATCATGCACAAAGTCAGGAGCATTGAGAGGTTTCATCATACTTTGAAGTCTCTCCTCCGTGCCTAGTGTGTACAGTTGGATAGAGATTAGGAGGAGGGGTTTGCCTGGTTGTTGCTGGCTGTGCGTGAGGTGGTGCAAGAAAGTACCAGTTTAGTCCAAATGACTTAGTTTTTGGTCACAAGGTTTGTGGGCTTTTGGCTGTGTACTTCAGGAGTCCATTTTCTGAAGTTCTGATTAGCCTAAAAACTTGCTGTCATATGTTTATGGATTTCGTCAGAGGCTGTTACAGGCAAAGAGGAGTTGGCTAGTGCTAAACTTGAAAAAACGGCAGGAAGGAATGAGAACTATTGTATGACCGTAAAGTAGAACCTTGTGTATTTGAGCCAGGAGCCCAGGTTCTTGTGTCACGACTTTAAGCGTTCTTCTCCTTTTAAAAGCAAATTTGAGGGCCCATATGTGGTAAACTGTAGATTGAGTGATGAAAATTATCTAGTTGCAACTCTGCATCGGAGGAAGTCCACCCAGCTATATCATGTGAATCTACTGAAACCATATTATGATAAGTCTAAAGAAGATAATGAAAGTGCCGTTAATTCAGCACTTTTTGCAGTATCCAACACTAAGAGTAGTTTTTGTTCTGATGAAACGAGCATGAGAGTAATGAGCCTGATGATGGTGTTTTTGCGTGGGCGATTAAATAATTCTGAGTCTTTGAAAAAGCTTGACGTCATTCTTCTCATTTACCTATTTCACAGTCCAAAGACTTGTCAGAATTGTTTGGAGATGTGCCATCTCAAGCGAGCTGAAGCTGAACATGATATTGATGTTGGTAATGATTCTCCCATCAAACAGCGTTATTATCGTGTGTCACCAGAAAAAGCGGAAGTTGATGGAAGCAGAAATCCAATACATGCTGGATAATGATATAGCAGTCCCTTCCAGTTCACATTGGCGTCTCCTTGCCTGCTGGTTGCGAAGCCTGATGGTTCGGTAAGATTTTGTACAGATTTTCACAGACTCAGTAGAGTGACAAAACCTGATTGTTTTCCACTCCCTCGAATGGAAGACTGCTTAGGTTCTGCAAAGTTAAGTAACCAAACTTGATTTGTTGAGATGCTATTGGCAGGTGCCTTTGAGTCGGAGAGCTCAAGAAATTTCTTCATTTGTTACTCCATCAGGCCTCCATTCTTACAGCGTTCACGAGTTTGGGCTGAAAGCGCACTTTACGCCACTTTTCAACTTCTAATGAACGGGTGGTTGCAGCCCTTGAAGGGTGTGCAGTGTATTTAGGCGATCTGTAGTGTTCAGCGATAGCTGGGACTTGCATTTAAAGCGTTTGAGTGCAGTTCTGATGCGTTTATCAGAGGCAGAACGGCGTGAACCTGGCAAAGTGTGACTTTGCTCGTGTTACAATAACTTACCTTGGTAAGTTTGAAAAAACTTGACGTTATTCTTGCTCATTTACCTATTTCACAGTCTAAAGACTTGGCTACTCTTATACAGAATTTTCCAGAATTGTTTTGAGATCCACTGGAGGCAAGTTGTAGTGATGAACTTAAGTGCAATTTATTTACAGCGTGAACAAATACAAAATGGAACTAGACTTGACTTACGAACAGACTTGACACTTGACTAAACTACACTCACCAACAGCAGTTACAGTAACAATACTCAACCAGGATACAAGGCAAACATGAGGGCTTAAATACACATGGACTAATGACTAGACAAGGGACACCTGTGAACAATGATCAAACAATTATCCAATGAGAACATGACAACAGAACACAAGACAAGGGAGCACATGACAGGATCACATGAGGGCAAGAGAGTCACCGCGACAAGACCAGGAAGCAAACTAAGAAACATGACAGTGAACATGGCAAAACCAGGAAACATGATGAAATAAACTTGAAAATAATATATGAACATGAACAAAACCCCAAACACACTGTGACAAATGTAAGTTATTTTTTTCACATTTTATGTTGAATGTGTGTAAAAAAAAAAGAAAAAAAAAGAACAACACAGTGTATCCAACACAAAATGTGTTAATTGTCATCCAATCACTGCCTACCTCACTCAGCGTGTTGTTAAAGGGCATATTGCAGGTTAGAGCCGTCAGTGAGTCAATGTACAAAAAATAAATTAGGAACTAGATTTTCTTTAAGGCTTCTGGAGTCGTTTTTTTAACAAAATTTTACTTCACGTCTAAAACTGCCAAAAATGGAAGTTACGTAGCGGGAGGAGTGCAGTCAATTTCAGCGACAGGAAAACAATGGATCATAATGACAGTTCGGACACTGAGGAAATTATAAATGTCTAGTCATACTCATATCACGGACCACAGCAATACAATTATGACGAGACAATTAGGGACAGGCCAGAGCAACAATTAGTGAGGTGTCAGGAGAACCAGTGGCGAACAGAGCAGGTGTCTCGGTGAGAGAGACCAGTGTTAGCTTATAGATATATACACGTTAACACTGCTCAGATCACAGTACAGATTATTATCATGTATCAGGCAATAGCAAAGCTGGTATCGGTCATCTAGGAGTATTGATACTTACCAATAACAGAAACTAATAAGCTTTGATCAGGCATCCACACTAAGCGATATGTGATACTAATGCGGCGTAACCCGTGTTGTTCCAACCTTCTACCGTGAAAGTGCACTGGGCGGCAGTCAAACTCCGTGACTTCCCACCCGTGAACTCATGCTAGATCGATGTACTCCAGTTACGAAGCTCTGACGTCACATAGCCTGTGAAACAACAATGGCAGCCCCTACGGATGTGGTGTTTATGGAAGTCATACACGGTGAGAAACAGACTTTAGGACAATATAACGTTGGAATCAAATTAATAATAATATAATAATGATAAATGATAGATTTCATGTTGGTCTCAGCATGGAAGGGAAGGGGACAGAGAGTCCTTTTGTCCGGGTAAAGCTGTATTCTATGTTCAAACAAATGGTTTTCTTTATGTGCTGGAACCATTTCATATAAGGAACAGGTTCTGGTAGGAGTGAATGGGAGTTAGGAAAAGGGTCCCTGTTTTTGTATTGCATGGTCTTCTTGGTCCCAGAAGGGCCTGGAGATCTGACCAGGAGACGACCATATTTAGACTTGTTTTCTATATGAAGCACATTCCTATACCATGAGCTATATGATGTATTCTCTCTCTCTCATTGGTTATATCTGTACTCCACCTCTTTCACTCTTCATATATACTCTATTGCCTTTTTCCAATAAAACAGTGACACAAGATGGCTGCCGTGGATGGCTGCTTCGGTGTTGAGCTCTTCAGCTATTGTTTTGTTTTTGTCTGTTTGTTCTGCTTTTAGTCATTCTTTTCCGATCAGTTTCACCAAAGGCGAACTACTGGACATTAGGAAACACACACCATGTCTGCAGTTTTTATGTCTGCAGTTTTTTGATTATTCAGGACGTTTTGTTTGATATCCTCGTTGGAGTCGCGACTGTTTCTTTAAATCGCGCGGCCTCCGCACTCCTCTTCCCAGTATTCATCTTGCTAATCTCCGCTCTCTTCCTAATAAAGCGGACAAACTGCTTCTCCTCACCGGATTAACAAAGGATTTTTCCAACTCTGCTACACTGTGCTTCACTGAAACCTGGCTGAGTGAAGCCATACCGGACAACGCACTACATCTGCGGGCTTCCAGCTGTTCCGAGCAGATCGCATCACCAGAACTAACCGGAAAAGCGAGAGGTGGAGGTTTGTGTTTCTACATCAACGAACGTTGGTGTTCAGATGTAACAACGCTGAAGAAGATGTGCTCTCCTAACCTAGAGGCCCACTTCATAAACTGTAAACCTTTCTTTTCACGCGGGTTTTCCTCGTTTATTTCGTGAATGTTTACATTCCTCCAGACGCGTGTGTCAGCATGGCATTACAACAGCTGGCTGAACAAATAGCTGAGACTGAACAAAAATATCCAGACTCTCTTTTAATCATTCTTGGGGATTTTAACAAAGCAAATCTCTCCCGTGAACTGCCAAAATACAGACAGCACATTACATGTCCCACCAGAGACAGTAATATTCTTGACCACTGCTACACCACAATAAAGAATGCATATCACTCCGTCCCACGGGCAGCTTTGGGGCTTTCTGATCACTGTGTGGTTCATCTTATACCGTCCTACAGGCAGAAACTGAAGTCAGCTAAACCTGTAATAAAGACTGTAAAAAGATGGACTAATGAAGCAGAGCGGGACCTACAAGCCTGCTTCGATTGCACTGATTGGAATGTCTTTGAAGCTGCTACCACTGATCTGGATGAGCTCACAGATACTGTAACATCATACATCAGTTTCTGCGAGGATACATGCATTCCTACCAAGACATTCTTATCATTCACTAATGATAAACCATGGTTTACTGGGAAACTCAAACAGCCGTCATGCCAAAGAGGATGCTTACAGAAGTGGGGATAGGGTCTTGTATAACCAGGCCAGGAACAGACTGACAAAGGAGATCAGAGCTGCTAAAAGAAGCTACTCTGAAAAGCTGAGAAACCAGTTTTCTTCTAACAACCCTGCTGCTGTCTGGTCAGGCCTGAAGAATATCACCAATTACAAGCCACCATCCCCCCGACCTGCTGAGAATCAACATCTGGCTGATGAGCTGAATGCATTTTACTGCAGGTTTGAGAAACCCAATCTCACACCTCACATCCCACTCTGATCTGCACTTCACACGTCCCCCAACACCCCAACACCTCCTCCTCCCCGCCATCCAACCTGAGCTTAAGGTCTGTGTGGAGCAGGTAACCAAAATCTTCAAAAGACAGAAGATAAGGAAAGCTTCAGGCCCAGACGGCATCTCATCTGCTTGTTTGAAAGCCTGCGCTGACCAACTGGCCCCAGTCTTCACGCAGATCTTCAATAGATCATTGGAGCAGTGTGAAGTTCCCCGTTGCTTCAAACGCTCCACCATCATTCCTGTCCCCAAAAAACCCCAAATCACTGGACTTAATGACTATAGACCTGTCGCTCTCACATCTGTGGTCATGAAGTCATTTGAAAGACTGGTTCTGGCCCACCTGAAGGACATCACTGGACCCTTGCTGGATCCTCTTCAATTTGCCTACAGAGCAAACAGGTCTGTGGATGATGCAGTCAACATGGGACTGCATTATATCCTGCAACATCTCGACAGACCTGGGACTTAAGCAAGGATCTTATTTGTGGACTTCAGTTCGGCCTTCAATACCATCATGCCTGATCTTCTTACAGCTAAACTGACCCAGCTCTCCATGCCATCCTCAATCTGTCAGTGGATCACCAGCTTCCTGACAGACCGGCAGCAGCGAGTGAGACTGGGGAAACTCACATCAAGACTCTCACTACCAGCACTGCGCGCCCCCAGGGTGTGTTCTCTCCCCACTGCTCTTCTCCTGTACACCAATGACTGCACTTCTAAAGACCCTTCTGTGAAGCTCCTAAAATTTGCAGACGACACCACCGTCATCGGCCTCATCCAAAGCGGTGATGAGTCTGCTTACAGACTGGAGGTTGAGCGGCTTGCTGTCTGGTGCAGTTATAACAACCTTGAGCTCAACACGCTCAAAGCGGTGGAGATGATAGTGGACTTCAGGAGAGAACAGCCCTGCTCTGCCCCCACTCACCATCATGAACAGCACAGTGGCAGCAGTGGAGTCATTCAGGTTCCTGGGCACCACCATCTCTCAGGACCTGAAGTGGGACAATCAGATTGACTCCATTGTAAAAAAGGCCCAGCAGAGACTGTACTTCCTTCGTCAGCTGAGGAAGTTCAACCTCCCACAGGAGCTGCTGATCCAGTTCTACTCGGCTGTCATTGAGTCTGTTTTGTGCACATCCATCACTGTCTGGTTTGGTTCAGCTACCAAATCTGACATCAGGAGACTACATCGTACAATCCGGACTGCAGAGGATTATTGGTGCCCCCCTGCCAGCCCTCCAGGACCTGTACTCTTCCAGAGTGAGGAAGAGGGCAGGTAAAATCATCACAGACTCCGCTCACCCTGGACACTTCCTGTTTGAACTGTTACAGTCAGGACGGCGATCACTGGCCACTAGAACATCTAGGCACAGGAACAGTTTCTTCCCACAGGCCATTTCCCTCTTGAACAGTTGAATACCCCCCCGCCTTTAAGTGCAATACTATTTGATATATATATATATATATATATATATATATATATATATATATATATATATATATATATATATATATATATATATACCTTTATTTTATTTTATACTATTTTTCATATTTGTATATTTGTGTTCATGTTGTGTTGTATTGTATATGTGCACTGGAAGCTTCAGCACCAAGACAAATTCCTTGTGTGTGCAAGCACTTAAAGCTCTTTCTGATTCTGATTCTGATTCTAAAAGTGAGATTTTACACTCTCCCTCAGCGCTGAGTCTCTGTTCATTCAATTGCCAAAAAAGAGGACTGGGATGAGGCACGAAGAGGCAAAAACCTTACAATTAATAACACACACGATTATGTATTACAATGTTATGTGCCAAATAAGCAAGAAGTAAGCACCTTTGGCGATAGAAATGATTGTAAGTGAGTATAATGATTGTAAATGAGTTGTTTACATCTAGCTACCACAATTCCTTGTGCTCAGGCAGTTTGGCGTGACTGCCTGGAGCGCTACAAAGTCGTGAGTCGTGGTTTGAAGTCGTAACTTACGGGCTCAAAAACCTGCCCGGAATGCAGAATAACTTTACGTGATATAACGTTAGCGGTTTCGCATCACGACTGATTTGGTAGTTAGCAAATGTTTAAAAAACAACACTTACGGTGCACAGTTACCGTTTTCTTTGAGCTGCATCTCTGATGGATCCGTGACCGCCACATCTCCCGCCGGCGGCCGGACCACAGACAGACAGTGTTATGTGTTTCATGTTATCCTTTATTCATATGACGCCATGAGTATGCAATTGAGTGTACTTGAATGTACACACAGTGCATGGAATGAATAAAATATTTACCAGTACATCATTCAAAACAGCTTTGAAAAGTGTGAGATTGTTTGCATTTGTGTTAATGCACATACTTTGTATTCATCAATGTTGAAATTGATTCACGTAAAAACAACGGTGTAATGAGTAGAGGTTCAACGTGTAGAAGGAGGAGGCGGAACCGGCGAACATTTAAAACTTTACTCAAAAATAAACAAACATAAATACAATAATGGCGGCAGCCCTATAACTGTCCTGATGTGGTTGCAGAACATGACAAAGGAGATACACTATATTGCTAAAAGTTTTGGGATGCCTGCCTTTACATGCACATGAACTTTAACAGTGTAAATAAGTCAGAATGCATGAAATACCATTAGACATCCCTTTACACGCTTGTGTGCACTTAACGCTCCGCGCCGGTAATTTATGATGCAACTTTTTGTTTTGAAGAAAACAGGAAGAAAAGCACTTTCGCTAATAGACTGCCTAGATTTATCATTTATGCCACGCAGCGATTGTGCTACACATATCAATTCAATTCAATTCACATATATTTGTATAGCACTTTTCACAATGCATATCATTTCAGAGCAGCTTTACAGAAAATGCATGTCTACATTACACTTTAGAGGATTTGTTATCAGAGGAGACTGTGTCCAAGTTATGGATTTCAGAAATGTACATGTACAAACCACACAGTTAACAATGTATTAATAAACAGTGTATTAATTTAAGGCAGAAACAATGAGCTCATTGAAGTAACGAATACATGCTGTTAACAAATGATTAGGATATATAGAAAAATAAATTTAGCATATCAGAAGATTATTACGGAGGCAGCTGACTTTTAGACACACCCTTCAACTTTTAAATTTTCAGTAGCAACCTGTGATCAATCATACATAGTTTTATTTAATGTTAATGATTTAATAATCATTTATGAGTCATATGTAGTTATTCATCTATATGTTCATCATTCATTTATTCATATTATTATTATTATTTGATTTACATAATCAATATTCATATTATCCATTTTATTATTGTTATTCAGTTATGTTTTTCTATTACTTATTTCATTCCTATTGTTGTTTAAATCTTATGATTTTAGGTTTTTAATGTCACAGGATGATGTTGTGAAGCAGTAATTTTCCATTGTTTGTCCCTTGGTATAATAACACTTGTTGGATTTGTAATGGCCAGATGAAGTCTGAGCATTTAAACATACGCAACTAAGATTATTCAATAAGCTCTGCTCTTATTATCATCACTTCGTCTCCGGCTTCTGCTCTTCTCCGGCTTTTTCAGTCAAACTGATGGTCTGAGGAAGAGAATCTGAGGGGAAGATGATTTGATTTAACTTATGCTAATGATAATAATAAAGACAGATAATAAGAGTGACAAATCATAGACAAACTTACTCTTCTTTGAGAGAAATCACCCAGCGAGCTTTAGGATTGAGACATATCTGTCCTTTCTTCAGTCTAGCACTGTAAGAAACAAATGTATGATTATTTATAATCTATAAAATGACACGTGATTCATTATTATTATTATTACTACACACCATTGAAAGGAATTATGTCATGATGACTTTATCGTTTTAATGAAGTTCACCCAAAAGAAAACAGACATGCTGTCGTATATACTCGCCCTCATGTTTTTCTAAATTTGTATGATTTTTTCCCCCTTTCTTTTCGTGGAAGACAATAATAATATAATAATAAACTTTATTTTATATTGTGCCTTTAAATGCTACTTCTCAAAGCGCTTTGCAAAAAGGACACAATGTAAAAGTAAAGAGACACACAAAAACAGAAATAAAACATCAAAACAATATACTAAACATACTACAAACATATACAAGATATAAAACATATAGAGGAGACCGGGTACGGTTGTTTTAGCTACACGTCTGAATCTTTCATGCAAAGTACCCACATTTGTCTAATACAAATGGCAACAATTTACATTTCTTCAACTATATCACAGACTTTGTCAAATGATGACAAATACAAATTGGTCCTTTGTTACAACCTACCCCACTACCATAAGTTGTAACAGGTAGACAAAGTGCACAAAAACTAAGGGTAATCCAAGTGATATGCCACAACAACAGTTTTATTTTAAATGAATGTCTGCAACAATAAAATGTCTGAATATGGGGAGTGTATGGTCAGGTATAGGATGCTGGTTTGCTGGTCAAGTATGGGTTGCTGGTTTGCTGGTCAAGTATGGGTTGCTGGTTTGCTGGTCAAGTATGGAGTGCTGCGTTGATGGTCTAGCATGGGGAGCTGGTTTACTGGCCAAGTATGGGATGCTGGTCTGCTGGTCCAGTATAGGATGCTGGTCTGCTGGTCAAGCGTGGGATGCTGGTTTGCTGGACCAGCGTGGGATGCTGGTTTGCTGGTCAAGTGTGGGTTGCTGGTTTGCTGGTCAAGTACGGGATGCTGGTTTACTGGTCCAGAATGGGGTGCTCGTTTGCTGGTCCAGAATAGGGTGCTGGTTTGCTGGTCCAGCGTGGGATGCTGGTTTGCTGGTCAAGTATGGGTTGCTGGTTTGCTGGTCAAGTACAGGATGCTGGTTTACTGGTCCAGAATGGGGTGCTGGTTTGCTGGTCCAGAATAGGGTGCTGGTTTGCTGGTCCAGCATGGGATGCTGGTTTGCTGGTCCAGCATGGAATGCTGGTTTGCTGGTCAAGTATGGGTTGCTGGTTTGCTGGTCAAGTATGGGGTGCTGCGTTGCTGGTCTAGCATGGGGAGCTGGTTTGCTGGCCAAGTATGGGATGCTGGTCTGCTGGTCCAGTATGGGATGCTGGTCTGCTGGTCAAGCATGGGATGCTGGTTTGCTGGTCCAGCATGGGATGCTGGTTTGCTGGTCCAGCATGGGATGCTGGTTTGCTGGTCAAGTATGGGTTGCTGGTTTGCTGGTCAAGTATGGAGTGCTGCGTTGCTGGTCTAGCATGCTGGTTTGCTGGTCAAGTATGGGATGCTGGTCTGCTGGTCAAGCATGGGATGCTGGTTTGCTGGACCAGCGTGGGTTGCTGGTTTGCTGGTCGAAGCATGGGATGCTGGTTTGCTGGTCCAGTATGGGATGCTGGTTTGCAGTATGGGTGCTGGTTTGCTGATCCAGTATGGGTTGCTGGTTTGCTGGCCAAGTATGGGGTGCTGGTCTGCTGGTCCAGTATGGGGTGCTGGTCTGCTGGTCCAGTATAGGATGCTGGTCTGCTGGTCAAGCATGGGATGCTGGTTTGCTGGTCCAGCATGGGATGCTGGTTTGCTGGTCCAGAATGGGGTGCTGGTTTGCTGATCCAGTATGGGGTGCTGGTTTGCTGGTCAAGTACTGGATGCTGGTTTGCTGGTCCAGAATGGGGTGATGGTTTGCTGGTCCAGAATGGGGTGCTGGTTTGCTGGTCCAGAATAGGGTGCTGGTTTGCTGGTCCAGCATGGGATGCTGGTTTGCTGGTCAAGTATGGAATGCTGGTTTGCTGGTCAAGTATGGGTTGCTGGTTTGCTGGTCCAGCATGGGATGCTGGTTTGCTGGTCCAGCATGGGATGCTGGTTTGCTGGTCCAGCATGGGGTGCTGGTTTGCTGGTCCAGAATGGGATGCTGGTTTGCTGGTCCAGCATGGGATGCTGGTTTGCTGGTCTAGCATGGGGAGCTGGTTTGCTGGCCAAGTATGGGATGCCGGTCTGCTGATCCAGTATGGGATGCTGGTCTGCTGGTCAAGCATGGGATGCTGGTTTGCTGGTCCAGCATGGGATGCTGGTTTGCTGGTCAAATATGGGTTGCTGGTTTGGTGGTCAAGTATGGGGTGCTGCGTTGCTGGTCTAGCATGGGAGCTGGTTTGCTGGCCAAGTATGGGATGCCGGTCTGCTGATCCAGTATGGGATGCTGGTCTGCTGGTCTGCTGCTCAAGCATGGGATGCTGGTTTGCTGGTCAAGTATGGGTTGCTGGTTTGCTGGTCAAGTATGGGATGCTGGTTTGCTGGTCCAGAATGGGATGCTGCGTTGCTGATCCAGAATGGGGTGCTGGTTTGCTGATCCAGTATGGGGTGCTGGTTTGCTGGTCAAGTATTGGATGCTGGTTTTACTGGTCCAGAATGGTGTGCTGGTTTGCTGGTCCAGCATGGGATGCTGGTTTGCTGGTCAGAAGGATGCTGGTTTGCTGGTTGCTGGTTTGCTGGTCAAGTATGGATGCTGGTTTGCTGGTCAAGTATGGGCTGCTGGTTTCCTGGTCAAATATGGGATGCTGGTTTGCTGGTCCAGAATGGGCTGCTGGTTTCCTGGTCAAATATGGGATGCTGGTTTGCTGGTCCAGAATGGGGTGCTGGTTTGCTGGTAAAGTATGGAATGCTGGTTTGCTGTGCTGGTTACTGATGGACCAGCATGGGGTTTGCTGGTCAAGTATGGGATGCTGGTTTGCTGGTCCAGCATCCCATACTGGACCCACATGGTGCTGGTTTGCTGGTCAAGTAGGGGATGCTGGGATCCCATACTGGACCAGCATGAACAGTTCCAAAGACTCTTTGACCTAGTTAAATGGTGATTTCATCACAGCTGGAATTGATGTCTGTTAAAAGAAAAATAAGAGGTGTTGACATGAGCACTTTATCTAAAACTATTTCAACAAGATTTTTCTGATGCATATTAAATGAATAAAGGTGCATTTAAGTCACACTACAGAATTAACGTTAATGGTAATACTTTTTGTGTATAAAATATATACCTTCACCTGACCTTACACATATATACAAATGTAAATGAAATCTTGTTGAATTTTAGAAAATGCCTATTATTTATCAAGTACACTTGCATATTAAAGTCAGTGTAAAGCAGAAACCACTGAACTGCTGATTAAAGACTGTTTCATGTCTGAGTAAGAACAGACATTATTTGAAAAGTGTGTGTGTGTGTTGTATGTTAGGCTGATGGTGCCAGACTGACCCATAATCGTTGTGTTGTTATTCTGCACGTCATCAATCTAAAATAAAAATAGAAATCAGGTTTACTGTCTAAATACATTACACAAACTGCATAGAAAACAAAATGCAAGAGGCAACAATCTTAAAAATTTTTTTTATTTAAGAACAGTTAAAAATATTTCAGAAGGTCTACACATACAGCGCTACTTGTCATCTGTATGAGGATAGACTAGATGACAGTTGCAGCACATAAGAAAGCTAATGTCTACAGCCTGATAAGTATACCAAATCAAAAAAGACTTCAAAAGCTTCAAAATGTAATTAATACCTTAAACCAGTTGTGGAGATTGACACTGTCCAGTTCAATCCGCTTCTCTGGGTCGAGCTGCAGACAACAGCAAATAAAATCGCAGCATTCTGTGGAGAAAGATGGGAGACACGTCTGATTATTACCTTAAACTTCACAAACGCCACTAGGCTCACATGTTCCTTTTTTCTGCATTGTTACTTTGTTCTATCTAGTAAGATTCAGAATTCAAATTGTCCTTTGCTCAAATTAAGATCTCACCTGGAGACAAGCCGTCTCTGCTCCAGGTGTTTTGGAAGATCTTGTCCAAGTCTCGTCTCTTGGGAAAATGCCTGCACAGTATTACAAACAACAGTATGCCGAGTGACCACACTGTTGTTTGCTCCCCGTAATACCTGCCATTTATCCATCGCTCTGGAGGGCAGTACTCTTCTGTGCCTGGAGGAAAAAGATGTTGTCTTATTTGTAAGTTTTGACTAGAATATTCATTACCGTGCATGAAATAATTTGATGCTAACTGATTCACAACAGTTTTTTAACTTTGAGAAACCATATATACCAGCAAAGGATGTGTAACCCGCGGAGGTAAGCATTTCGCCACATCCGAAGTCTATCAATTTGACTTCAAGAGTGTCCGGGTTAATCAGCAGATTTTCTAGCTTTACATCCCTGTGGAACACTCCACGCTGGCAGCACGTCTGCACTGCAAATATTGTCTGCCACATGATAACACAGGCTAAATCCTCCTTATCAATGGTGCCCGTGTAGCTGGTTAAAAAGTCACCCAAGGACTGACAGGGCATGGGCCGCTCCAGCACCATAATGTAGCAGTCAGCCTCGTTCTGCCAGTCCAGAAGCTGGATTATTTGAGGAACCCTGGGCTCATTTGCTTGAATATGTAGAGAGCGACCTCGAGCGGAACTGGTGTGGAATAACGGTCCTAGAAAAACAAAGACGTTATGAGGAGTAGAAGGATTTAGACTAGTCCTGGACAAACTGTTGACAGTGGTAGTTTGTCTATTCAAAAACCTGTTCATTTGAGATGCATGAAATTAAAAGCAGTGACCGAGAGGAAAAACAGAGCGAGCGCAGACTACTTACAACGCTGACAAATTCTGCATACTCTTTGGAGGCAAATTTCACCGCCACCTGATGAAAAAACAAAACAAATCAGGATTTGCGTTAGAATTCATTTGTTCAGAGTTCACATATTTCAATCATTAAACCTGAACAGACATGTACAGTTTCATAAATACAACTGGTAACACTTTACAATAAGGTTTCATTAGTTAATGTATTAAATAACACAAACTAACCACCGTTATCAATTCATTTGTTACTGTATTTGTTAATCTTTGTTAATGTTAATAAAAGTTAATAAAAATACAGCTGTTCATGGTTTGTTCATGTTAGTTCACAGTGCAAGATTTTAATAATGCATTAGTAAATGTTGAAATTAACATTAACGAAGATTAATAAATGCTTTATAAGTGCAGTTCATTATTAGTTCATGTTAACTAATGTTGTTAACTAATGAACCTTATTGTAAAGTGTTACCATAACATTTTAAACATGTAGAGCATGTCTGACAATTTAAACAGGTCTGACATGTCAAGTGCACTAAGACACACGAAGAGTGCTTGGATAAGAGAGAGTCAGACGAGTATAATACAACAATAATTAACTAGATAGATATTGTAAGTAATGAAAATTGATACCTGAAGGTTATCTTCCAAACGAGTCGCTGCATGAACCGCTCCAAAGCCTCCTTGACCCAGTTTAATGCCGATTTCATAGTGGCAGGAATTGATGTCTGTTAAAAGAAAAAGAAGAGGTGTTGACATGAAATGTCAAGCAGTGACAGCAGCTACTTTATCTAAAACCATTTCAACAAGATTTGTCTGATTCATATATTAATTGAGTTACTAAATTGAATACGTGTGCCATTAAATTTATCACTACAGGATTATTTAAGAAAACTGTAGTAGACATTGCAAAAATCAGTGTAAAATATACAACTTCACCCATACATACACACATTTAAATGAAATCTTAGAAAAAAAAAAAGTTGCATGTTTTAACAGCTGATTAAAGTGTGTGTGTGTGTGTGTGTGTTGGGTTATGTTAGGGTTTTGTTAACAAACTGACCCATAATTGTTCTGTTTTCATCCAGCAGCTGGCTCAGCTGAGCTGCCTCAACGGTGTCCGCAGCACTGCAATATATGTCCTCATCACTCGAGTCCTCATCGTCAGTGATAGGGTCCTCCAATGACCGGCCTTGACTCCTGTCATCGTCCACTTTAGGGTCACCAGTGACCAGTTCCTCTGTACAGAGCACTTCAGGGACCTGATAAGAAGGCTCACCTAAAGATGGTAATGACATAAATATTACAGTATTAATAAAAGGACTTCAAATGTGCTTCAAAATGTTTGACTTTCCTCCAAAAAACCTTGAAACAAAAATAAGCATCACACACTTAATGGTAATATTTTTTGTGTATAAAATATATACCTTCACCTGACCTTACACATATATACAAATGTAAATGAAATCTTGTTGAATTTTAGAAAATGCCTGTTATTTATCAAGTACACTTGCATATTAAAGTCAGTGTAAAGCAGAAACCACTGAACTGCTGATTAAAGACTATTTCATGTCTGAGTAAGAACAGACATTATTTGAAAAGTGTGTGTGTGTGTTGTATGTTAGGCTGATGGTGCCAGACTGACCCATAATCGTTGTGTTGTTATTCTGCACGTCATCAATCTAAAATAAAAATAGAAATCAGGTTTACTGTCTAAATACATTACACAAACTGCATAGAAAACAAATGTGCAACAAAGAGAGGCAACAATCTTAAAAAAATGTTTACATTTAAGAACAGTTAAAAATATTTCAGAAGGTCTACACATACAGCGCTACTTGTCATCTGTATGAGGATTGACTAGATGACAGTTGCAGCACATAAGAAAGCTAATGTCTACAGCCTGATAAGTATACCAAATCAAAAAGACTTCAAAAGCTTCAAAATGTAATTAATACCTTAAACCAGTTGTGGAGATTGACACTGTCCAGTTCAATCCGCTTCTCTGGGTCGAGCTGCAGACAACAGCAAATAAAATCGCAGCATTCTGTGGAGAAAGATGGGAGACACGTCTGATTATTATCTTAAACTTCACAAACGCCACTAGGCTCACATGTTCCTTTTTTCTGCATTGTTACTTTGTTCTATCTAGTAAGATTCAGAATTCAAATTGTCCTTTGCTCAAATTAAGATCTCACCTGGAGACAAGTCATCTCTGCTCCAGGTGTTTTGGAAGATCTTGTCCAAGTCTCGTCTCTTGGGAAAATGCCTGCACAGTATTACAAACAACAGTATGCCGAGTGACCACACTGTTGTTTGCTCCCCGTAATACCTGCCATTTATCCATCGCTCTGGAGGGCAGTACTCTTCTGTGCCTGGAGGAAAAAGATGTTGTCTTGTTTGTAAGTTTTGACTAGAATATTCATTACCGTGCATGAAATAATTTGATGCTAACTGATTCACAACAGTTTTTTAACTTTGAGAAACCATATATACCAGCAAAGGATGTGTAACCCGCGGAGGTAAGCATTTCGCCACATCCGAAGTCTATCAATTTGACTTCAAGAGTGTCCGGGTTAATCAGCAGATTTTCTAGCTTTACATCCCTGTGGAACACTCCACGCTGGCAGCACGTCTGCACTGCAAATATTGTCTGCCACATGATAACACAGGCTAAATCCTCCTTATCAATGGTGCCCGTGTAGCTGGCTAAAAAGTCACCCAAGGACTGACAGGGCATGGGCCGCTCCAGCACCATAATGTAGCAGTCAGCCTCGTTCTGCCAGTCCAGAAGCTGGATTATTTGAGGAACCCTGGGCTCATTTGCTTGAATATGTAGAGCGACCTCGAGCGGAACTGGTGTGGAATAACGGTCCTAGAAAAAACAAAGACGTTATGAGGAGTAGAAGGATTTAGACTAGTCCTGGACAAACTGTTGACAGTGGTAGTTTGTCTATTCAAAAACCTGTTCATTTGAGATGTATGAAATTAAAAGCAGTGACCGAGAGGAAAAACAGAGCGAGCGCAGACTACTTACAACGCTGACAAATTCTGCATACTCTTTGGAGGCAAATTTCACCGCCACCTGATGAAAAAACAAAACAAATCAGGATTTGCGTTAGAATTCATTTGTTCAGAGTTCACATATTTCAATCATTAAACCTGAACAGACATGTACAGTTTCATAAATACAACTGGTAACACTTTACAATAAGGTTTCATTAGTTAATGTATTAAATAACACAAACTAACCACCGTTATCAATTCATTTGTTACTGTATTTGTTAATCTTTGTTAATGTTAATAAAAGTTAATAAAAATACAGCTGTTCATGGTTTGTTCATGTTAGTTCACAGTGCAAGATTTTAATAATGCATTAGTAAATGTTGAAATTAACATTAACGAAGATTAATAAATGCTTTATAAGTGCAGTTCATTATTAGTTCATGTTAACTAATGTTGTTAACTAATGAACCTTATTGTAAAGTGTTACCATAACATTTTAAACATGTAGAGCATGTCTGACAATTTAAACAGGTCTGACATGTCAAGTGCACTAAGACACACGAAGAGTGCTTGGATAAGAGAGAGTCAGACGAGTATAATACAACAATAATTAACTAGATAGATATTGTAAGTAATGAAAATTGATACCTGAAGGTTATCTTCCAAACGAGTCGCTGCATGAACCGTTCCAAAGCCTCCTTGACCCAGTTTAATGCCGATTTCATAGTGGCAGGAATTGATGTCTGTTAAAAGAAAAAGAAGAGGTGTTGACATGAAATGTCAAGCAGTGACAGCAGCTACTTTATCTAAAACCATTTCAACAAGATTTGTCTGATTCATATATTAATTGAGTTACTAAATTGAATACGTGTGCCATTAAATTTATCACTACAGGATTATTTAAGAAAACTGTAGTAGACATTGCAAAAATCAGTGTAAAATATACAACTTCACCCATACATACACACATTTAAATGAAATCTTAGAAAAAAAAAAGTTGCATGTTTTAACAGCTGATTAAAGTGTGTGTGTGTGTGTGTGTGTTGGGTTATGTTAGGTTTTGTTAACAAACTGACCCATAATTGTTCTGTTTTCATCCAGCAGCTGGCTCAGCTGAGCTGCCTCAACGGTGTCCGCAGCACTGCAATATATGTCCTCATCACTCGAGTCCTCATCGTCAGTGATAGGGTCCTCCAATGACCGGCCTTGACTCCTGTCATCGTCCACTTTAGGGTCACCAGTGACCAGTTCCTCTGTACAGAGCACTTCAGGGACCTGATAAGAAGGCTCACCTAAAGATGGTAATGACATAAATATTACAGTATTAATAAAAGGACTTCAGATGTGCTTCAAAATGTTTGACGTTCCTCCAAAAAACCTTGAAACAAAAATAAGCATCACACACTTAATGGTAATATTTTTTGTGTATAAAATATATACCTTCACCTGACCTTACACATATATACACATGTAAATGAAATCTTGTTGAATTTTAGAAAATGCCTGTTATTTATCAAGTACACTTGCATATTAAAGTCAGTGTAAAGCAGAAACCACTGAACTGCTGATTAAAGACTATTTCATGTCTGAGTAAGAACAGACATTATTTGAAAAGTGTGTGTGTGCTGTATATTAGGCTGATGGTGCCAGACTGACCCATAATCGTTGTGTTGTTATTCTGCACGTCATCAATCTAAAATAAAAATAGAAATCAGGTTTACTGTCTAAATACATTACACAAACTGCATAGAAAACAAATGTGCAACAAAGAGAGGCAACAATCTTAAAAAAAATAACATTTAAGAACAGTTAAAAATATTTCAGAAGGTCTACACATACAGCGCTACTTGTCATCTGTATGAGGATTGACTAGATGACAGTTGCAGCACATAAGAAAGCTAATGTCTACAGCCTGATAAGTATACCAAATCAAAAAGACTTCAAAAGCTTCAAAATGTAATTAATACCTTAAACCAGTTGTGGAGATTGACACTGTCCAGTTCAATCCGCTTCTCTGGGTCGAGCTGCAGACAACAGCAAATAAAATCGCAGCATTCTGTGGAGAAAGATGGGAGACACGTCTGATTATTATCTTAAACTTCACAAACGCCACTAGGCTCACATGTTCCTTTTTTCTGCATTGTTACTTTGTTCTATCTAGTAAGATTCAGAATTCAAATTGTCCTTTGCTCAAATTAAGATCTCACCTGGAGACAAGTCATCTCTGCTCCAGGTGTTTTGGAAGATCTTGTCCAAGTCTCGTCTCTTGGGAAAATGCCTGCACAGTATTACAAACAACAGTATGCCGAGTGACCACACTGTTGTTTGCTCCCCGTAATACCTGCCATTTATCCATCGCTCTGGAGGGCAGTACTCTTCTGTGCCTGGAGGAAAAGATGTTGTCTTGTTTGTAAGTTTTGACTAGAATATTCATTACCGTGCATGAAATAATTTGATGCTAACTGATTCACAACAGTTTTTTAACTTTGAGAAACCATATATACCAGCAAAGGATGTGTAACCCGCGGAGGTAAGCATTTCGCCACATCCAAGTCTATCAATTTGACTTCAAGAGTGTCCGGGTTAATCAGCAGATTTTCTGGCTTTACATCCCTGTGGAACACTCCACGCTGGCAGCACGTCTGCACTGCAAATATTGTCTGCCACATGATAACACAGGCTAAATCCTCCTTATCAATGGTGCCCGTGTAGCTGGCTAAAAAGTTACCCAAGGACTGACAGGGCATGGGCCGCTCCAGCACCATAATGTAGCAGTCAGCCTCGTTCTGCCAGTCCAGAAGCTGGATTATTTGAGGAACCCTGGGCTCATTTGCTTGAATATGTAGAGCGACCTCGAGCGGAACTGGTGTGGAATAACGGTCCTAGAAAAAACAAAGACGTTATGAGGAGTAGAAGGATTTAGACTAGTCCTGGACAAACTGTTGACAGTGGTAGTTTGTCTATTCAAAACCTGTTCATTTGAGATGTATGAAATTAAAAAGCAGTGACCGAGAGGAAAAACAGAGCGGCGCAGACTACTTACAACGCTGACAAATTCTGCATACTCTTTGGAGGCAAATTTCACCGCCACCTGATGAAAAAACAAAACAAATCAGGATTTGCGTTAGAATTCATTTGTTCAGAGTTCACATATTTCAATCATTAAACCAGAACAGACATGTACAGTTTCATAAATACAACTGGTAACACTTTACAATAAGGTTTCATTAGTTAATGTATTAAATAACACAAACTAACCACCGTTATCAATTCATTTGTTACTGTATTTGTTAATCTTTGTTAATGTTAATAAAAGTTAATAAAAATACAGCTGTTCATGGTTTGTTCATGTTAGTTCACAGTGCAAGATTTTAATAATGCATTAGTAAATGTTGAAATTAACATTAACGAAGATTAATAAATGCTTTATAAGTGCAGTTCATTATTAGTTCATGTTAACTAATGTTGTTAACTAATGAACCTTATTGTAAAGTGTTACCATAACATTTTAAACATGTAGAGCATGTCTGACAATTTAAACAGGTCTGACATGTCAAGTGCACTAAGACACACGAAGAGTGCTTGGATAAGAGAGAGTCAGACGAGTATAATACAACAATAATTAACTAGATAGATATTGTAAGTAATGAAAATTGATACCTGAAGGTTATCTTCCAAACGAAGTCGCTGCATGAACCGTTCCAAAGCCTCCTTGACCCAGTTTAATGCCGATTTCATAGTGGCAGGAATTGATGTCTGTTAAAAGAAAAAGAAGAGGTGTTGACATGAAATGTCAAGCAGTGACAGCAGCTACTTTATCTAAAACCATTTCAACAAGATTTGTCTGATTCATATATTAATTGAATTACTAAATTGAATATGTGTGCCATTAAATTCATCACTACAGGACTATTTAAGAAAACTGTAGTAGACATTGCAAAAATCAGTGTAAAATATACAACTTCACCCATACATACACACATTTAAATGAAATCTAAAAAAAAAAAAAAAAAAAAAAGTTGCATGTTTTAACAGCTGATTAAAGTGTGTGTGTGTGTGTGTGTGTGTGTGTGTGTGTGTTGGGTTATGTTAGGGTTTTGTTAACAAACTGACCCATAATTGTTCTGTTTTCATCCAGCAGCTGGCTCAGCTGAGCTGCCTCAAAGGTGTCCGCAGCACTGCAATATATGTCCTCATCACTCGAGTCCTCATCGTCAGTGATAGGGTCCTCCAATGACCGGCCTTGACTCCTGTCATCGTCCACTTTAGGGTCACCAGTGACCAGTTCCTCTGTACAGAGCACTTCAGGGACCTGATAAGAAGGCTCACCTAAAGATGGTAATGACATAAATATTACAGTATTAATAAAAGGACTTCAAATGTGCTTCAAAATGTTTGACTTTCCTCCAAAAAACCTTGAAACAAAAATAAGCGTAGAGCCAGTGCAGACTCCAATAAGCCAAAAGAATTACATATTCTCATAACATGAACATCTCACTTACCATCCTCCACGTTTTCCTCTTGACCATCTTGGGTGCCGTTGACTTTTTGGCGTTCCCGCAGGTAAAAAGCGCACAATCCTAATAAAGTAAACAGCATTTTGATGCCTTAAGAAGGCTAACCGCCGACTGTCACTGAAAGATGTCAATCGAGGTCAGTGGTTTGTTATTTATCGGTGCGTGTACAGTTAAAAATGGTATAATATTAGCAAATCAATTGCGCAATAAATGAATGTATTTAAAATGCAAGCACGTTGTTGAGATTTAGCACGAATCGAGTGAAATACACAAGAAACACTAGAAAGATCATCAAAGAACAGCAAGTTGTGCAGATCAAACAAAGTAAGCCTTTTTATACCGCTCTACTGTGATGTCACATTCTAAACGACATTCCAGAGCCGCAGAGAAGTTCCTACGTGATTGGTCCATTCTGCGCGGTGTTAGTTATTGTTACTAATTATTACATAAATCATGTAAATTATAAAGGCCTGTTTTCGAAATTAGACAAAAGTGTATTAGTTTGTCTGATTAAGTGTTGTCCTAAAACAGCTGTCAAATATGAGATGTTTAATTCTCAGGGGCGGACTGGGGCAAAAAAGTGGCCCTGGACTTTCTGGCACAAAGCGGCCCATAACAACCGGTCACGAAGTCAAGTCACCTTCATTTATATAGCGCTTTTTACAACACAGATTGCTTCAAAGCAGCTTTACAGTGATCACAGGAAATTAATTTTGCTTTTGAGGAAAAGTTTGTCATCTCACCATAAACTCACCGGCTCATTATGCACAGAGCAATTTTAAACACCACTTACTAACATAAAAATATATATGCTATTTATACAGAAATAAAAATGCTATTTTTATTGAAATGCTTATCATTAACATTAATGAATGACTGGCGTACTTCTTTAGGTTATAATTGGTCTTTCCTATGCACATGGCAATTAATGAATCATTTAGATGTTTTATTTTGTGTTCTTTTTTTACACCTTTTGAAATCTTTTCCATACAGTGAAGTTTAATATCTATAAAGTTCAATACCTAGCATAAAATCAGTCCATATAAAGCAATGCTATGGTCTAAGACTTAGTATTTAGAAAGTGGACTGTTTTATGGTGTCTTTCTAGTGGTTATTTGTGCTTTCAGGCGCTTGACATCTGATATTTTATGGAATAGAGCTCCAATTGTTTAAAAATTATAGCCTATTGGTCCAGAAGTTTTCTTTAATGAAAAATACATCATATTATAATGATTTCTGCACGATCATGTGGCACTGAAGGCTGGAGTAATGAGGATCAATTCAGCTTTGATCACAGGAATAAATCACATTTCACAATATATTCACAACAGCTATTAGAAACTGTATTAATATTTCTTAATATTGTGTTTTCACTGCATTTTTAATCTAATAAATTCAGCCCTTTCCTTTCAAAAACAAAAAAAGAGATTTATGGCCGTTTCCTGAAGCCGGAGCCAGACTTCGCACTGATTTGTGTTTGTTTTAATTACTTTATTAGCCTAATTGGGTGGGAGAGAGCTATGCCATAAGCAGAAATATTACATATATGTTTTAGCAAAGTAGGCCTAAGTAACGTAATGTGTACAAAGTTCCGTTTCTTCATTCGGATCCATTTGCGATCCATTCCCCTCTGAATAAACAAACAACGCGGTTTCCTTGTGGCATTAATCACTAAAGGGATAGTTCACCCTGAAATGAAAATAAAGCCATCTTTCACTCACCCTGCTGTTGTTCCAGTGCCCGATGTCCTTCTGTCTTCTATGGGAAGTGTTCAGGAGGCAGACTATAAGGTTTTGCAAGAAAGAAACCTTATCATTCAGTCAAAATACTGAGCTCGGCCGTTACTCTGTGCGTTCCTGTGAGTGCGTGCAGCAGTTCACGCAATGTTGCCATGACAACCGG
This sequence comes from Paracanthobrama guichenoti, assembly GCA_018749465.1. Lineage (NCBI taxonomy): Eukaryota > Metazoa > Chordata > Actinopteri > Cypriniformes > Gobionidae > Paracanthobrama > Paracanthobrama guichenoti. The sequence goes on from CM031949.1 coordinate 27,963,966, forward strand.
TACACAACGTTCACTTCAGGAGGTTTACCTGATTATTAGTATTATTGTATTACTTATTATTATTTACTGTATAGAAGAGATTTTAGAGCGAAAAATAAAATGGACCGAAATTTGCCTGTCAAAAATTATAGGTTGTATTTTTAAACCGAATGAATATTTTGGGAGTGAAATCTGAGGGTTGAATATGGATTATTGGATTTTTAGACACACACTTGCAAACTTCCCTAAGCACTTTCTGTGGTGTTAAGGGATTTTATTGGACACATGATGTCACATTGCCCCCTTGTGGTTGGACTGGGGAGGTGGTAAACCTGGCACTATAATAAAGTCACGCTTTGAGAGCACACGTTGAAAATCTCTCTCCCATGCTTATTAGTTAAGTTAGAACCACTTAACTCTACATGGTGTCAGAAGACTTCAGTTACTCAAGTCGGGTAAACATGATATGTGGTTTTGCCGATTTAATTGGAGAGAACTCACGAAAAAATTTTAGTCAGTAAGTCTGAAGTTTAGCTAGCTCGCAAAGCTAACGTGACTCGTAGTTAACGTTCGCAGCAGACGAGAAGGAAAAAAAATGGAGCGATTCCAGATTCCCCCACCACCCAAGTTTGACTTCACAAAGCCAGAAGAGTGGCCCAAGTGGATCTGAAGGTTTGAGAGATTCCGGATTGCATCGGGTCTAGAGCAGAACAGATTGAGAAAGAGGCTTTGGCAATCACATGGGCATGCGAGTGTTTCTCAGACTTCCTGGTGGGCATCACGTTCCATGTTGAAACGGACCACAAGCCTCTGGTTCCGTTACTAGGCTCCAGGAGCCTGGATGAGCTCCCACCACGCATTCAGAGACTCAGAATGAGACTGATGGCTTTCAGCTTCTCCATCTCCCATGTGGCTGGCAAGAAGTTGGCCACAGCAGACGTGCTATCAAGGGCACCGTTGTGAGACAGAGGGCAGCCGGAGCAGGAAGAGGAAGTCAACCTGTACGTAAACATGATCATGTCAACCCTCCCAGCTACAGAAAAGAGGCTACAAGAAATAAGGGAACACCAAGAACGTGATGGAATACTGAGTCAAGTGAAATGGTACTGTACTTTGGGCTGGCCAGACAGATCCACAATAGACAGAGCTTACCTACCGTATGCACATGTCGAGGAAGAGCTATCAGTGGAGAACGACTTATTACTGAAAGGATGTAGGCTAGTTATTCCCAAGTTGCTACAAACAGACATCTTTCAGAAACTGCACGCAAGACACCAAGGTAGAGTAAAGTTTTGTGAAAGAGCCAAACAATCTGTCTGCTGGCCGGGACTGTGTACACAGCTTCAGAAAATGGTTGAGGGCTGAGACACATGTGCAAAAGAAAGAATTAACCCCAAAGAGCCACTGCTGCCTACAGAATTCCCCTGATAGACCATGGGCAAAGGTGGGTGCTGACTTGTTTCAGTGGAACGATGACCAGTATCTGTTGGTGGTGGACTACTTTTCTCATTTCATTGAGGTAGCTAAACTCACATCAACAACCTCACTAGCAGTAGTGGAACATTGCAAATCTATCTTTGCCAGGCATGGCATACCGTCTGAGGTCATGACAGATAATGGACCCCAGTTCTCGTCAGAATGCTTCACTCAGTTTGCAACACAGTGGGGGTTAATACACACAACGTCCAGCCCCAGATACGCTCAGAGCAATGGAGAGGCAGAGCGAGCCGTGCGGACAGTTAAAGGCCTCCTCCAGAAAGAAAAAGACCCCTATCTGGCACTCATGGCTTACAGAGCCACACCACTCGCCAGTGGGTACAGTCCAGCACAGCTGTCAATGGGCCGGCAGCTCAGAACAACAGTTCCGGTCACTCTGTCATCTCTCAACCCAGGCTGAACTGACATAAATAAACTCAAAGAGGAGGAACAGAAGAAGAGACAGAGATTGAGCTGGAACTTTAACAAAAAACACAGAGCTCAACATCTCACAAGACTGACACCAGGCGACCATGTCTCGGTAAAGGACACAAAGGAGAAGGGGACAAGGGGCAGAAGCACCAAGGTCATACGTCATTGACACTCCCAGAGGGAACCTGCGCCGCAACAGAAACCACCTCGTCTCTACACCTGTGGCGCTAGCAGCGCAGACCGTCCTACCAGAGCCAGAGCAACCTACTGGTCAGCCAGTGAGGCCAGATCATGCTGAGCAGGGGCAAGTTCAACCATGCAGTCCTGAGCCTCCGGCACGTTACCCTGCAAGAGAGAGACGACCTCCAGGGTACCTGAAGGACTTTGTGGCTAAATAGCGGGTACCCCTGGTGAGACTGAGTGATTTCTACAGGGCAGAATAAACCCCCACACTCAGTAGAAGGATTGGGCAGTCTACCCCACCTTCTTAGTTCAGATTTTCAGTTAATGTTCATATGCTTATTGTTCTTAAGATACGGTTTGAACTGGGACAGTTAACGTTTGATATAGTCTGTTACAGTACGGAGGGGTTAGTTTAATCTTGAGTTATATATTAGTACAACTGATCTTAGAAAGGGGGATGTGGTGTTAAGGGATTTTGTTGGACACATGATGTGACATTGCCCCCTTGTGGTTAGGCTGGGGAGGTAGTAAACCTGGCACTATAATAAAGTCATGCTTTGAGAGCACACGTTGAAAATCTCTCTCCCATGCTTATTAGTTAAGTTAGAACCACTTAACTCTACACTTTCCCTCTGGGAATCCTCGCTGCCATTTTGAAGTGCGTTCCACTTCGTGAAGTTTATATGGACAGACCCTCACTCCCTTGATTTTGACCGAGGGAGCGAGTCTACTTCATATGTGCACTTCAGGCAGCTTCATATACCACAATGCAACACGAATGTGATGTCACCTCATATCAAGTTTAATTTACCCCACCACAAACAACTCTATGGTATTTTAATTATTTTTAAAAACAACCCAAACACACATATATACAAATTGATTGCTGCATTAAACAATTGCGTAAAGGAAAATAAATAAATACATTCCATAGTGGAATAGGTAGGTTGAGCCCTACCTGTGCACGTGCCTGATTAGAAGTGAAGTGAGTTGTGGCCAAGTATGGTAACCCATTCTTGGAACTTATACGTTATATAAGGCTAATGTAAACGAATGAGTTATAAAAAAAAAAAAATTCACCCCCCTCACAGTTGTCATGAAGGGCAAAATTAGCCATATAGACCAAAACCACAATTTGTCCCAGGCTGTAAACATGTTTTTTTCTGCTGTGAAGTTGGGCATTTTAAGATGGGGCTCAATGAGATTCTGCTCCCTTCTGGAGCCTGTGTCTAGCGGCCAGTCGATGAATTGCAGCTTAAGTCACTTCCGTACTGGCTTCAAGAGAAACTGGGGGAGGTTGCCACTTGTTCTTTAGACTTATCGTAGACCACGGGGCGTAACAAATGGGGGCTCGTCCTCGTCGTAGTAAAGTTTTGTGTCTTTGAGGGTGATTGGAAATATTTGATAAATTTGTTTGTTTCAACGTGTTTGGAGATAATTTTAAAATAAAGAAAATACATTTTAATTGTGACGTTTTGAGGGAAATATCCCTTAGCTATAAGAGAATAAAAGAAAGTAGTATTAAAAGTGAGTTGAGAAATAAATTGATTGAAAAGGCAATTTTGACACCTGAGATGGATGAAATTCAGGCCGTACAAAGTTTGACTACTCCGCATTCTGCTTTCACTTTTGACCAACAGAAAGAGTTATTACTGTTACAAATGGAACATGAAAAAATGAAGCAGAAGTCTGAGATTCAAGATTCAAGAGTTTTATTTGTCACATACACAGTTATATACAGAATATACAACCGGCAGTGAAATGTAAACAGGTCCGCTCCATGGACAGTGCAAATTCACAGTTAAAAACACAAGGAGGAAATTATAATAGAGAAATTTTTTTTTTTTTTTTTCTACTTATAATTCTACACATATATATATATATATATATATATATATATATATATATATATATATATATATATATATATATATATATATATATATGTAGAATTATAAGTAAAAAAAAAAAAAAAAATAAAGTGGAATAAAATAAGTGAAGTAAACTGTGCAGTGAGTAAACTGTAGACTTATAAATATGTGGTTAACAAATGTACAAAGAAGTATAATGTGCAAACAGGTTTATAACAGGTTGTTACACAGTAACAACGAGAACAGAAAGTGCAGTGCAATGTCAGTATATCGATGGTCACGTGATGTTAGGTGACTGAGTTCAGGAGTCTGATGGCCTGGGGGAAGAAGCTCCTCCTGAGTCTCTCAGTTTTGGCCATCAGGCTACGGAAGCGCTTACCAGATGGCAGCAGCGTGAAATGAGGGTTTGCAGGGTGATTAGAGTCCTTGATGATTTTAGTAGCTCTACCTTTGCAGCGTTTGGTGTAGACGTCCTGCAGAGACGGGAGAGCTGACCCTGAGATACGCTCGGATAAGCGCACGACTCTTTGCAGGGCTTTGCAGTTAATACACTTTCTATCGCCCCAAAATAGAAAGTTTTCAGGATAGCTGGTGAAACCCTGAATTTCCTCAGCTGGAGCAGATGGTACAGTCTTTGCCTGGCAAGTTACATAGACTGTCAATGGAGTGACAGAAAGCTTTGGAGTGACAGAAATCTGAGTGACAGATTTCATCAAAAAGATCTTCATTTATGTTCCGAAGATGAACAAAAGTCTTATGGGTTTGGAAGACATGAGGGTGAGTAATTAATGACAAAATTTCCCTTTTAACTTCTTTTACCTGGAGTGTTCAAAGCATAATTGTGATTTGATAATGCTGACCACTATACCATAAGAAATTCACTGGAAATAGTATGAATACTTTCCACAATTCAAGATTAATATTAAACATACTATATGCCTGTGGTGAAGAGTGTAACTGAAACTTGAAAGTTTCTCTAATTCTTTTTGCTTGTATTACTGCAGTAGTAACTGCAATACAGCTGTTAGTAGTTATATTGCAGTCTATTGTAGTAATACTTCAGCTGTATTGCAGTAATACCGCAGTTATATTGCAGTTTATTGTAGTAATACTTCAGCTGTATTGCAGTTATATTGCAGTTTATTGTAGTAATACTTCAGCTATATTGTAGTTATATTGCAGTTATATTGTAGTAATACTTCAGCTGTATTGCAGTAATACTGCACTTTTATTGCAGTTTATTGTAGTAATACTTCAGCTGTATTGCAGTTTATTGTAGTAATACTTCAGCTGTATTGCAGTAATACCGCACTTTTATTGCAGTTTATTGTAGTAATACTTCAGCTGTATTGCAGTAATACCGCACTTTTATTGCAGTTTATTGTAGTAATACTTCAGCTGTATTGCAGTAATACCGCACTTATATTGCAGTTTATTGTAGTAATACTTCAGCTGTATTGCAGTAATACTGCAGTTATATTGCAGTTTATTGCAGTTTATTGTAGTAATACTTCAGCTGTATTGCAGTTATATTGTAGTAATACTTCAGCTGTATTGCAGTAATACCGCACTTTTATTGCAGTTTATTGTAGTAATACTTCAGCTGTATTGCAGTAATACCGCACTTATATTGCAGTTTATTGTAGTAATACTTCAGCTGTATTGCAGTAATACCGCACTTATATTGCAGTTTATTGTAGTAATACTTCAGCTGTATTGCAGTAATACCGCAGTTATATTGCAGTTATATTGCAGTTTATTGCAGTAATACTGCAGTTATATTGCAGTTTATTGTAGTAATACTTCAGCTGTATTGCAGTAATACTGCAGTTATATTGCAGTTATATTGCAGTTATATTGCAGTTTATTGCAGTTTATTGCAGTAATACTGCAGTTATATTGTAGTAATACTTCAGCTGTATTGCATTAATACCGCAGTTATATTGTAGTAATACTTCAGCTGTATTGCAGTAATACCGCAGTTATATTGTAGTAATACTTCAGCTGTATTGCAGTTTATTGTAGTAATACTTCAGCTGTATTGCAGTAATACCGCACTTTTATTGCAGTTTATTGTAGTAATACTTCAGCTGTATTGCAGTAATACCGCACTTTTATTGCAGTTTATTGTAGTAATACTTCAGCTGTATTGCAGTAATACCGCACTTATATTGCAGTTTATTGTAGTAATACTTCAGCTGTATTGCAGTTATATTGTAGTAATACTTCAGCTGTATTGCACTAATACCGCACTTTTATTGCAGTTTATTGTAGTAATACTTCAGTTGTATTGCAGTAATACCGCACTTTTATTGCAGTTTATTGTAGTAATACTTCAGCTGTATTACAGTAATACCGCACTTATATTGCAGTTTATTGTAGTAATACTTCAGCTGTATTGCAGTAATACCGCACTTATATTGCAGTTTATTGTAGTAATACTTCAGCTGTATTGCAGTAATACCGCACTTATATTGCAGTTTATTGTAGTAATACTTCAGCTGTATTGCAGTAATACCGCAGTTATATTGCAGTTATATTGCAGTTTATTGCAGTAATACTGCAGTTATATTGCAGTTTATTGTAGTAATACTTCAGCTGTATTGTAGTAATACTTCAGCTGTATTGCAGTAATACTGCAGTTATATTGCAGTTATATTGCAGTTTATTGCAGTTTATTGCAGTAATACCGCAGTTATATTGTAGTAATACTTCAGCTGTATTGCATTAATACCGCAGTTATATTGTAGTAATACTTCAGCTGTATTGCAGTAATACCGCAGTTATATTGTAGTAATACTTCAGCTGTATTGCAGTAATACCGCAGTTATATTGTAGTAATACTTCAACTGTATTGCAGTAATACCTCAGTTATATTGCAGTTTATTGTAGTAATATTTCAGCTCTATTGCAGTTTTTTTGTGTCCAAAAACTAAATTTTTCTACATAAACAAAAACTGCAGTATTTTTTTGTAAGGATTCACTTAAGAGCTCAATTTCCTTTTCTGTTTTTTTTCTTCTCTGAACATACAAAACATAACATCATACAAACATAAGTGCATCATACCTGAAATACGTGAAATGACACCACAAAGATGTGATATACAGCTCATCCGGTCACACAACTGGCAGAAACAAATGCACATGTGAAAGTACAGAGAAAGATTATCAGTCAATCCTATAACGTTTATAACTCAAATATGAAATAAAGCACTTTTGAAAGAACAATTTTGGCCTTAAAAGATAAATCACGTCATCTCTGACAATATTTTATTTGTCTGACTGGAGAGAGATTTTACACCTACCGTTCTCCTCAACAGCTCAATGCGACTGAGAAAATGACCGACTCTAGTCATAATTTACCCTAGTCACCTGTAGGTGTCCCCATATCCTTGTAGGTGTCCCCATATCCCTGGATGCACTTAATACATTCTCTTCATGGAAATAATTAAAAAATGAACAAACATTTTGGCACAATTCATAAAAATTTTCTTTTCCCTGTTATATACGCACCAGCCGATACACGGGAGAAGGAGAGCAAATACGGATGCTCACGGCAAACTATGGAACGCCACAAACTTAATATGAGAAACCAAAAAGTGGTGAAACCATAGAAGCATATGTGAATGATTTAAAGAACAAAGCAAAGACGTGCAGATTTGGTGATCTAACAGACCAACTCATAAGAGACAGACTCTTGTGTGGCGTGACCAATGATGGCATGAGAAAAATTCTACTGAAAGTTAACACTAGCCAAAGCAATAGAATTGTGTCAAATCCATGTACTGACTGATCTGCACACAAAGACTCTTGCAGCACCTAAAAGCAACACTAACGTGGACAGTGTGTACACAAGACAAAGACTAAAATGACACAAGAACTTAACCCTCTGGAGTCTGAGCTGTTTTGGGGCCCTTTAGAAGTTTTGACATGCTCTGACATTTGTGCTTTTTTCAGTTGCTTATAAACATATTAATGGCAAAAGTGTAATTACACTGTATTCAGCACAAACTGGGCTACCATAATATGTGAGCAAAGATCCAAATGTGATTGCACATGCCCTCAGATCATAGTGAACTATAGTAATTGTGGAGGCAAGCATGAAGCAAAAAAGGAAATATAGACCAGAACCACAATTTGTACCAGGCTGTAAATGTGTTTTATTTTTATTTTTTGTATTTAATTTTTTGCTGTAAAGTTGGGTATTTTAAGATGGGGCTCAATGAGATTCTGCTCCCTTCTGGAGCCTGTCTCTAGCAGCCAGTCGATGAATTGCAGTTTAAGTCACTTCCATACTGGCTTCAAGAGAAACTGGAGGAGGTTGCTGCTTGATCTTAGCCTATAGGTGTGGGGTCTTAATTTGTAACTGTTGTTTGACTGGTAGTTTGTTAATTTTGTTTGCGATCAAATATTCAATATCTCTACTCTTCATAGTTGGTACAGTAGCAGTTCTAATATCATGTAATTTAAGTTTCTTAAGTCATTGGTTGATGGACCAGCTAAGGGAGGCTAGCCTCCTCTGTCATGTTACTTTTCTTAACACTCCTAATTGCTGAAATTGAAATACTTGATGGTGATTGGTTACTAATGGAGGCACAAGTCTACGGCCATGGATTAGCCTCCCCTCCCCTCGCATTTCACAGATTCGGCACATTTGGGGAAGAGCGCGGTGGTTACACTATAGGTGAAATTACAAACAATAAATACATTCGGAGACATTAAATTAATAATTTGGAATTTTATTAACATTAAAATGTCCATTCTGCAGTTTAATAAACTAATTTCAGAAATTGAAAGAAAAATAGAAATTTAGTTAAATGATACAAGAAAACATTTTTTGTTACAATACAGACTGTGTTGCTCAAAAATATTTCCGATTAATGTTTCAGAGAATTGCACAGCAACTTAAAATTGCACAAACTCCTGCATTTCATCCAAAACAATGTCATCATGACAGTGAGGAGCCAGAAGGAGACACGGGAACTGAGAAAGAAGGGTTGGAATATGACCAATACAACTTTCAAATTAGTTTTGCACAAGTCAGATAAGAACTATGTATGATACTTTGAAGTATTTCATTTGCATAACTGTTACATAATCTACAAACAGTTTTATCAATTGTAAGGTCCAGCTACTTGGCCCAACATAGGAATCCAGCAGCTGGCTGAAGGACTTCTGCGTCTATGTCTTTTCTGGCGCTTCTGGAAAGATCACTTTAATTTATTAAAAAGAACCAATTCTAAATCTGACTCCATGAATAATTTACTCTGACTCTATTTTAATGTGACTTCGTTTATTACGTTTATGAATTAATGGCTGATCAAAGGATTAGTTGTGATTTTAATTTAGATTGTTGATTTTCTTAGTATCTCTTATTTTCAAATATTCGTTCATCAAGGGACCCCATATCGCACAGAGACGTAATGCTTGCGAAATTACATTAGCTCACGACGCAACCTAGCCAGTTCTGATATTAGTCAGAGGATTGCAGAGTGAATATTTTACCTTTAAGTGGTCGCACCTGCTAACTCAACAAAAAGTGTAATTTGATTAATAGACACAAAAAGCTGCAACTTGCCAATACAGTAATAGTCAGAAATCAGATTATCCCGCATGCTGCGCTCCATGCTTCAGTCAGGGGTCCTCGGTTTGATCTGTACTGGCAAAAGATTTGCGGTAATAAAGGACTCTGCATTGATCCATACTAGAATAATGATAAGATATATCAGAATAATACAAGACACATCAAGATAAAGGTTCATTTTAGCCAGGCAAAAACCAAATAAAGGAATTAAAAAGTTACAGGATAATATAAAAATAGTTTGAAAGAGTCATCGTTACCTGGCAATAGAGACACACCGCAACAGTGAGGGAAGTTCTGAATACAGATGCTTCCTTGAGTGGTTTGCCAATTCCATTTAAATAATAAACCAGAACAAAAGAACAATAAACATTTAGCACCCAAATATTTATGCTGCTTTTGGTTGAACTTTTCTCGTGCCCAAATGGTCACGCCTAGCTTTGGGGGATGACAGCAAATGTTTATCAAAAGATCTTTATGAGCATCTCCCACACCAGGGGAACAAGCTCTGTTGTCTTTATTATGACCTGTTCTACTGATGTGGGAATGAAACCTGTTTACCAGAAACACCAAAAGTATTTATACTGACCACAAAGGAACAGCTTGTGGCAGTATCTGTGAGATTTGCATGATTGTATGGGCCCTGAGACAGAGAATGTGAGCGGGTCAGGACTCGCCGGGGGGAAGATAAGATTGGGTCAGGTGGAGTCTTGCTTTCTCTTGTAGAGCTCTTATTCAGATGAGTGAAGTTTTATTGTCTTAGTGCAGCTTAGATCTCTTGAGTTCGTTCTCAGGTGAAATCCATTCTTACACAATTGATATTGCACTTTTTCTGCTCTTGAATGTTTTTGTGAATTTTGAGATTTGCTATCATTTAATTGTGTAATTTTAATCATATTTGTCACTAAAACACTGCATATCCACTGAGCATGACATAAAGCTTAAAGAGGTATCTGCTATGTGATAACTAAATCTAACCTTTGCATTAAAGTGAAAGTATTTAAACGTAAAAACAACAAACAGAGCTCATCCTGTTGAATTTACAGGGAACAATTCAAGGTTGGTTTTGGTTGAAGTTCATTTGAATGTGATGAGGTAGTCTGGATAAGCCTGGCAGTCATGGAAAACCACAAACATGGAGGGATTCTGGATGTCATCCACCACGCTGTCAAAACAGTGGTCGGGTGCGAGACGAACAGGGGGAGTCTTCATGTTCGACTGACCCTTATCATAATAACCCGTAAGCACACGAGCCACAAACATGAGCTGAGTCCCGTCTGCTGCAGGAACCGCATAGGTAGGATTGGCAGAGTAGCTGGCGTTCACAGCAAAGTATGTCCCATGACCGTAGACGGTGGCTGAGAATAAATAAGAAGTCACCAGTATGAATTAATCGATTAGTCTTCAAAATTAACAACCAATGAGATCATCAGTTGGCTAGATTATTCAACTATAAAGAGGAAGTTCATCAAATAAAGGTAATGTTTACCCAAATATAACAATTCTGTCATGACTTGCTGTTCAATGAACAAATCCTAAATTTGGGTTTGTTCCTCCCACCGTTATTGCATGACTTCTGAAGACTATAAATGAGTCATATGGACTTAAGAGTCTTTTCACTTTTTTAGAAAAAAGAGCTGCAATTCTTAAAAAACAAGAACACAAAAAACAAATAAAGGTTGTGCAGAGACCAGTATTGTATATTGTGTATATATACACCAATCAGGCATAACCTTATGACCTAATATTGTGTTGGTCCTCCTTTTGCTGCCAAAACAGCCCTGACCCGTCGAGGCATGAACTCCACTAGACCCCTGAAGGTGTGCTGTGGTATCTGGCACCAATATGTTAGCAGCAGATCCTTTAAGTCCTGGTTCTGACACCTTTCTATCAGAACCAGCATTAACTTCTTGAGCAATTTGAGCTACAGTAGCTCGTCTTTACAGTAGCTCCCCACGTGCATCAATGAGCCTTGACCGCCCATGACCCTTTTGCCGGTTCACCACTGTTCCTTCCTTGGACCACTTTTAGCCGCGTTTCCACCGAGGAAACTTTCCACAGGAACTAGGGACTTTGGGGTGGTACTTGGTGTGTTTCGACTGCAGGAACCGGGGTCTAAATAAAGTTCTGGGTAAAGATTTCCCCCTCAAAATGGCCCTGCTCGCGAGATAGTACTTTTTCAAAGCTCGGGAGCTTTAGGGGGTGGGACTTGGGCACTGAACATGCTGATTGGTTAAGTTCACACAGCATTGTATTTCAACCTAAAAGTCTGTTTCGGTGCGTGCAGTAAGGCCGGCTACACACTGGTTGTGTGGCGTTTTATGTCTTTGCACACCAGAAACGTGTCTGACGCGGCGCTGCTGCTGCCAGGTGCATGTTAAACATAGACATATAGCCTACTGATACAGCAAAGACATCGTTGGCAATATTGACGGCAAAATATGCTACAGAATATTTTGTTCTGTATTGACAGGTGCAATATTTCAAAATCGATAATTATTATTATTATTTTTTTAATTACAATTAGGCCTTTATCTGCATTTATGGCAACCTAGAGACTTTCAAACATCAAAATGTCATTTATTTATATATATTTGTGTCAAAATGACATATAAACATCTTTTCCTATTCTATTTTGCCTGGAAACGCTTCCAACACCCTTGCGTGTCGCGTTAAAAATAGACATTGTTTCTATTTCTAGCATGCACGCGTTTTCGGACCGGCTCGAGCCATGCTTGTCACGCAGGCAGTGTGCCTCTAAACTGTTAACATGGGAGCTGAAATAAAAACGTACATGCCACGCCTATAAGAGTTGTTTGCTATTCAAATCAATAATGGAGTTTAAAAAATATGGCCGATGGACCGTCAAGGTTCAGGCTTTATTAAGTTTATTTGCGGAGGACGAAATCCAGTGGGAACTGTAAAGTCATTGTGCGCAGTCCTACGTCACCTGACTAATCTTCACAGTACTTTAGACCGCGATGGAAACACAGACAGCAGCAGGTCTGGGGGAAAAAAAAGAGTTCCTGGGAAAAATTGTTCCGGGTAATTTTGGTGGAAACGGGGCTTTAGATAGATCCTGACCACTGCAGACCGGGAACACCCCACAAGAGCTGCAGTTTTGGAGATGTCGTCTAGCCATCACAATTTGTCCCTTCTCAAACTCACTCAAATCCTTACGCTTGCCCATTTTTCCTGCTTCTAACACATCAACTTTGAGGACAAAATGTTCACTTGCTGCCTAATATATCCCACCCACTAACAGGTGCCGTGATGAAGAGATAATCTGTGTTATTCGTTTCACCTGTCAGTGGTCATAATGTTATGCCTGATCGAGGTATAATAAAAACACAACAATTGTTCATTGTTAGTTAAAGGGATAGTTCACCCAAAAGTGAAAATTACCCCATGATTTACTCGCCCTCAAGCAATCCTTGGTGTAAATTACTTTATGCTTTCAGACCAAGCAGTGAATGGCAGCCCAGAATTTGAAGCCCAAAAAAGTGCATCCATCCATCATAAACATACTCCACATGGCTCTGGGGGGTTAATAAAGGCCTTCTGAAGCAAAGTGATGCGTTTGTGTAAGAAAAACTTTATCAAGTAATCTAGATATTTTACTTTATAAAGTTTGAAATATGGATATTTTTCTTACAAAATTGTTTCGCTTCAGGAGGCCTTTATTAATTTATTAATTTAAAAAAAATCAATTACCATTTTGTCCAGCAAAATTGCGGTTAAAGTTTGTTTTCATGATGGATGAGCAGGACGCCTCCGATGTGCCGTGATAAAGGATCTTCTCTCCTGCTCCATTAGGGAGACCATTTCTGTTCTCCAGCTCTCTTTTACGCCCCTCGTATAACTGCCGAAGACTCATGTTCTGGATGCGCTCAATCTATTCAAATGTATTTGCGCACAAACAACCATGAACAAATATATTTAATGGACTTCACATTCACAAGTCTTTCATAGAAGCAAACGGTCATGACTATACTGCCATACAAAACAGACAAACGCTTTCAATAGGTTTAAAATAAAACAAAATGTATAAATAGATTATGCTTATTCCAGTAATCTAGTTTTGCTGTAGACTAACTCTAACCTCAGAAATACAAAACTTTTGCATGTTTAGATAATTTAAGACATTATGTGGTTGTTTTTATGTCCTTCAGGGTGTTTTTTGTCATGTAAAGCACACTAAGATGGTGTTGAGTGTCAAACCTTGAGCACTGTTTTTTTGACAGTCTTCTTGAAGTCTGCCTTCACTGTCTGGTACTCTGTAGATTGTGGATCTAAAGGAATCACCTTTAACAGGTCACTTTGACTCATGCTGTCCCAGTTGATGGGCAAAGAGAAATCTGAAATGCAAAATAGTGAGGGTTTTGATTTAGTTTGTACAAAACTAATTTAATTTATCTTTAAAAGCATTTCATTTTATATTATACACTGTATTGCCAAATGTTTTGGGACATGCACATGAACTTTAATGGTATCCCATTCTTAAACTGTAGGGTTTAATGTGGAGTTGGCCCACCCTTTGCAGCTATAACAGCTTCAACTCTTCTGGGAAGGCTTTCCACAAGGTTTAGGAGTGTGTTTATGTGAATTTTTGACCATTCTTCTAGAAGTGCATTTGTGAGGTCAGGCACTGATGTTGGACGAGAAGGCCTGGCTCGCATTCTCCGCTCTAATTCATCCCAAATTCTAATTCACCCCCAGTTATAACAACCTTGAGCTCAACACGCTCAAAACGGTGGAGATGATAGTGGACTTCAGGAGGAACAGCCCTGCTCTGCCCCCACTCACCATTATGAACAGCACAGTGGCAGCAGTGGAGTCATTCAGGTTCCTGGGCACCACCATCTCTCAGGACCTGAAGTGGGACAATCACATTGACTCCATTGTAAAAAAGGCCCAGCAGAGACTGTACTTCCTTCGTCAGCTGAGGAAGTTCAACCTCCCACAGGAGCTGCTGATCCAGTTCTACTCGGCTGTCATTGTGTCTGTTTTGTGCACATTCATCACTGTCTGGTTTGGTTCAGCTACCAAATCTGACATCAGGAGACTACATCGTACAATCCGGACTGCAGAGAGGATTATTGGTGCCCCCCTGCCAGCCCTCCAGGACCTGTACTCTTCCAGAGTGAGGAAGAGGGCAGGTAAAATCATCACAGACTCCGCTCACCCTGGACACTTCCTGTTTGAGCTGTTACCGTCAGGATGGCGACTCCGATCACTGGCCATTAGAACATCTTTTTCACTGGCCATTAGAACAACTGCCAGAACAGTTTCTTCCCACAGGCCATTTCCCTCTTGAACAGTTGAATACCCCCCCCCACCAACACACCATAATCCCCCCTCCACCAAACTTTACACTTGGCACAATGCAGTCAGGCAAGTACCGTTCTCCTGGCAACCGTCAATCCCAGACTCGTCCATCGGATTGCCAGACAGAGAAGTGTGATTCGTCACTCCTGAGAACACGTCTCCACTGCTCTAGAGTCCAGTGGTGGCGTGCTTTACACCACTGCACTTTGCACTGCACTTGGTGATGTAAGGCTTGGATGAGCTGCTCGGCCATGGAAACCTATTCCTTGAAGCTCTCTACACACTGTTCTCCACACAAAGTTTGGAGGTCTGTAGCTGTTGACTCTGCAGAAAATTGCAGACTTCAGCGCTCTGTGATTTTACGTGGCCTACCACTTCATAGCTGAGTTGCTGTTGTTCCCAGTTGCTTCCACTTTGTTATAATACCACTAACAATTGACCGTGGAATATTTAGTAGTGAGGAAATTTCACAAATGGACTTGGTGACAACCTATTGACTGCACAGGTGGCAACCTATCACGGTACCACGCTTGAGTTCACTGAGCTCCTGAGAGCAACCCATTCTTTCACAAATGTTTGTAGAAGTGCCTGTATGCCTAGTGCTTGATACACCTGTGACCATGGAAGTGATTGGAACACCTGAATTCAATGGTTTGGAGGGGTGTCCCAATACTTTTGGCAATATAGTGTAGATGTAAATCAGTGGTTTTCAACTGGACAACTAAATTGTATCTGACACAGCATCAAACATAACTTGTATATAACATAATTACGGTCATATGTTTATATTTCATGAAAGTGTCCTCACCTGAAAGGTTCTCGAGTCGTTTGAGAGCCGTCACTTGTCCTGAATCACAGGCTGTGGCCTCCCTCTTTCTCAAATCCACAGTCCATTTCATACCCTGTGCATCCACAATTCCATCTTTCACATCTCCTCTCTCAAGCTTATAATTCACATCTATGGGTACCTTCTGCCAAACCCCCCGCGGTCCCAGAATGCACCATGTGACTTGAGTGTAGAGGGATGCCTGCTCCTTCTCTCTTACCTTAGAGTTTGGAGGGGGAAAAAAGTTAGGATTTGCTAAAACGGCACATTTATTAATTTAATTTTAGTTTAATTCATTAATTAATGAGAAACTCTTCTCATTTGTTAAGCCATGGCTTTAAGTTACACATTAATGCAAAGCATTTTTATTGCATTATCAGTTGTTCCTGTGGTTTATTAAAAGGTTCCCTATGTAACTTTTTTGGTTCAAAATTAACAAATTATACACAAATAATTCTGCAATGATAAAAAAAAAAAGCAGCTCAAGGATCACTTAATCAACATCATAATATCTTTATATAAAAATGTATTCTCCGTTGCTCATTTGACAATTTCTAGAACAGGTTTAATAGTTTGTTTCTAGAAACATCTCTGAGATGAATGCATTTCCATTCATCATCATAGTGGATTGGCCCTTTGTTCTTATCAATAAAATCAATCATTGTAATGTAATTTCAACATTATAAATTAATTATAAGTTTTAAATATACATGCTCTCCAGTCAGGGTTGGAAACTTCAAGATATGCGGGCAAAAAATGCTTCTAGTTTGACAATGTGACATGAGCAGAGTGCTGTTTTTGTTTCTGAATGAATCCATGTTTTTCAGGTTAATCACTGATTCATTAACACTTGCTGCCACCTACTGGCGGCTTTAGTTTTCCCGTCTAAAAATAGGCCTATTATTAAATTTTTTCCAACAGGTCATATTTCTATTTTCTAATTTATTTAAATTGTAATTGCAGTGTATGCATAAATACCACGTATAAAACAGTTAGTTGATTCTGATTTTTTTTTTTTTTCTTCATGATAAAACCACTGATCTATTTAAATGACTGGATTTGTCAATTGTGTTTTGCTCCATGTTCACAAGTTTCAGTCCAATATAAAAGTCTTTGCTACTGACTGACTCACTCATAAAGACATCTAATGGCCTATAATGATGTAATGTTTGTTGCTGCACATGGCCAGGGACTATTTTTTCCAGCGGAAGGAAGGCTTTTAGCTATTTTACTTCCTGAAAGTTGCATTGATACATATACGCTCACCTAAAGGATTATTAGGAACACCATACTAATACGGTGTTTGACACCCTTTCGCCTTCAGAACTGCCTTAATTCTACATGGCATTGATTCAACAAGGTGCTGAAAGCATTCTTTAGAAATGTTGGCTCATATTGATAGGATAGCATCTTGGTGTTGATGGAGATTTGTGGGATGCACATCCAGGGCACAAAGCTCCCATTCCACCACATCCCAAAGATGCTCTATTGGGTTGAGATCTGGTGACTGCGGGGGCCATTTTAGTACAGTGAACTCATTGTCATGTTCAAGAAACCAATTTGAAATGATTTGAGCTTTGTGACATGGTGCATTATCCTGCTGGAAGTAGCCATCAGAGAATGGGTACATGGTGGTCATAAAGGGATGGACATGGTCAGAAACAATGCTCAGGTAGGCTGTGGCATTTAAACGATGCCCAATTGGCACTAAGGGGCCTAAAGTGTGCCAAGAAAATATCCCCCACACCATTACACCACCACCACCAGCCTGCACAGTGGTAACAAGGCATGATGGATCCATGTTCTCATTCTGTTTATGCCAAATTCTGACTCTACCATCTGAATGTCTCAACAGAAATCGAGACTCATCAGACCAGGCAACATTTTTCCAGTCTTCAACTGTCCAATTTTGGTGAGCTTGTGCAAATTGTAGCCTCTTTTTCCTATTTGTAGTGGAGATGAGTGGTACCCGGTGGGGTCTTCTGCTGTTGTAGCCCATCCGCCTCAAGGTTGTGCGTGTTGTGGCTTCACAAATGCTTTGCTGCATACCTCGGTTGTAACGAGTGGTTATTTCAGTCAAAGTTGCTCTTCTATCAGCTTGAATCAGTCGGCCTATTCTCCTCTGACCTCTAGCATCAACAAGGCATTTTCGCCCACAGGACTGCCGCATACTGGACGTTTTTCCCTTTTCACACCATTCTTTGTAAACCCTAGAAATGGTTGTGTGTGAAAATCCCAGTAACTGAGCAGGCACCAAAAATCATGCCACACTCAAAATTGCTTAAATCATCTTTCTTTCCCATTCTGACATTCAGTTTGGAGTTCAGGAGATTGTCTTGACCAGGACCACACCCCTAAATGCATTGAAGCAACTGCCATGTGATTGGTTGATTAGATAATTACATTAATGCGAAATTGAACAGGTGTTCCTAATAATCCTTTAGGTGAGTGTATTTTGGCTTTAATATTTGTATTGTAAGGCAACCGTTTTATAAAAACAATTAGCCATGTGAAGCCATGGTTTACAATGAATTTGTAATAGCTAAGGGGGTTTTAGGCACTCTGCTCTCCACTTCTTGGGACTTCTTGCTTTAATCTAAATGTCATGTAGCTTCTGTGCTACTGTGCAGTGCTAAGATGAGTTTTATTTACACTGATTTCATTTGATTGGTAACAGTAGCCATTTATTCATTCTCATTAATGAAGTATTCGGAGGAAAATCTGGTCCGTTTTCATTTACATCTATGTATTTATTAAAGTTTGGTTCATTTTATAGATTTGAATTATAAATTAACACAATACTGCATGGTATCGAGATATCGAATTACTACTTTTTATCGTGATACTTCAGCTTGTGTAGTATCGCAAGACATTTTTATGGTATTGTGACTATGTAATTTAATTATACTGTATGACAATTACATGCTAGATGAGTGTCTATAGAGTGCTAATTTCATTTTAAAGGGGTGGTTGATTATGATTTCACTTTTTTAACTTCACTTAGTGTGTAATGTTGCTGTTTGAGCATAAACAACATCTGCAAAGTTACAATGCTCAAAGAGATATTTTCTTTTAAAGAAATCGCTTTTTAAGGACTACAACAAATGGCTGGTAGGGACTACAACAAGCTTCTTCCTAGGTTGGTGACAAACCCTAAAATTTACATAAACCCTGCCTCCAGAAACACGCAACAAAGGCCATGTTGAGAAGAGGAAGGCTGAATCTGAAATCGCCCCCTATACCCTCAAATAGGACGCAAAATCATAGTGGACATTATTGAGTGCACTCATTCTATCCCACATTGCACCGCAATAACAACTGTGCAGCTGATGTATGCTCATCGGCTGTCCGAATTCACTCACTCGTTTTAATTCACTCCTTCAAGTGAACTATATTAGTGGACTAACGTAGGGAATAGTGAATGAGCATTTAGGGGGCAATTTTGGATTCAGCTGAAGAGTTGTTGTACACGCTTCTAACACGAGCACTTGAAGCTCCACCCTCGTCTTGAAAGGGGGCTGGGAGCAGCAGCTCATTTGCATTTATAGGGACACACACGAAAACTCAATATTATCTGCACTTTTAGGACCGCTGCAGTTTCAGGACAGCATTTCTAGGACCCTAGTTTTTTTTTTTTTTTTGTGACAGCACCATCTAGCCAATTGTATTTTTAACAAAACAGCAGGCACAGCAATTAAAAATGACAATTTTAACATGTAATAATAAATTATCTGTGGGGTATCTGGAGACATCAGAGACTTATTTTACATCTTGTAAAAAGGGGCATTATAGGACTCCTTTAATGTTGTCTTTCTCACCTGTCTGCGAAGTGCATCTTGTATCAGTCTGACCACCTCATTTACTCCATCCTTCAGCCCTTTCAATACCCATTGTCCAGAGCTGATCTGTTCCAGCTGCAGGTGCAGTGAATCTACTTTAGAGCGCAGCTGGTTCCTCTCATCCTGAGTGAGGTCTTCAATCTCCTCTGGGTGGAAAGAGTGTGTGGAGCACTGGCTGTCATACGCCCGCTGAAGTTCTCCGCAGGCATCAGACACTTCATTATCAGTGCAACCGATGACTAGAAATGCTGCTGTGGCTGGTAAAGCTGTGACTAGAGAACTCATTTCAAAAGAGTCTAGTAAAGAACGTGATCTGTGTGATCTAGCTGATGCACTGCGCCCTCTGGAGGTTACACTTGTAGGTGCAGGAGCTGAAAAAGGTGAAAGTGCAATATCGTCAATAAAGTGATGCAGGGATGACATATTTTTGTTGGCCGAGTTAGCATTTTAGTTCTGTTGTCCTGAAGTCAATGTGTTTTTTTAATGGGTTTGTGGTGAAATACTTGAAGTGGTAACACAAGCTCAAGATATTTTCATCTTTTATTCTACAACAGGAAATACATCAGTAATACGCCTTTGTGATTTTTAAAAGCTTTTACCATAAACTCAGCTGCTAAACTAGTTCACTTTTGCAACCTCATTGTTTATAATTGCACTCTTGCAAACTATTCTAACAAACTTTCAGGGAAATTTTATTAAATAAAGACTGAAGAGTTGTCAGAAGATGAGTGATGGTGATGTTGAGGTCATGTGATGGTGGCTTTGTGCGTTTAGAGCTCATCTTTCTGCAATAATCCTAAAGCCAATGGAAAAATCCTATTGGCTTGTTGTCGAGGGAACCAGGGTGATGCTAATGTCTGTGTTGATTTACAAAAATACATCACGTGTCATTGTAAAACACTGTAAAACATTGACAAAAACTTAAATATATTCATTTAAAAGCATGAGATGGACATATTTAATTAAAACATTTTCTGTGCATAGCACAGATTTATCCTCACCTGTCAACTGTGTACTACCACCAAAGATTTTCTGTGCCATCGCTTTAAACTCCAGGAAAACGTTAATCTTCAGCAGAATGATCCGAATAATTCTGAGATATTGAAGATTCACTCCATTAATACCATCCTTTACCCCCTCTAGAATGGACTTGGCCACCACACTAGGATCCAAACCTCCTTGCCCTGCAATAATTTTTTTTCCAGCAAATGGAAAAAAAATACATCAACATACACCAAACGGTCTTAAAAGACAATTGGTTTATTATTTTGCATTATAAGTAAAAAGTAAGCTCCTGACCAGCACAGATAGCAGGAATGGCCACAGACTGGTAGCGGCCGTGCTCACACTGAACCACTATTTCTTTTGCCAAGGTCTTGATAACACCGGGGTCCCTCATTCCACACACATGCATGATCGTCTTACAAGGAAATCCTCCTGGCGGGGTTGTAAAGATCTTTCCACTCGGTACCTGAGCTAGAGAACATATATAAGAGGTAGTGTTAGATGACGTTGCATATCATTGCTGCATTTTACTTTTATGCAGTCAGTGTAAACCCTCCTGTTCGAACCACCTGCTCCAAGCGAGACTCGAACCCAGGTCTGCCAGCATGAGAGTCGGACACTCTAACAAGGAGGCTAAAGTCTGCAACCTGTAGCATCAGTTGCTAGAGCGTCTCTTGAGATCAGAGGAGTGAGGTCTACTCGCAGAACAACTACTGGCTGGTCTCCGTTACACTCACCCCCCTAAACCTCACTCCCATCTGGGTCACGGCACCAATATAACCCCTTCTGTTCAAACCACCTGCTCCAAGCAAGACTCGAACCCAGGTCTGCCAGCATGAGAGTCAGACGCTCTAACAAGGAGGCTAAAAAGTAAGGCTGTAACCTCTAGCGTCAGTCACTAGAGCGTCTCTTGAGATCAAAGGAGTGAGGTTGAGCAGATGCTTTTATCCAAAGATAAATCACCACACACACAGTCACATACACCATATTGATCCGATTATATGATGATCAGGGTCAAGCACAGAAAGGACCAATGAGACATGCAAGCATGGTGACACTGATAGATAAAAGTGTTGCCGAGTTGCAGCCTGAGAATCAACTTGGCATCGTGCCAACAAATCTGTTGATGCATTACTTGATAACAGTTTGGTCTATCAAAAAGCTTTTGATAACTTTTTGCCTGCATGGTCTGAAGATGATATGAGCTAATTTTGGTGAAAATCAGACAGTTGGAGGGCAAGTGCTGGGCAAGACTTGTTATGTGGATTATGTGGATAATGGATTAAAGTAAGCCAGGTGTGTCTATAAAACTTTGTGACAAAAATACTTGATTTTTACAGACAGGCATTTTGTACTGCATTCAAACTGTATTTGAAAGCTTTTCACATAATAATAATAATAATAATAAATCAAAAGCTAATTTTATGAAAGAAGCTGTGGTTTATTTCCTTACCCCCTGTCAGCTGACCCTGGACATGAGGTCCTGCCTTGGTGAGGATGTCTTTACACACTCCTGTGACAGATTAGATCAAAAACAAACACTCTCTTATGGTTTAAATAGTGTAATTTGATATCAACAATGCTTTTGGTTATTTAGAAATCTGCATTTATACCACTTGTCTGGAAGTCCTTAAAGTCAGTGGTGTTCACAATGGCATCCGTAGTCTCATTGGTGATGTCACCAAACACTATATGAAGTTCAATCCTATCTACTGGCATGATGATCTCATCAAGGTCAGAGGTCAGTGAGTGAAACAGAGCTGTGACGAGAGTAAAGACCTTTTATCCTTTTTGCAGATTCTTTGTTGTGAGAACTGGGCTGCCAATGTTTTTTGATCCTCTTATTTTCATATTTGTTTATATTCATGCTATTTGATGCCCATGTGCAATAACTACAAATATTTGTTTTTGCTCTTATATTTTCTAATACATTATTTTTTTTAAGTTGGGAGCAGGTCAAAATAACAAGGATCAATGAATGCAATACATAATTCTTGAATCTCTTGCCTTGTCCTTTGTTGTCTACCATTTTTGCACTCAGATTCCCACAGATTGTCTGGAACATCTGCAAAATATTTCCAAAAGAGGGTTAGGAATAAACGTCATTGCAAAGAGGGCGTATAATATGTAGATTGCTTACTTCCTCAGAATGAGCGTAATTAGGCATTATTGTGATACAAATGGTGTGCAGGCGACCAGTGGATCTGGATAAAAATTTGCAGATCTCATGAGTAAGGATATTAACAGCATCTTTGACTGGTATCGACAGCACTATTCCAGGTCCGATTATTGGCAGTGCAACTGAACCCCAAGAGTTCAGCTCACACAGTTCAAAAACTCTGGCAAGTCCGCAGTGAAGTGCCTATAACAAAATATATATTATTGATGGCAAATCTACTAAATCTTTTCTGTAAATCCCATCCAGTCAATCTTTTTTCTCATCAAAACACATCTTAACCCTTTTTAAATGTCTTATGGCCTCTTACATTTTCACTGTTGTGCTTTTTTCCTTTGGGCACACATTCTACAAAGAAAACCTTTGAGCATCCTAACGCTGGTGTCGCATCCACCTCCAGCACGTCTCCAGGCGTAAGTGTGCGTTTTCCCTTGGCACTGTTGAAGTTACTCTGAAGCTGCTGTCCGGCTTTTTTCAACAGGGATGATCCAATCAAGGTTGAGGTCATGTTTGTGTTTATCATCGGAGCAACAAACACATCGGCCTGTATTGATGCAAATCACAAAAAGTACTCAAAAGAGTTGCTTGAGAAGTATAACGTATAAATACTGGTCTGTTGTACTTGTTAAAGTGATACTCCACCCAGAATTATGTTTTAAAGGGGTCATGAACTTTTGACATACAAGAGGTCATGAAAACGTCCTTGTTAGTCCAAAAAATTCACAAAGCTCATTGTGGAGTGTGCCTATATAGGTGAAAGACTGCCTCTGCAGATGAAGATCAATGCCTACTTCATCATTAAAAACTTTGGCCCCGCCCACTGGCATGTTAGTGAGATGACGAGGAGAGATGAACAATACAGGATGGACTACAAATAACATTGCCTTCCAAAGTATTATCTTTAATTATCTACCTTCCTAAATAATTTCTCTGCTCACTACTCAACGACAAGTTTGGTATTGCCGTAAAGCGCAGCTTTCCAACTTTGAATATTCATAGCGAATTCTTGACTTTGAACCAGGGAAATGTGATTTTCAAACTAATGTAAACAAAATGATCTTACTCGCACTGACTGACAGATCTGAAGCGCGCACAAAGATGCCTCAGACAGCGTGCTATCCCAAAATACAAATATACACAGAATCACTATATTTTAAAATATCTGTCTTGGCAAGTATTCACGCAAACATTATCTGTTATGCATTAAACGTTTGGTTAACTTTTGGGCAAAAACATCCGATGTGTTACATAACAGTAGATCCATGCATTACAGTAAGTCTTAATATATAGGCTGTATGTCTTATTAATGTTAATAAAACAATTGTGGTATTGGTATCATATATTCATTATATATATATATATATATATATATATATATATATTCTTATAGATATGGGTTTTGACTAGCCTGGTCCTACCAGACTCTCATACATTTCATTTGTACAGAGAGTCTGGCCACTCTCCATTGACAAGCATTAACTTCCTTGAAGGCGGGTACTCTGTTGAAGTTTGTTTGAACTATTGGATCTGCCATTACCAAATGCTAACGTTTGGTCGTGATGTATGTCATCTCAAACTAGCGCATGACATCAACGTCATCGTTCTCAGCCACTCCCCTCTGTTCGCTGATTGGACCGGTTAAAATTTGACTGGAGAAAAACAGAGAATATACCGCAATCCCAGACGAAGTACTGAAGGAAAATAAAAATTGAGCGGAAGTACATAGGAGGCCGGAGCCAGGCTAGGTTTTGACATGGCATGTGCCAAATTTGGTGTTATTACCAGTGATATTTGCTAGGTAATTTTGTTTGGAAACTTTAACTAGATTTTTCTCAAAATTAACTTTGCTGATTCTATCAGCTTTAAACAGGTGTAGCTCATAATTTTTTCTGTCTAATTCCAAAAAATTAAACAACAATATACAAAATAACAATAACAATTGCTCTTTGTGACTCTTTTTGCCAGCATGGGTCACATATGGATTATGGATTATTGTTCATCTGAAGAAAGTAAGTCATATACATCTGTGATGGCATGAGGTTGAGGAAATGATGAAATAATTTTTATGTTTAGGTGGAGCATCCCTTTAAGTCAAAGTCATTTGAAATAAAGATATAAAGTTTTATAGCCATACCTGTTGTTGCTCAAGACTACCAACCACAACTTTAATGTGTATCTCATTGTCCAGAAAGTCTTGGTTAGATGCAGCAGATGGCAAGCTCTGCAAATTTGTAATGTTCATGTATTTGGGCATGTTACGCCCATCATTAATTGGCAGTATCCGAACCTGACAAGAATCCCTCACTAATTTCAAAGTCTTTGACCCATCACCCTGAAAAAATTGTTGAACTCCAGGTCCTTTCACATTAAATTCTTTAGTGACAAGACAGTGAAGAAACGATTCAAGGCTGTCCTTCAAACTCTTGACTTCACAACGAGGTCCTGTGAGGTGGATGCAAGGGGAAGGCGAACTTATTGGCTTTATTTCCACACTGCTCTTCTTCACGCCGGCCATCGACAAGATCTCAGGGAAGTGGTCTGCCATTTCTGGCCTGGGAAGAGGCAGGGTTTCATGATGTTTCAGATGGTTTCTTTTGTATTCCAGCACAATGTTCTTCAATGTACTAACTTCAGTAGTGTAGCCCACCATTTGCACTTTGGGGTCTGAACTTGATTCATCCAGGTATTGAAGCTCCACTTTAACACCACCATGATTGGCCTGCTTGATGGCTTCACTCAAATCCTCCTTCAGTGTATTAAACGCAGACGACTTCTGAGTGTTTTCCAGGTGCACAGTTTCCAAACACAGTTCTCTCTGTACGGCAGCGGCCGCCTCCTGTAGCGCTCCATCAGACAAACTCAACAGAAGGAGATCTGAACCTAAAGTCTCGAGCATAACCGGGCTGCGGAGGCTCTTCTGAAATCGGGTTTGGAAGTGCTGTATACCGCCACTTGATTCCAAGAAGGTCACAAGAGGACGATGTGATGGGATCTTCTTCTCTTTGATTTCTTTTGCTAAGTTTAAAAGCTCTTTTTTGCCTGCTTGGACCTCTTTTTCAGGACCCTTCAAAAGGAGAACACCCGTCTTTCCCTGTGTGATCTGAATTGCGGGAAAATGAACAAACTCAAACTGCTCTTTGATGAGGGCGAATTGCTTCTCAGACACAGGACACTCTTGTTGAATCTGCTGTTGATCATACAAGCCACTTACAAATTTTAAAAGCTTATCTACTTGTTTCTGCTCCCCAACCACAACGGCTAAACACGTCGCTTCTTCAAAATAGATTTTCAAGTTCTCACCAGCGAGGCAAAGGTGTTCTCTCAGAATTTCAGATTTTTCCCTATCAACCTCAAAGTAGATATTACAGCGTGACTTTAAGGTCTTGAACACTTTGTTGACCTCAGATTCCCATTTCTTCAGGGGACAAACGTCTTCAGCTGCCGGGTCCCTCCTCACCACTACCTCTTCAGAGTCAACGTGGATGTCAAAGGTGCTGGAGAGTGCAGAGAGACGTTTCTCCAAGTCTGAATTTGCATTTTTACACTCGCTGAGATAGCATAATAGATAATGGTCCAGTTTAAAAACCTTCTCCACACTTTTAGCGCTTGCATATTTCTAAAAACATAACAAATGATAAAGACATGCATTAATTGTTTGTACAAAACGCTTTATAATGAAAATGCAAGACAAGTAAATACATTTATCAGGGCTTAATTAGCAATGGGAAGTCTGATTTTTTTTTCCGCAAACTGGTTCTTTTGGACAATTAATTAAGAATCGTTTAAAAAAAAACTATTCACCAGTTTGTGTGCGCAATCACGCAACGATATCATGCACACCCAATAATGATTTGAAACACGGTTGTCTAAAGCATATAAAGCGAATAAACTAATCTTGATCAACTCATCCTTTTTACATAAATCATGAGAAACCATAAAAAAATAAAAAATAAATATTTAATTCTATTTCCGACGTGTTTTCACTTCAGTGAGAAATGTAGCCAACAGAGGTCAAAAGTATTCACATTCATTACTCAGGTAGAAGTATAGATACTAGGGTTTGTAGAAGTTTAAGTATCAACTTTTTACTCAAGTAAAAGTGGATTCAAAACTGCTTAAAGTATAACAGTAAAGTGAAAAAAAAAAAAAGGACAAAAGCTTATAGTGCCTATAGTGAACTACCCCACCTCCTCCTCAAAAAGAAAATTCTAAAGGCCATAATGACTATAATGTTATATTAAAACGTTAATGTTGGGATGCACTAGGCCAGATGCACTAGGCCTGGGGACCCACGGTCCTGCAGAGTTTAGCTCCAACTCTAATTAAAGACAGCTGAAGCTAATCAAGCTCTTCAGGATCACTTGTTGAAAATACACAGGCAGGTGTGCTGAAGCAGGTTGGAAATAAACTTTGCAGGACAGTGGGTCCCCAGAAGGGGTTTCATGGAGCGGTATAAGTATTGTAATGGTGCAAAAAGTCAAACTTAAGAGGCATGTTATCAATAGAGGGTATGCATGTGATGTCACAGCCGTCCACTCCGCTGCGGTTATGCTTGCTGAGTGGCAAAAAGACAGAGCAGCAGCATTGGTTTTCAGCAATGAATGCTGCGAAAAACACATCTAAAACAGGAAAGAGCTTTGAGATTACTTTCTAGAAATTTGAGGTATATTTTTTACACTGCTGAAAACTACAGAAAAAAGATGCAAATGGATCATTGCAATTCACAGAAAGCGCGTGGCTCCAGGCAGCGAAACGTGGCTTTACAGTTATCATTTTGTGTCCATATGTTGAATTTTGGGCTAAAATCATACCCTATATATTGTATTGATAACTCATCAATTAAATATTTACCAGCTTATATTCTGCATGCTTGGATGTTTTTAAATAGACACTGACAAAAACTATACAAGTTGTAGGGCTGGATGAAATGACGACATATAGCCTAACATTGATAAGTGATCACCCAGATTTAGACCTACCTACCTATATTGTATTTAAAGCGTTCACAGGCAAATTTGCTTTATGTAATTCCCCGGCACTGAAATCGGGCACATATAAATGTCAGGAAACATGATTCCTGGTTGGATGTCGGGTAAGTTGTTGTCTTGCGTAGCCAGACCTTCAGACTGACGGCAGAAGGTCTGGACTCCATCACAGCTTTCATTGGTCGAGGACCACCCAAGAGGACATTTGACTGACATGTAACGCAACCAATCACAGTTTGTTTTGTTCCGTGTCATGTTTACTGGCGTGAAAATGTAAAGTCAATGTCCCTGCAGACTTTAGACTGGCATGCATCTATAAATTATTAATTCAAGAATGTTGTGTAAGTTTACTGCAACAATGGAGCCGCGAACTTCACATACTTTTAAAATTCCAGTGTTTAGTTGATCCCTGGGCTGGCACTCATTGTCACAGTTGTAAACACGACAGCGTTCTTCTCCCAGGAGGGAGTTTGGCATCATGCATTTGTTTCCAGGTGGACAGTTAAAGAATGCAATACACTCGTCTCGCAGACATCCTGTAGAATTCAGCCAATCAGATGACGACTTCAAAACTCCTTAAGTGTTTCCAGATAAGTGTCCCACATGCATCAGACGTTAAGCCAACGACGCGTGAACTTCAGTTTAAACTGATAATCGTTCGTTTTACTCAAGTTTTCGCAGTTTCTCCTATGAACTCTTCTGCCACTCAGTCCGGCTGAGGGGGCGTGTTCCGGCAGGAAAGTGACGTCAATGCATACCCTCTATAACCTTTATTGGAATGTAAATGTGATTAGTGTTGCCAGATTGGGTCTATGATTTCCAGCCCAAAAGCTCACCAAAATGAAATAGGAGGAACAGGCTATTTTTAAAATGTAAGGAGTAGAAAGTACAGATAATTGCGTGAAAATGTTTAATAATAATAAAAGCATTTCTTGGGTAGGGTTAGGGGTCGGTTTAGGGAGGGCTTTTAGTGTCCCTTTATGGCGGCATACATTTAATAATTAAAATAAAAATAATAATTTACACTCTGTTATTATTGCATCATGTTAATGTACAACAATAGTGAGGTGCAAACAGTATGTATCTGTCAAAATAAAGTATAAATGACATGTAATTACTATTTATACATATTGCAAAGAAATTCTACTTTCATACAGTGTAAATAGAATATATCACTATTTTCACTTAGTAAATAGCATCTACAGCTATTTGCACTGAGTGTAAATAGCATCTATCGCTACTGCTGCCTTTTTATTATTTGTATTGGCTGCCATGCCAAATCATGCATACAGTAAACTTTCTGTTCTGTTAAAATTAACTGGTTCATGAATGTAGACACTTTAATAAATATAAATTATATGGACATTTATATTGGGATGTGTGGATTGTTGCAAGTGGCATGTAACTTGAAACTATTTCATGGAAATCTATTTTTACTGAAATGTGTCCTATGGTGTGACCTAGAAAGAATTAAAATTAAAGGGGTGTCACACCAAAGGACAACAGAAATTAATACTTTTATGGAGGTTCCAAAAAAGTTAAATATTTGAACAATTCTGAGAAAAAAAATCCATGTGCACATGTCATGGGCTTCAGCAACATGACCTTGAATGGGGTCCTTCAACTAATTAAACTTGTCAGTGGAATTGCCCGATTTAAAATCAGGATATGGTGTCACACCGGAGGACGGTTATTAGAAATATTAGAAATATGTGGATGAAAAAAATGATTGCCATTTACTAAAACGCCTGAGGTATATATTAACATTTGTATGCTTTTCTTTTTAATTCATAAAAGTTGTAATTTATTGAACCATGCTTGGGACATGTAAGACAAAGAAATGTTGCATTTTAAATGATGACAATACTATTCATATTAATCTTTATCTTGTGTGACAGTGAAAAAGCCATGTCATGTCAACAACCCAAATATGAAAAAAAGGTCACATATTCATGTATAATGGCTCGTTTAGAGTCGCAGTGACTGTCAGGCACGACAGGAAGTGTGTGTTTTGAATGAGTAACTTGTAGATCTGTGCTGACTAGAGCTGCTACTGTTTCTGACGGGTTAGTCTGATTTGGTGAACTGGTTCAAAAGACTGATTCGATCGTGATTTGGACATAACCTTTAACATTTCTAATTTCATTTATTGTGTATTATGTATACATGTAATAAGGTAAGAAAAACCTGTATAAAGGCTAAAATGTCCGCAACTATAGGCCTTTAATTTGTCACTTTTATGAACTAGCGACGGCACAGCAGAAAAAATAATAATAATAATAATAATAATAATAATAATAATAATAATAATAATAACTAGTCCCAGGCCATCCTTATTGTCAAGCTTTAAATAGCAGGTGATTTCCGAGAACTACTTATGGTATTTACTTTAACTACGTCTGGAAAAACAGGTTTGACTACATTGTGTCAGCAGAAAATAAGGTACAGCAGGCATATAAATCTGAGCTAAATATCTGTTTGTTTTATGATTGTGCCACTTACCTGATTAGCAGATGCTTCAGGTTGTTTGCTGCTTTCAGCAACATTGTCACGGCTTAATGAAACACGGAGCGCCTCTCGTTCAGATAAACTGATGACATGATCATTTTGGTTTAGTACTCTTTCCTGGACTTTGAATACAAAAAGGCATGTTGATGAATATTATTATCATTGTTATCAGTTGTTTTGACAATCTTAAGTGAGATAAAAGTATAACGCTGATTGAAACAAGGTGCAAAAATGGCAATAACAAAAACACATACCTTCTTTGTTTATAAAACTTATCTTGTAAGTATTGTCACCCACTTTGCTGATCTCACACTGTCCTCCTCCTGATTTTCTCCTTATGCTAAAGTATTTGTGTATTTGTTTAACTTCCACATCAGAGAGATTATTCGCCTCAAAAAACACAGTGTGCTCGTTGTTCGCCATCTCTGATCTGTTGTTGTGTTGAGCTTTGACATGAATGTAGGTGCTCTGAGATGCTTTCACTTTTGCTTTGCATATTTCAGACTGTGGTTTCCATGGCCACTCCTCCAGCTTCCTCTTCATGTGTGTATGTGGCACAAAAGCATATATCTCTATACCAGTGGTTCCTGGAGGCCAACAGTGCCCATTTTGCATGTCTCCTCAATCAAACACACCTGATTCAAGTCATCAGCTCATTAGTAGTGACTCCAAAATCTGATGTGGGTGTGTCAGACAAAAGAGACTGTGCAAAATGTGCACTGTTGGTGGGCCTCCAGGAACATTGTTGGTAACCACGGGTATAGAGATGATTTTACATTTCACTGCCAGTTGTATATTCTGTATATAACTGTGTATGTGACAAATAAAACTCTTGAATCTTGAATCTAGAGATATATGCTTTTGTGCCACATACACACATGAAGAGGAAGCTGGAGGAGTGGCCATGGAAACCACAGTCTGAAATATGCAAAGCTCTATACCACTATGTAAATGTCCCCCCCTTTTTTCTCTCAATAATCATATATATATATATAAAATATTATTTATTTATTTATTTATTTTTGATAAAAAATGGCGTTACATGTTATGGCTCATGTAAATACTCCAACAACAAATATGATGAATTTTGAAGTAGTTGCACAATACTTCACTTGAGTATGCATGTATGCTTGTGCGCTACGTTTATCCTTCCTAATATTGTGTTGGTCCCCCTTTTGCTGCCAAAACAGACCAGACCCATCAAGGCTCTATTAGACCCCTGAAGGTGTGCTGTGGTATCTGGCACCAAGATGTTAACAGCAGATCCTTTGAGTCCTGTAAGTTGCGAGGTGGGGCCTCCATGGATCGGACTTGTTTGTTCAGCACATTCCACAGATGCTCGATTGGATTGAGATCTGGGGAATCTGGAGGCCAAGTCAACACCTCAAAATCATTGTTGTGCTCCTCAAACCATTCCTGAACCATTTTTGCTTTGTGGCAGGGAGCATTATCCTGCTGAAAGAGGCCACAGCCACCAGGGAATACCGTTTCCATGGAAGGGTGTACATGGTCTGCAACAATGCTTAGATAGGTGGTACGTGTCAAAGTAACATCCACATGGATGGCAGGACCCAAGGTTTCCCAGCAGAACATTGCCCAAAGCATCACACTGCCTCCGCTGGCTTGCCTTCTTCCCATAGTGCATCCTGGTGCCATATGTTCCCCAGGTAAGCAACGCACACGCACCCGGCCATTCACGTGATGTAAAAGAAAATGTAATTCATCAGACCAGGCCACCTTCTTCCATTGCTCTGTGGTTCAGTTCTGATGCTCACGTGCCCACTGTTGGTGCTTTCGGCGGTGGACAGGGGTCAGCATGGGCATCCTGACTGGTCTGCAGCTATGCAGCCCCATACACAACAAACTGAGATGCACTGTGTATTCTGACACCTTTCTATTACCAGTATTAACTTCTTGAACAGTTTGAACTACAGTAGCTCGTCTGTTTGATCGGACCACACAGGCCAGCCTTCACTCCCCACGAGCATCAATGAGCCTTGGCCGCCCATACTTCTTGGAAGGCTTGTCATGATACAGCAATCTGGAACTAAGGAAAAAACAACAGAGAACAGCAACTGCACAGAACATGTGAGGAGGGTTGGTTGCACGTTTGGCTAAGCTAAAGGGGAAGTAATAGTGCCACGTATATATTTTCACATCATGGTTGGTGGAGAAGGTGGAACCACTGATGGGTACAACTGTCAAAATTACACAAATGCCTCCTACATCTCATCCAACACAATGTCAAATAGTTTGGTCATGATAGCGAAGGGCTGAAGGGAACTTGGGAACTGAGAGGTTTGAAATATCATACATTCCAAGAATTTTTTTTTTTTAATTCTGGAGTAATAAATTAGTTATGTCACAACTGACCATGGAAGATGAGAGGAGCCAGGGCGAAGCCGCCAGGTCAATGGGCCGAGACAAAGCAAGGTGATCAGGGGCCAGAGGTGAAGCCACAGGATCCACTCGTTCAAACTCGATCTGACTCGGTTGCTCGATCTGAGGCTCGATATGACGGCCTAGTGATTCCGGAGATGGTGAAGGGCTGCAAACCTCCAGCAGAGGCTGGAGGACTGGCTAAGAAGGTAGGTGATAGAGACTGATGGAGAAGGGTTGAAGGTTAATGTATAGTCCATGCAAGTCTCTGTGCTGTTTAGAAACAGTCATGATGGTTCAGAGGAAACTGCTAAATCACAGTCCAAACAGTCTATTTTGCTGTCTAAAAACAGTGGTGAAGAATGAGAAATGGGGTGGGATGGAGTGGGATAGGGTGTGCAACAATACCTCAGTACGAAAATCCAGCCATAACCTCAGCCATCAATGTCGTGGCCTTGCACCCCTGGGTCAGACTCATTGGGGGGCTCTTCTTCTGGGGCGAGGGTCAAAACTGTCCACTTGTTTTCGGGCTCTGGCTGACACGTTGTGGCAGGTGGTAGCTCTCCATCTGCAGGGGGCTCACACGATTTCTCCGTGGTCACAGGTGGTGAAATAGGCTCTGGGTCTGGCTGTGTTCTGGACCCGGGATAGACGCTCTCCAGACACTGAATGATTTTTTCAGGTTACAAATATTGGAGCTCAAGGCTGCATAAGTTTCCCCTTCTATTTATACTGTAAACAAATGATTGTAGGAATCAAACAACCAATTATATTATTACGTTTTCGGACGATACAGCCATACTTAGTTTATTGACAGAATAAAATCAATATAAATCAGAGATAGAAGGGGTTGTGCAGTAGTGCAAGAAACACAAATTTAAATGTTAAAAAAAGCTACCAAAAATGATCTTTGACCCAAGGTTTGTGGGTGATCATAGCACAGTTTCAGTTTATGAGGAGGAAATTGAGCAGATTAAAACATAACACAAGAGCTAGTCAGCACTTGCAATTCCTGCGAAGGCTCAGGGTCTGTGTGGTATGTAAAAGTATTCTGCTACTGTTTTACAGATCAGCTATTGAATCTATTATATTTTATGGTTTTCCCAGGAGTTCTCCAATCCAGTTACTGACCAGACTCAGCCCTGCATGGCTTCAGTGGGAAACCAGCCTTGGGTTCCAGGGTGATATGGCTGCTGTATACAGCAAGCTCTAAGAAAAAGATTATAATCTGGTAAAGCATTTGTATCCTCAGATTTTATGAACTTCCAAGAGAGTACTTTGTCCATTTATGCTGAAGATATTTTGAGCTTGTTTCCAAAATGTTCCTTTAGTGAGGCCTTGGCTTTCAAATAACCCTGAGTGGAAGTCGTGTTGACAACTTCTGACAAGTTCTCTAGGTTGACCTCAGGTATACTGCTCAAGAAAATAGAAACAGTCACCATAGTTGTTTGCCCTTTTTTTCCACAACCTTGATATTTACATTTTACATTTACATTTAATCATTTAGCAGACGCTTTTATCTAAAGCAACTTACAAATGAAGAGAGCAATAGAAGTATTCAGACCAACAAGGGGGGACAGTATGCTGTAGTGCTGTAACAAGTCTCAGTTTGTCTACCACAGTACACAGAGCATAAAAAAAAGTGCTAGTCTTAATTGGTCAGGTTCTGCTGGAAAAGATGTGTCTTTAGACGTTTAAAAAAAAAAAATGGGTACAGACTCAGCTGCTCAAATTTAGACCAGCAGGTCGTTCCACCCGGTGGGAACGGTCCAGGAAAAGGTTCGCAAGAGTGATTTCGTGCCTCTTTGGGATGGCACCATGAGGCGTTGTTCACTTGCAGAATGTAAGCTTCTGGAAGGCGCACAAGTCTGAACATGCAAGTGTAGGTATATTGGTGCAGCACCAGTGGTTGTCTTGTAGGCGAGCACCAGTGCTTAGAATTTGATGTGAGCGGCTTAATTTGGCAGCCAGTGCAAACTGATGAAGAGAGATGTGACGTGGGCTTTCTTCGGCTCGTTGAAGACCACTCACACTGCTGCATTTCGGATCAGTTGCAAAGGCTTGATAGTGCATGCCGGAAGGCCCGCTAGAAGAGTGTAATACTCCTGTGAGGGAGTAATAGATGTTGATTGTAAATCACACTCAGTCACCCGCGATATTCATTCATTTCACTTTATAACATGAATTAATACAACAGATCAGTGAATCAACACAACAGAAACAGACACAAATGATGTACAATACGTGCAGAGGTTTACATTCTAACAGAAACGAGTAACGAAAGCATTAAAACACATACAACACTTCCTGTGGGGTGCGGCCTCATCAGCGCGCGCTAATCGCGGCACATTTGAGCTGACATCGTGACGCTGAACACGTTAACACTGAAAACACTTAACCCGCATAACACTCGAATATGCTAGTAACAATGCTCATGTCACTCAAACTTGTCTTTTTAACCGTGCATACCTGTGAGGGAGTAATAGATGTTGATTATAAATCACACTCAGTCACCCGCGATATTCATTCATTTCACTTTATAACATGAATGAAGTCTCTCGCGAGAATTCCCTCTATCGTGTTACGTGGTGACGCGCACGTCACACGCACGACCAATCACAGGCATACTCACAAAATAAAGACGAAATTAATTACAACTTATTCTAGAACACAATATATTTATAACGAGTATTTATATTAAACAATGACAAATAAACAATAATAAAAAAATTACATAAAAATAAATCTAACTTATTCACACATATCACAAGAGCATTACAGTAGTCCTGTCTGGATGCTTTGATCGGAAGGGTCTAGTCTTCCTAATGTTGTATATCGCAAATCTGCAGGACCGGCCATTGTAGTAATATGGTCAGTGAAGTTTAACTGATCATTAATCACAATTCCAAAGTTTCCTGGCTGTCCTGGAAGGAGTTATGGTTGATGAACTTAGAAGAATGATATTGCAAAGGATCTCCATCAATGGATAGAATATCTCTGTGAGGAAGTAATTAAATATTCTCTGTGAGGAAGTAATGAAATATTGCTCAGCCATAATTCTGGCCTGGGTGTGTCTCTTCTGAAAGTGTGTCTCTTCTATATGTGTTTGTACAGGAAGTACTGTGTCTATAAGATAGACTGCAGTGTGTCATTAATAGATCAGTATGGAGCTCAGTTCATTTCCTCTAATGCTCTGTAAGTATTATTTTTTCATTTATGCATCAGATGTGCAATTAGTATATTGATGTAGTGAATCAGTGTTCATCTTTATTTAAACTTTATAAGTATTCAGTCTGTTTTTTCATTTGTGCTGCTAATAATTTGAGTATTAAATCTGTAGCTCATGATATCTGTGTGTGAAAGTGAAAAACACTCCTGTCTCCTGCCCGAGGGCATCAGCTCATACTCATACATCAGCACCATACCAAAATATGTCTTGGATCACCAATCATTTTAATGCTCTGCTTCTTTACAGACCTCTTTAGACAGTCAGATTATTTTCTGGCTCTTTTAACCACATTTTGAAATTGAACAGACATTTAACAGACAGATTACCAAACCATATTGTAAAACTAGGTTGCTGCTGGTAGAGGTGTTAGTGAGGCCAGCAGGGGGTGCCCACCCTGTGGTCTGTGTGGGTCCTAATGCCCCAGTATAGTGACGGGACACTATACTGTAACAAGCACCATCCTTCAGATAAGATGTTAAACCGAGGTCCTGACTCTCTGTGGTCATTAAAAATCTTAGGATGTCCTCCGGAAAAGAGTAGGGGTCTAACCCCGTCAGTCAAATTTGCCCATTGGTCTCTGTCCATCATGGCCTCCTAATAATCCCCATATACTGATTGGCTTCATCACTACATCTCCACTAGATCACTTCATCTCCTCTCCACCAATAAGCTGGTGTGTGGTGGGCACTCTGCAAAATATGGTTGTCGCATCATCCAGGTGGTGCTGCACATTGGTGGTGGTTGAGGAGATTCCTTCCTTCTATACGCAAAATTATTGTTATGCCTTATTATGAAACCTGTTATATGAAGGAATAGAAATATCCTGTTTGTATTTTCAAATTTGTAATTGTACTAAACACATTGTGCGCATTGAACACACATAGTTGTTTGTGTTAATATATACACAGACTAGTTAAGTTTATTCTTTAAAACACATGATTGCTTTACTGTAAGTGTTGTATGAAACACTTAGGATAAAGGTTGTTGATGCTTTGGATTCTAGGCCATGTATCTTGTGAAAATTGGAATAACTTTAATACTGGAATTGTTTAGCCATTTCCAGTTTCATGTGTTTCTATGTTGAATTTGTTTGTCTCCTGAGTGGAAAACTCTGCTATTTTCCATATAGCTGCAGTAAAACCATGTACAGGAGCATAGAATTGCCATGTGGCTACAGTGTAATTTACAACTGCATTAACCATGAAAATGCTTTCATCACAGCAGGATTCGGTAACTCTGACCTTTGCACTTTATCATGCTCCCTAACAAAAACACTGGTTTGAGCCAGCCACACCTCACTCACATTCTCATGCTAGCTTCCTGTTACAACAGGACCAAATTTGCATCACAATTGTTAAACCTCCTCACCGTGTTTGGGGCATGATTTACACACAGCCACAGCTAAATGCAGCCACATAGATTTGATCTTCACAGACAAAGTCAAATCTACCTCAGCCTCACAAAATGTATTCTATTTTATTTAAGTCTTTACATCTAGACTGTATTATAACTGTGAATTTCTCCCAGTTATTGTTTTTCTTCAGATTTACTAAATCAGTTAGTTATTATGTGTCTCACCAAGTTAAATATATCAAAATTTACGTGAATTTATGCGTTTCTCATTCTTACCTAAGTGCAAACATTTATTTTATCATTGTATTGTAACAATGCATTTGATTTATTTGATTTCTGAGTCTTTGTATTTTGTCCATTTGACTTGCAACAATGTTTTTGGACATCTATGGAATTGAATTTCTGTATTTGGTTACACTGAATATTTTGCTGATACTCTTCATGAAAAGGGGAATTTAAGCCAACAATGATTGTTTTGTTATAATGCAATTTATTTTTAATGTTTCCAGAAACAATGTAAAGGCTCGTGAGATCTTTTATTCTCAGCCTTGACCAGTTTATTAAGTACATCGATTTAATGGCTTATTGCCAGAGACTATTTTAATCTGACCACATCAAACTTCTGACCAATGATAAATACCATGTATGCTTTTGTTCTTTGTTGTGCTATATGTTCTTTTAATCACAGGATCCCTGCTGCACAAGTTCACATCCTGCGTCCTCAGAAAGAGGGACAAGCGTTTGCTCTAACCTTCAGTGACTGTTCTCGAGGTGTGAAGTATTCAATGGACGTTTTGCATATCAATGATTGGTGCAACACCATTTGATGGAGCCTTCTCATGCAGGACTGAGATGAGAACAAAGACTGAAGACTGACCAGCTGCTTTTGCGACAAGTCTTTGTGGACTGTGCCACCTTTGGACTAAATGATTGTGGCCAATTGTGCCAAGGGGGGACTGAAGACATTGAAAATAATCAAAGATATTTGATTTTTGAAAATGAACAAAGACATTTGCTTTACTGTTTTCAACCCCCATCTTTCTTATCAGAAGGGCCATTTGGACTTCCTAAAGACAAAGAAAGTTGTGTCACACCTGTAGCACCGTGGGGGAAGTTTGGTCTGATTGGTCAGTTTGAATGTCTCACATTAGGGTTTCAGTCACATGGTCAAGGAATAGATAAAAGAAGATTGTAACTGTTGCTCTGTCTCTTTTATTCTCTGTCTCTCTCTTCTTGGGGGCCTTCTCTTTGGCTCTTCTCTTCTTTGCTCTCTTCTCTTCTTTGTCTCTCTCTCCCCCTCTCTCTCTTTCTATCCCTCAGGTAACATTCATGCTGGGTACGATTAATGGTATAAGTTTTCATCATCTCATATATTTATTTTGTAACTATTTTAAGTGTAACCATAACTAGATTTTGTCATTAAATTCTTTCAATTACAAATGATGTGCTAACTAGTTTTGATTTGGTATTGACTTTGAAGTGTTACCTATTGCAATACAATATAGCGTATATACAATAACGCTCTCCCACATGTTTAGCTATTGTAACTGCGCTTATTTTCGTCGTTGGTATAAGCTGCAGTGGGTGGTAAAGACGAGAAATGTACAGTGTTCTATCATCTTGCTGATAACGTTTCTTTAGTCATTCGGCAACCCTGCAGTCAGAACCACTGTAGGCGATCCACCCTTACAATATGAAGTTATATGAAGTTAAACTTGGCTACCAGCATGCAAATTATTCTTTCAAAGTTGCCATTTAAGCTCAGAGACAAATGGAGAGCAGTGGCGTGTGATTTACAGGAAAAACACAATGAACCAGTAGTATTTAAAGACGTGTATTTTGTGGAGAACCAGGTAAAAATTGCTACAGATCCTGTGTTTGGAAACATTTTAGAGGCTCCTTTTGATGGAGGTCGAAGCATGATTTGTTCTAAGACTAAGGGAAGTAGTTTTGCTACCACTGTGACTGTAACATGTATGGAAGACATTAGGAAAACTAATAAAGGAAGTGTATCCTTTGTTGCGGCGAAGAACATTTCTTGAATCCTGTATTGTGCTATTGTGCTTGCCAAAAAAATCCATAAAGAAAAGATGGATTTTCTGAAGAAAGGAATCTGTTTCAGCTGTCTATGTACAGGCCATATTAGCAGAGATTGTAAGAAGCGAATTACATGTAAATTGTGTGGCTCTAAACATCCCAGCATCCTTCATGTCTTTCAGCAAGATAAAACGGAGGAATCAAAGCAAGCAGTAGGCAGTGCTCTGACCTCTGATCAGTCCAGTAGTCTTACTAGTGCCGGTGAAGATGCTTGTGCCTTGTCAATTCTTCCAGTATGTGTTAAATCTAAGAATGGGAACAAGATTGCAAAAACGTATGCCTTTTTAGATCCGGATAGTACAGCGACCTTCTGTACAGAAAGTTGTATGAATAAGCTTAATCTTTCCTGCAAAAACTGAATATTGTGCTTTCCCTCAATCGAAGCAGGAGTTGAGCTCTTGATTTGGAGCAAGTGTACCAGAGGCACTGGAGACATGGCAGGTTGTTCACAGCCAAAAGAATGGACCGTATGCTGTAAGAACCATACTTGGATGGACAGTGTGGATTAACATAAACATAGCAAATTAATGTAAACATAAGCGTTCTGTAGAATTATTAAAATCACAAAAATGTTCTTAGTTGTATGTAAGTGGATGGTTGTTTCAAAACACGTGTTACAACCTACCCTGCCACTGTCACCCATTGTTTAGCTAATTGTTTAGCTAAACTGAAACTGTCATATGACTCCTATCTTATCCGTGATTCGTGGAATTGGTAGTGTTACAACTCTCCCCGTGTTACAACTATACCCAGTCTCCCCTATCAGAATTACGTTCAGATAATGGAACCAACTTTGTTGGAGCAGAACGAGAATTGAGAAAAGCTATAAAACACTGGAACCGTGACAAGATCAGTAAGGGTTCTAATCCAGAAGAGTATCAAAGGGATATCTAATCCTCCTATGTCATCACAAAGGTGTTTGGGAGAGGATGATTCGATTGGTGAGGAAGATTATGAATTCAATCTTGAGAGGGCAGAGTTTAGATGAAGAGGGTCTTCATACGCTTTTCAATTATCAATGGCCATCCTATTACAAGATCATCTATGGATCCCAACGATATAGAGGCTTTAACACCCAATCATCTGATGAACTTCTCACTTCTGAAAACTCAATCATCTTTGGCCTCTGGTTTGTTTCAGACATATATGTATGTCGCAGGTGGTACAGTACACGGAGGATCTGTTTTGGAGGAATACCTCCCTCAGCTACAGGAACGGCAGAAATAGCTTGTAAAGAGAAGAAATGTTCAAGTGGGAGATGTTATACTTGTTGTCGATGATGCTGCCCCTCGAAACTCAATGATTATGTGTAAAATCATTCATACCATACCAGATAAACGGGGATTGATTCACCAGGTGAGGATTAAAACACGGTACAGCTGCACAGACCGGTCACCAAAATTTCTCAAAGTGGAAGAAGAATATAGATTTTTTTGTGTGTGTGTGTGTGTGTATGTGTGTTTTTGTTTTTGTGTGTGTGTTTTTTTTTTTTTGAGTGCTCAATGATGTATGGACGTAATGACATGATATTCTAAAATGATATATTGTGCAACCTATGTATGTACTGTATTTATTGTTGTTGAAATCGAAAAGCAAGATAAGATCATCAATCTTCCTTTTGTAGAAAATGATGACAGTCACAAACTATCCCTCTACCTAACCTCTATGCGGCTATTGGATATCGCAAATAGTACAATTGGGTCTGCTTCGCATGCGGCCCCTGCAATATGCTGTGTCACAGCTGTGCCCCCTTTAAAGGACCCTCAGCTCTGTGGCTGATTTCAATGAGGAAAGACCATATCTCTCAGGCGGGTCCTTTTGGCATCCCCAACCCAAGTTGCGGAGCCTACATCTGTGATCCCTCAACGAGAGCCTTTGCAGCTCCCTGTGAGGGTGGCCAACACAAGCTGAGGCCAGAGCATCATCTACAAGAAGCCTCTATACCCTTAAGTGGTCTGTCTTCTTCAGGTGGTGTGTAGTCTGAAATTAAGACCCATCCTCTTGTGAGGTATCGACCATTCTGTCCTTTTTACAGGAGCTGCTGGACAAGGGGTGTACCCCTTCCACGCTCAAAGTATACATGGTGGTTATCGCGGGCAAATTCACGCTCTCGTGGCCGGCTAGTCTGTAGAAAGGACTTAGTTGTCAAATTCTTGAGGGAAGCCAGGAGACTTAACCAGCCTTACCCTCATACTGTTCTGGTCTGGGACCTGTCCATGGTCCTTCTGGTCCTTCAAGGCCCTCTGTTTGGGCCATTTTAGCATTGGTCAAGCATGTGGATGACATGCAGGTGTTCTCAGTGAATGCTTCCTGTTTGGAGTTTGGGCCTAACAACTGTAAGGCCATCCTCAAACCAGGCATGGATATGTTCCTAAAGTGCTCTTTACTAAGTTCAGAGCACAGGTCATTACCCTGTTAACTCTCCCCACCTCAGAGGATGAGTGGGGTGTTAACTTACTTTGCCCGTTCAGGGCCCTCAGAACTTGCGTGGAGTGCTCTAGCTAGTATCGACAGTCTGATACTGGCGGAGTCTCCACTGGGGACATTTGTGAAGTTGGCTGGTCTACCTTTGCTATCACGGATCTTGTCTGCTTAATTGTCCTGTAATCCTAAAAGTGGTCCAGACGCGCTAGTTAGCCTATGTTTCCTAAGGGCCCTCGTAGTGTTACACTAGTGCTGGGCTCATAGGGCAGCTTCTGTCCTGCACTTTTACCACAGTGCTATGTTATATTGTTCCCCAAAGCGTGAGTCACGCAATGTGAGAGACCGTTTCGAAATGGAATGGTCCAGTTATTGACGTAACCTCGTTTCCCTGAGATAACAGGAACAAGGATTGCGTACTCTGCCGTGCTATAGAGCTGCACATGAGTCGATGCTGCTGCTTCTCAGTCAAAAGATTCTGATGAAATGGCATTTTGTGCCAACTTATATAGGCAGTTTTGTCTGACTGAATACCAGGTCATGACATATCAGGCTTCAGTATTCGGAGAAAACAGAGTATCCCCAAAGCTTGAGTTATGCAATGCTTGTTCCCATTATCTCAGGTTAGTAAGTAGGGGAGACCAGTATGATTGTAACATGATGATTGTAACATGGGGAGAGTTGTAACACCACCAATCAGAGATAAGGAGTCCTACTTTAATTTCTTTAATTACTCACTTCCTCCTAGATCCGATCTTGTTGTCAAGGCTGAGGTACATACAGATTTTATAAAGTAAAAACATATTTTTAGGTAAGAATGTAATTTTGTTGACTCTACATGTTCTTTACACAGGTGCCTCAAGTGTTCATTAAGCATAAATTAAGCATAAATTCCACTTAGGAAGTTTGTTCTAGTAGACTCATTTGCAGACACATGCACACACTCCTGAGTCAAACAGAAAGTGTATTATTCTTTTCTTTTGGATTGTTTCAGTAAACCTGTGTTTGACGCATATCTTATGGTGTGGCTGCTGTTTTTGCTTCTTTTGTCTAATTGTTACAACTTACCCAAGCATGTGTTACAACCTACCCTGGTATATTTTAACAAAGGCACACCATGTATTTGACATCAGCTCAGAGGGATGTGATATTCTTACTGAGGTTTAAATGGGTGCCTTTTGCAGTAAACAAATGTGGGTACTTTGCATACAAGTTTGAGCACTCAAGCTCAAAAATTGAGTTACAGATGCTGAAGCAAAAAGTGTTACAACCATACCTGGTCTCCCCATTCTTGAATAAATGGCATTACCTGCATTACACAAAGGATTTCTGTCAACTATAGCTAATTTAAAACCTGCAACAACAATTGTTTTTGGTGCTCGACAAGCACTAATGTGACTAATTTTGTCACGTTCTCAACACCATCATAAGTGATGTTTTCTGAAGATATATTTGGGAAAGATGAGCTATTCTCAAGATGTATACTTCTTATATTAAATTCAATACATAATGAAACAAATAAAGACTTAATCTGAAATTGAAAATGATAGCTGCATTTTAATTACAAAATAATTTTGGAAAACAATGAGGATAAACATTTGACAATTTACTTCAACATATTTAGAACATTGAAAAACAGAAGAAGAAAATATGATAATGATATGATTTAAAGGGAAGCTGCAGTAGCTCAAGCTCTGGAGTTAATTTGAGCCTTATTTCTGTCAAATTCAGAAACATTATAAATATAGGTGTAACTGAATAATGCTGAAAAAGAAAAAAACAGAATGGGATTCATTCATCCAGACTTTCACTCCTCTGTGACAGCATATGGATCGATCTCATCAGACTGAGCTGTAAAACACACAAAATATGTGAATTATTCTTAATAATGATAGATCGGGTTAAATTAATCTGTCAGAGAACAGATCGGAGAGAGAGAGAGAATCTCACCATGAGCTCTGTAGCATTTGACTCCTATAATGATGGTCACGAGCAGATATGGAGAAGCTGCCAGTAGGAAACTGATCAGTTTGAGAGTTGAGAGAACTGGCAATGGAGCTTCTGAACATGAAAAAAAAAAAAATACAAATCAAAACTTGTTAGATTTTCTCATTTATAATAAAAATAATGTGCCCTCTAGCACCACCAACTGCTCAGATTTTACTTTTCTTTTTTTTTTTTTTTCGATTAAAATAAATTCTTGTCATGTAGGGCTTAGTAAAGCCATTGATTTGAATTGCTGCCCACTGACTGCTATTTTGGATTTTTACAAAAGGATATTAAAATATCAGTTGTTTTGGTTTGTGTCTGAATGTAGTCAGATTGAGAGATTCAGGAGAGATTCTCACACTCACCTGATAGCATCAGTGTAACTTCATCACTGGTGTGTGTGTGTCTTGATCCTCGCATCTCTCTTCCTCTACAGCTGTAATGACCTGTGTGAGATTCACTAACAGAACTGATTCTGTATTCCTGTGATTGACCGTCATGAATCTCTGAATTATCTTTATTCCAGGTGTAGGTCCAGCGAGTGACGTCTGTCTCCTGTATGTCACATGTGAGAGTGACCGTCTGTCCTCTGGTCACTCGTCCATCAGGATGAACACGCAATACAGCTTTGGGTCTCTCTGTGAAGAGAGCAAAGACCTTATTTGATGTTTTACTGACAGTACAAGATAGTGTTGATGAATAACATTAATGTGCATAGTATAGCTATTATTAAATCAGTTTGTCCTGTAAAACAGCTCTCACCTCTTACTGTTAGCGTGACTCTGTGACCTTGTGATGTTAGGTTTTCGACACCACACCAGTACTCTCCTCCATCAGAGACTCTCACATCTCTCAGTGTGTTCGTTTCATCACCAGTTTTTATTCTCTTGGAATCTTTGTACCAGATAATCCTCC
This sequence comes from Paracanthobrama guichenoti, assembly GCA_018749465.1. Lineage (NCBI taxonomy): Eukaryota > Metazoa > Chordata > Actinopteri > Cypriniformes > Gobionidae > Paracanthobrama > Paracanthobrama guichenoti. The sequence continues at coordinate 28,008,538 of CM031949.1, forward strand.
GTCCAGTTGAGCCCACATCACAGCTCAGAGTAACTGTGTCTCCAGCGAACACTGAACTCTGGGGCTTCACAGTTACTCTGGGTTTGTCTGTAAATATTTCATGATGATCATGAGTTAATATACAGCCTTCAGTCATCATCTATCACTGCTTATGATTTCTATCATTTCTATTAATGATATTTAATACTCTTTTTTTAGGGTTGTCAAGTGATTACTTTTTTTATCTAATTAATTGCACGATGTGGTGATTGATAAATAGAATTAATCGCACATCAAATTTGGCAAAAAGTAACTTCAGAAATATATATTTTTATTATTATTAATATGGAAATATGAAATTATTTTTAATGAATTTATACTCTAAATTAGAAACTAAAAACTGCCAGTAGGTGGTGATAAATGTCTAATGGAGTAAGTCATTGAGTCATTCATTCATTCGATTCGCTCAAACAGCTGATTCATTTGGGAGTGAAGTAAATGGTTCTCTTTATGGTCCTTTGAATCATGGGTTCACCCCCTTCGTCCACAAAAGCAGATTGATGGAGATGGAGATTGATGGAGATTTGTGGGATGCACATCCAGGGCACGAAGCTCCCGTTCCACCACATCCCAAAGATGCTCTATTGGGTTGAGATCTGGTGACTGTGGGGGCCATTTTAGTACAGTGAACTCATTGTCATGTTCAAGAAACCAATTTGAAATGATTCGAGCTTTGTGACATGGTGCATTATCCTGCTGGAAGTAGCCATCAGAGAATGGGTACATGGTGGTCATAAAGGGATGGACATGGTCAGAAACAATGCTCAGCTAGGCCGTGGCATTTAAACGATGCCCAATTGGCACTAAGGGGCCTAAAGTGTGCCAAGAAAACATCCCCCACACCATTACACCACCACCACCAGCCTGCACAGTGGTAACAAGGCATGATGGATCCATGTTCCCATTCTGTTTACGCCAAATTCTGACTCTACCTATCTGAATGTCTCAACAGAAATCGAAACTCATCAGACCAGGCAACATTTTTCCAGTCTTCAACTGTCCAATTTTGGTGAGCTTGTGCAAATTGTAGCCTCTTTTTCCTATTTGTAGTGGAGATGAGTGGTACCCGGTGGGGTCTTCTGCTGTTGTAGCCCATCCGCCTCAAGGTTGTGCATGTTGTGGCTTCACAAATGCTTTGCTGCATACCTCGGTTGTAACGAGTGGTTATTTCAGTCAAAGTTGCTCTTCTATCAGCGGGCCATTCTCCTCTGACCTCTAGCATCAACAAGGCATTTTCGCCCCCCGGACCGCCGCATACTGGATGTTTTTCCCTTTTCACACCATTCTTTGTAAACCCTAGAAATGGTTGTGCATGAAAATCTCAGTAACTGAGCAGATTGTGAAATACTCAGACCGGCCCGTCTGGCACCAACAACCATGCCACGCTCAAAATTGCTTAAATCACCTTTCTTTCCCATTCTGACATTCAGTTTGGAGTTCAGGAGATTGTCTTGACCAGGACCACACCCCTAAATGCATTGAAGCAACTGCCATGTGATTGGTTGATTAGATAATTGCATTAATGAGAAATTGAACAGGTGTTCCTAATAATCCTTTAGGTGAGTGTATATGTTTTAACTCAATATTACAGGTTTAACTACTGGCTACTTTTTAATGTCATGTTAGCTAACGCGTTGTTCATGTAGGCCTATTGTGTTAGCTATTATAATAGCTATATATAATATTGTACAAATACCTAGGTTAGGTATTTCCCTTGTGGGTGATTTAGTGATTTATAATTTGATCATAACACATTACGATTAATTATGAATAAATACATATAATTCCCTATTGAGTTAATTTAATTTGTATGTAGCAGAGTCGTTACACAAAGAGGTTCATGTAAACTTTAAACTCTTAGAATGAAAGTGCATGAGGACAAATCCAGTGCTTCAAAGAATAAATTTATACATTTTTAATAATTTTAATCTTACATGATTTAATCTTCAAATGACTTTGGTGGTTTTGTGCTATTATTGTGGCTGTATATAAATCAATGGTCAGATTGCATTATGAATACAGTTGTTTCTGTTAAAACAAACGCGCAAGTAACATTTATGCTACAGTTAACAAAACAAATGATGCTGATAAATTTATGCAGCGTAAATTTATGCTGATAAATGTTAGGACAGATTAAAGGCTTCGTCTGATGTTTTAATTTATTGACAGTTTGCAGGGAATAGAAAGGAGATTAATGACACATTGTTTATTGAAAATGGCGTGAATTCATTTGATCTTCAGTGAATCAATCAAACCTAAACTTTCACTATCATCTGGATAATAAAAAATCAAACAAAGAAACAGTTTTAATATACCATCTGAGCAAAATCCTGATGTCAGTGATGATCACTCACCAAACACAGTCAGAGTCACTTTATCACTCCAGCCAGAGAAGGATGATCCTCTGTAGCCGATACAGATGCACATCTGTGTGTGCTCTGCAGTGATCTTGAACTCTTTCTCTTTAGAGATGTAATCTCTACCATCACACCGCCATGTGTATGTCCATCCTTCCCCCTGTATGTCACATGTGAGAGTGACAGTGTCTCCTCTGAATATCTGTGATGGTTCAGGCTGAACAGTCACAACAGGTTTAGGTTTCTCTGTAATTGAAGGTTATGCAATATAAATGAATTGTCACATCTCTTTTGATCTGTTTCTATGTTTTCTTCTGCTGTGGGAGGTGTTTGTTGATCATTGATCACATGTTTCTCTGAAAACAATACATGCTCCAACATGGAGCTTCATGAGATATTGCACAGCAAACTCGATACACGCTTTGAAGCTTCAGTGTCATATGTAACATACTTGTGCTCACTCACTGTGCTTTCCTTTGGAGCCGAGTGGTAGATGGTGACGCCAGCTATCACTCCTTACCTCGCAGTGACTGAAGCAGAGCCACCTTTTGGAAGCGATCTCTTCAGTCGGTGTTGGTGTGACGGCACTGCAGCGGGTCGTGTGGTTTCGATCATCTCTCTTTGTTGTCCATCAGAATGATCACAAGGGCTGTTCTCACAGCTGGTTCGGTGTGCTAGGTGGAGAGTGCTGAAAAGCCGTTCCCACGGCTGGTAAGAGCGCCCTCGTGAGAGAGAGCGCGCAACGTCAGGCTGCACTACCCCCTGACTGTGTCGCCGCGACCCCTTCCCCTGCTTCAGCACCAAGGAGAGCGTCCTTCTGAAAGAGCTTGCACAGATAGAGCTTGCGTCTTTTTCAAGATTACATTCTATCTGTGTGTTTCTGGATGCGGTGGTTTCCTGTCACCGAGGGATGGTCATCAGCGCTGTATCTCATGTTTGGGTGTTCAGCACGCTAAGGCAGCGCTGGTGGATGAATCATGTTCTCACTGCGGGAACATGACCATCTCGGAGTTGCGATTGAGGCTCCGTCTCACAAGGGGCGGAGCCCCCGTGCCCCTGCCTCGATCTAACCCTTCTCAGAGAGTTACTTCAGGCAGTAGTCCGGCTGATTTGAGGGTTACGGTGAGCGCGTTTCCCCCAGGGAACCAACCCTCGGGGAACCCTCATCCCTCTCGCACTCCGCAGCCAGTAGAGCTGCCATTGGAACGCGGTGGACCAATCCACGAGATGTCCATCATCCGTATCCTTTGGGGTTCCTTTCGAGGACCAGATGACCATCGGAGGGAGGGTCAGAACTCTCTGGAGAGGATGTGTTGGCGCAGGGGGCTCCTCCGGGTAGACCCGCTGTGCCCGATACTGATCCGGAGATGATGGCTATGCTTGCCCGGGCCGCCGAGAGAGTCGGGCTCGTGTGGAACCCTCCACTGTGTCCCGAACCCTCAAGGCTGGATGATTGGTTTCTTGGGTTGGCCCGTGCTGGTTCTCAGCACCCGACCCCGGTTCCTTTTTTCCCGGAGGTGCACAAGGAGCTCACGAGGTTGTGGACTGCGCCTTACTGCCCGAAACCGGCCCAGTGGATCCTCCTCCCTCACCACCCTCGATGGCGGACCTGCAAAGGGATACACGCAGTTTCCTCCTGTGGAACAGGCCATTGCTATGCAACTGTGCCCTAACTCCACTTCCAGGGGGAACCCGTGTCCTCCCTCCAAGGCCTGTAGGTACTCATCCGATGTGATCGGGAAGGCCTACCAGGCTTGTGGAGAGGCAGGCTCCGCCCAGAAGCAGACTGAGGCGATCAGTCACATCCTGCCACGGCGGTCAGCTGCTGTCTCTCCCCCGCCGCTGGCAGTGCCTCAGCCTGCTCGTCGCCGAGGGCGGCCGCCTGCGTCTGCCTCCGCTCCCGCGCCGCAGAGGCCAAGAGGGGTGGCAAGGCCAAGGGCAAATGGCCCTGATGCGGGCGACCTGGAGATGAGGAGGACTGCTCTTCTGGAGACGGTGACTGCACCGCTCCATCCGCCGGAGGAGGGCCGGGAGGAGAATCCTGTGTTCCGTTTTGTTTCTGTTCCGCCGCTGGGCTGCATGACCTGGTCGTCAGGTTCCTTAGGGGGACAAAACGGTTAAATCCTCCTCGACCCCCCTCCATACCCTCTTGGGATCTTGCTCTGGTGCTCCGAGCACTCCAGAATGCCCCATTCGAGCCTTTGCAGTCAGCAGAGCTAAAGATTCTGTCTATGAAGACTTTGCTGTTGGCTGCATTGGCCTCCATCAAGAGGGTAGGGGATCTGCAGGTATTTTCGGTCGACGAATCGTGCCTAGAGTTCGGCCGGGTAATACCCACGTGGTACTAAGACCGCGGCCCCGGCCTTCACGGACCAGGTGGTGAACCTGCAAGCGCTGCCCCATGAGGAGGCTGACCCAGCCCTAGCTTTGCTCTGTCCCATCCGCGCTCTGCGGATCTACGTGGATAGAACTCAAAGCTTCAGAACCTCAGATCAGCTCTTTGTCTGTCACGGAGGCCAGCAGAAGGGAAATGCTGTCTCCAAGCAGAGGATGGTCCACTGGATAGTGGACACCATCACCTTGGCTTACCAAGCACAAGGTGTGCCCTGTCCGCTCAGGGTGCGAGCACACTCTACTAGAAGTGTTGCATGTCAGATCGCTGTCAGATCTGTAGAGCTGCAGGCTGGGCGACACCAAACACGTTCGCTAGATTCTATAGCCTACGTGTAGAGCCGGTCTCCTCCTGTGTTCTCACCTCAAACGGGTAGAAGCACTGAGATTCCCCGGCTCTAGTCGGCTTGTTGCACTCCGGCGCTCTTATTCTCCAGAAGCAAACTCTGTGAGTCCTCCATCACCCTCGGTGCCGGACATTGCGGAACGTCGGGCATCAGGCCCCTTGCCGCTGAATCCTTGAGAACCGGTAATGGGCTGGGGTTATATGAGTGACCTTGCGGGGATCCCATATATTCTTCCACGGTCGCTCCTACGGGAAGCCTGTGTCTTTCCCTTGGGAGAGCCTTCCCGTTACCGGGACTGAGCCCCTTCCTCCCTTGTGGGCTACGGCTCAGCATTGTACTCCACATAACTCCTTCGGGGTACAATGTGGGCTCTGCAGCGTCCCCTTTTCTAGGGCATGCTTTCCCAGTGTTATCCAATAATCACTGAGCAGGGTCATGTGGAACAGCAGTGATGGACTTCCTGGTGTGAGCCCCGTCTCATCAGGTAAGAGAGCTCAGGCGGCTCACACTGGGCACTGGAAGGGGCAGAGGCCATGGCACTTTGGTAGGGATTCCTATTCGTCGGTACTCCGACGTGGCATCGAGAGTGACCGACTGAATGGGAACGTCTTGGTTACGTATGTAACCCTCGTTCCCTGAAGGAGGGAACGGAGACACCACGTCCCGTCGCCATGTCCTCTGTACCCTGCTGGGGTGCCTGTCTACCTACTCGGCTCCTCAGCAAAAGGCTGATTTGATGCAATCACCTGTGTCTCATTTATACCCGCACGGCGTGGCATGAGCACCTGGTGCAATCATTGCATGCCAATGTGCATTGGCTCGTTTTAGTTACACTCGAAGTAGATTGGGTCTCGCGAGCGAGATTCCTATTCGTCGGTACTCCGACATGGCGACTCCGTTCCCTCCTTCAGGGAACGAGGCTTACATACGTAACCAAGACGTTTCTTTTAGCTTTTCCATAAAAAACCTTAAAGTTTTGCTTTTTTCTCATTTTTTCATGTTATGTCCTTTGATCTAGATGGGGCGTAACAGTCACTCACTGCACAAATGAAGATAAGGTGATAGCCACTTTTTGGGCTGAAATACCATTTGAGCAATATCCTTTCTATCAGTGATGATCACTCACCCAACACAGTCAGAGTCACTTCATCACTCCAGTCAGAGTCTCTGCAGGAGCAGCCGATACACCTGCACATCTCTGTGTGTTCTGCAGTGATCTTGAACTCTTTCTCTTTAGAGATGTAATCTCTACCACCACACTGCCATGTGTATGACCATCCTCCCCCCTGTATGTCACATGTGAGAGTGACAGTCTCTCCTCTGAATATCTGTGATGGTTCAGGCTTAACAGTCAGAACGGCTTTATGTCTCTCTGGAAGAACTGAACAAACAGAAGCCATGATTAAACATCTAACAAAATCAAATTAGGTGAATTCACCCTGTCCTAAACCCATAAATATCACTGCACAAAAATATATATATTTAAAAGAAAGATGGGGTCCAAACAATACTGTTTCCCAATTGTTTTTCAATGTATGGACTAAAAATACGAGTTATTTTTTGTTTTATGCACACACACAAAAGAAATCGTACAGGTTTGGAATTTTGGAACAAACTTTGCTCTCTCTACAACATCAATAATAGTAGATATTTGTGTCAGACAGCTCATCTGTGCATAAACTCCCACTGTATTCAACACACTGCTAAACACTTTCTCTGTCTGTTTAAAGAAATATATAAAATCACCTTGAGTTTGTCCAGGCTGGATGTTTGAAATCAGCACTACAAATCAAAAGAGACAAATCACATTGATTTATTTGTTGTTATAGAATAGGACTATATGAATATATTTCAAAACATTGGTTAGAAATTCCACATTCATTTTCATACAAAAATGCATAGTTTAAATCAGCATTTGAATAGTTTATGTTGATTATAAGATGGAAGAGAAAAAATAAAACAGGGTCATTAACAGAATACTTGCTTGCTAATATTTTTAAATGTTACTGTAGGACAAGTAGGGAAGAGTGGGGGAAAACCTCTTGGTTACGTATGTAACCCTTGTTCCCTGAAGGAGGGAACGGAGACGTACGTCGGAACTCACCAACAAACTGGGATCTGTTTTCAGAGACCAATCTACTTCGAGTGATTAAAAACGAGCCAAAGGACATTGGCATGCAGTTCATGCATTCCACTCACCGCCCCGTAGCGCGGGTATAACTGGAACTGGAAACTGAACTGGAAGTACTGCATATCGCTTTTCAACTGAGGAGCCGAGACAAGTGACTCGGCCTTCAGCTGAAGCACAGCACCTGGCAATGGGACGTACATCTCCGTTCCCTCCTTCAGGGAACGAGGGCTACATATGTAACCGAGACGTTCCCTTTCAGTCGGTCACATTCGACGTACGTTGGAACTGACCGATGAATTGGGATCCCTACCAACACGCCAGGGATGCTGGCCCTTCCAGTGCCCTGCTTGAGCTCAATGGACCGCTCCTACATTGGAAAGGGAGTCAGGGCTCCAGGCAGGGAAGGACAGTCACTGCTGTTCCTGCAAGACCCACTCAGAGTGACTAATGGATAACGCTGGGAAATCGTGACCATCTTGGAAGATGGAACGCTGTGGAGCCACATCCTTCAAGGGAAGGAGAGGTGGCGGATTACACATAAGGACTAACCTAGCAGGGTAGTACAACATATGGCAGTCTCTGGGTGGTTCCAACCTGGACCCAGGGGGGAAAGAACATCTCCAGAGACAACAGAGCGGGCTCTGTCAAGGGAAAGACATGGGGCTAGCCGAGGAGGGTAGCTAGTACCGTGGAGAATACACATATGGGGTTGCCGTAGGAACCGCTACATATGGATACCCAGCCTACACACACGTTCCACAAGCATACGGGTGCAGGCCTGGTGTCAGACGACTGCAACGTCTGACACCGAAGGGGTGACGGAGGAGCTCAACAGAGTTAGCCATTTCTGGGGAACACAACTGGAGACAATAGACGCACGTATCCAGCCCAGGGGGCAGGAATGGCGTCGCAAGCTGACACTAGAACAGGCACTTAGTGCTACTGGCCACTGGGGGCGAGTACACAGGAAGATACCGGCTCTACACGAAGGCTATAGAATCTAGCGAACGTATTAGGTGTCGCCCAGCCCGCAGCTCTACATATATCTGTCAGCGAGTTGCCTTGAGCCAGCGCCCAGGAGGAAGCTACACTCCTAGTCGAGTGTGCTCACAACCCAAACGGGCAAGGCACATCTTGGGACTGGTGCGCCAAGACAATAGCATTCACTATCCAGTGGGCTAACCTCTGCTTGGAGACAGCCTTTCCCTTCTGCTGGCCTCCGTAACAGATGAAGAGCTGTTCTGAGGTCCTAAGCTTTGAGTTCGGTCCACATAGGCACGGAGAGCGTGGACGGGACAGAGCAAAGCTAGGGCTGGGTCTGCCTCCTCCGAAGGCAGCGCTTGCAGGTTCACCACCTGATCTCGGCAAGGAGTGGTGGGAACCTTGGGCACATATCCGGGCCGGGGTCTAAGGACGACGTGAGAGTTACCTGGCCCGAATTCTAGGCACGATTCGCTGCAGATCCCCTACCCTCTTGATTGAGGTCAATGCAACCAAGAGTACTCTCTTCATGGACAGGATCTTTAACTCAATTAACTGCAAAGGCTCAAAGGGAGGGCTCTGGAGTGTGCTGAGCACCAGAGCCAAGTCCCAAGAGGGTACCGAGTTTGGATGAGGGGGATTTAGGGGTTGAGGGAGACAGCCTTCGCTCCAACCCGTCTTGCAGAAAGGAGAGCACGACACTGACCCAACACCTTCGGTGGTCTTCTTGGCGAGAAGAGAGTTCGTTCGGAGAACCAGGTCCGGTTGGGCCAGTAGGGCGCAACTAACAAGACCTGCTCCTCGTCCTCCCTGACTTTGCACAGAGTCTGTGTGAGAAGGCTCACTGAGGGAAATGCATACTTGCACAGGTCCCGGGGCCAGCTGTGCGCCAGTGCATCCGTGCCGAGGGTTCCCCCGGTCAGGGAGTAATACAACTGGCAATGGGTCGACTCTGGAGAGGCAAACAGGTCTACCTGTCTACCTGTGCGGCTCCGAAGAGGTCCCATATCAGCTGGACCACCTGAGGATGGAGTCACCACTCTCCCGGAGGTGTCGGTTGCCGTGAGAGCTCGTTGGCTGTCCGTTTGAGCGCACCTGGGATGTGAATGGTGCGAAGCAACTTCAGATGCTTCTGACTCCAAAAGAGGAGATAGCGGGCAAGTCGGAGCATGCAATGGGAGCATAGACCATCCTGACGGTTGATGTACGCAACGACTGCAGTGCTGTCCGTGCGGACCAGAACGTGCTTGCCCTGTAGCGGCTTTTTGAGGCGACGGCAACTGTGTGGAGGTAGCAGCTGGTCGTTGGGGCAGGATTTTTTTCTCTGTCTGCTTCTGGGCCACCAAGGGCGTAGGCATTGAGGAACCGAACTTTGTCGGGCTCAAGTATATCTGCCAGGTTTAGCCCCATGTGACGTTCCTGAACCACTAGCGTGGACATCGGCCTGACCCAGGGAGCGTGTGGTGACTTTCGTCGTCTGAAGAGCGAGGTCCATCACCGCATGCAGTTCCTGCATAACCCCTGGGTCGGGACTACCCTCGTGCATGCAGGACAGAGGGTAGCGAGAGAGGGAAAACACTTATACAGATTATGGCCCTTTTGGTGTTCCATATTTCCCTCTCTCCGATGTAGCATCTGTCCTCTGCCAGAGCCCCAAATGAAATGCTAGGTCCCCATTTATTTATTTTTTTAAGAACCAGCAATCCCATCTGTAAGCTACCAGCAGGCATGCGAGCATGGCCGTCAGAACGGCACACGGCTTGCTGAACGCTCAAGCCTTTATGAGAAAAGGGAAGACGAACAATGCACCAACGTGGTCATGTCCTCATGAGAGAATGTTAACCACCCACAAACATAGTCTCAGCATGCTTGTGATGCGATAGAGAAGTGGGGGCCCGAGGGGATGTACCTGGCGGGGAAACCCCACTGTAACCCTCAGGTCACCAAGGCTTATTAGCCGAAGTAGCCCTTTTCTGGTGCACCAGAAAAGGAACTAGATCGGGGAATAGGCAAAGGACTCAAGGGCATTGGCACCCCGTTTGAGGTTTCATAGTCTCGACCGTGCATCTAGAGCGCAGAGTGACGCGTCGGGTTGCCCTGACAACCTGCGCCATCTGTCGGCTACTTGATGTCACACGTCGCACTGAATGCTTAAGTCCTTATGAGAAAGGTAAGACGAACTGTGCGCCGACGTGATCACACTCTCCTGAGAGAGTATGAATCACCCACGAACGCAATCTCACATGTTTATGTGCGAGAGAGATCATGGCCGTCAAATGAGGACAGGAAACAACCGCATCCAGAAACACGTGGTTTGAATGACATCTTGAAAAAGACGCAGGGTCAAACTCAGGCTCACAGCAGTCTGATTGCAAGCCTGCGTGTGAGCACTCAAAGAATGGAAACGCCCAGCCAACCAACACAGAGACAAGTGTAGTGTATGTTGCAGCGGCCACTCGGAGTGTCGAAATTAATCATTTCTACGATGCATCGTGATGCAGATGAGGATGATTCGGTATCGATTCAGTAATAGACCATAACCGATTATAATGTACTGATTCATTTCTGACATCATTTGTTGCGTACGTGCTTTGACGCGGTAGCATACAATGGCAGAGATAGGTGAGATGCGAATGCGAGTAATTAAAAATGCTCCATCTACTTTAAAAGCCGACATCTGGGCACATTTTGGCTTTTATGAACAACCTGCACAACCTGGAGAACACACAAGCTGTGTGTAAATCAAAGCTATCTGATTTATCAAAACGATTTCATTACACTTCTTCAATTCCTGCACTATATGCAGATTTAATGGAGTTCACATCACCGAAAACAACAGATATCAGCTGCATTTTATTGATCATCAGCTAATTTCAAAATCAAAGACCACAATAGGAGCTGAGCCCGGCAACAGCACCTCTGCTGCTCTGCGGTCATTTCTGACCTAAACATTTTTTTTTTTTTTTTTAAATCACAGCTTCATCAGAGTGATATGAATCTTGGTGACTTTGTTGGCATTAGGTATGTAAACACACACACACACACACACACACACACACACACACACACAAACAAATTGAGGTCATGATTCGAGCATGCTAAGTGGTTGTAAAAAAAAGTATTAATGTTCATTATCTTCGGTCACAAATGACCAACCATAGGAAATGAATGGGAAATCGGAAAAAACACAAAAATTCACTGAATATTTACAAATCTAAAAATCGGCCACAATGCTGAAAAAAGGTACACAGCAGTAAAGGGGTGACACTCTAAAACATCAAGCGTGTGATAGACACATCCATTCACACACACGCACACTTAAACACACACACACCCATGAACTACTGAACCTATGAACCACATTTAGAATTTTTAAAAATCACAGCTTCTTCAGAATGATATGAAACTTGGTGACTTTTATGGCATTAGGACTGTGAACACAAAAAAATTGAAGGCATGATTCGAGCATGCTAAGTGGTCGTAAAAAAATAAATAAAAATACTCCCACTTGTGCTTTTCGGGTCAAAAATGACCATCGCAGGAAATTAATGGGAAATCTGCAAAAACATACAATCTACAAATCGGCCACAATGCTGAAAAAAAGTCATCATGAGTGTGACATTGACCACTCACACACAGACACTGTGTGTGATATAATAATAATAATAATAATAATAATAATAATAATAATAATAATAATAATTATTATTATTATTATTATTATTATTATTATTATTATTATCATAATGCATAAACTAACACTTTAAATCACTATTTCTAAAAAAAAACTAAATTATCTAAAACTTTATAATAAATAGTCTTTGAGATTTTTTAAATATATATTCAAATCCATCTAAAAAAATTAAATGTGTTCACAAGAGACCTAGTGAATTCACAAGCCTCCATAGAGGCCTCTAGTGGTTACACACATGGTTGCATGTTTAATTAAATAATTCCAAAAGAGGGGGCTAATCTAAAAATATATATATATATTTTGAAGGCCTAGACTTTATTTTAACCTGAAATACTGTCTTAAAAATTATTATTATTATTATTATTATTATTATTATTATTATTATTATTATTTTTCAAAGGCAAAAATAGACCATAATTATTGCATAAATATGAATAAGTACCAAATCATCTCAAAATACAAAAGAATGAAAATGATTGTGTGTTGAGCACCTACGACTTTCGGTAGTTTGAGTGTTGGCTTGATGAACAGATACTCAGCTGCTGTCTCTGGCGATGCGTGCTTCAGTAGTGCTGTCATATCTGACTATAACATGACATATAGCCCATAACGCTCTCACACGTACATTTTGTTTTGCATTGTTGCAAGGAGTAAAATTTACATGTGTGGTTTCAACAACCAGATGCATTTAGACTTAAGTTTTGACTGTAATTCGGCCCAGACCCCCTCCTGAAGTGGCTTACTATTTACTTTTGTGTATTTGTTCTAAATGCTCCTATTGTCTTCTGTGCCCAGACTTTTGTTTGATACATTCAAGAAGCGTGTTTTCTTTGAGCGAGTAAAATTAAAGGTTCAGTTCATATAACTGACTAACAAAATTGTATACATGAGGATGCAGTGCATTGTCAATGCATCGTGATATCGAATTAAACTGAATCGATGGCATGATAATCGTAATCAAACCGAACTGTGAGACCAGTGTAGGTTCACACCCTTATTCTGCATTCAGCCGACATTCTACATGGTGCTGTGAGTCGGTGAAAGAATGACTCGAACCCGAAGACTCGAGAGGTAAACTAATTAATTCTGTGTTTCGGGACTGCATGCATTGCATATGAGGCTGTCACGGCCCAGATCAGACACTGATGACGGGACTAACGACTCGAACCCGAAGACGGGAGAGGTGTACTAATCTTTCCAGGAAACAGACGTAATAAATGTGAAGTGACAAAAGAAAGAACGACTCAGATTCAGAGGTGAGGTTAACTAACAGACTGCAGAGCCTGAAGACCCAGCTAAGCAATTAATGAATCATTTCTTTCTTAAAGTTTGTTCTTGGCTGCATTAGCTTATAATTGATTTTTTTATCCAAATGTGATCAATGTTTGCATAAGTACTAGATATGCTGGGGAATTTAAAATGTGATATTTTAATTATATTCTGCTGAAATGAACAAATTCTGACTTGGAAAAAAAAGATTTGTTCATTTTGCTGAACGAGATTCAAAGATCGGAGTCCGTAAAATGATCCGAACTTCCCACTACTGCTACGCATCGCTCAACAAACATCACTTACTCCATTGCTCTGATTGGTTGTAGGTCTATCCAGTTGAGTGCAGAGGCATTTTCGCCCCATAATCACAGCCCAATGGAACAGTATCAGACTCATATAACTACGATTACATAATGCTCATATACTAGAATTGAGTATGACAACGTCAGGCTAGTTTTACCCCACAGGTGGAGTAAAATGCCCACCAGGGTGGGGTAAAATGCCCCCACTCTGACAGAGCAATTTGCTTTATATGTTTACAGCAAAATCAGAGTACAAGTATGTTTTAGCTTAAAATTAAAAAGACAAGCCAAAATAAATATGAAAATGTATTAATGAACCATGCTGAAAATAAAAATAAATCAATTATATATATATATATATATATATATATATATATATATATATACACACACTCACCTAAAGGATTATTAGGAACACCATACTAATACTGTGTTTGACCCCTTTCGCCTTCAGAACTGCCTTAATTCTACGTGGCATTGATTCAACAAGGTGCTGAAAGCATTCTTTAGAAATGTTGGCCCATCTTGATAGGATAGCATCTTGCATTTGATGGAGATTTGTGGGATGCACATCCAGGGCACGAAGCTCCCGTTCCACCACATCCAAAAGATGCTCTATTGGGTTGAGATCTGGTGACTGTGGGGGCCATTTTAGTACAGTGAACTCATTGCCATGTTCAAGAAACCAATTTGAAATGATTCGAGCTTTGTGACATGGTGCATTATCCTGCTGGAAGTAGCCATCAGAGAATGGGTACATGGTGGTCATAAAGGGATGGACATGGTCAGAAACAATGCTCAGGTATGCGTGACATTTAAACAATGCCCAATTGGCACTAAGGGGCCTAAAGTGTGCCAAGAAAACATCCCCCACACCATTACACCACCACCACCAGCCTGCACAGTGGTAATAAGGCATGATGGATCCATGTTCTCATTCTGTTTACGCCAAATTCTGACTCTACCATCTGAATGTCTCAACAGAAATCGAGACTCATCAGACCAGGCAACATTTTTCCAGTCTTCAACTGTCCAATTTTGGTTAGCTCGTGCAAACTGTAGCCTCTTTTTCCTATTTGTAGTGGAGATGAGTGGTACCCGGTGGGGTCTTCTGCTGTTGTAGCCTATCATCTGCCTCAAGGTTGTGCGTGTTGTGGCTTCACAAATGCTTTGCTGCATCGGTTGTAACGAGTGGTTATTTCAGTCAAAGTTGCTCTTCTATCAGCTTGAATCAGTCGGCCCATTCTCCTCTGACCTCTAGCATCAACAAGGCATTTTCACAAGCCCACAGGACTGCCGCATACTGGATGTTTTTCCCTTTTCACACCATTCTTTGTAAACCCTAGAAATGGTTGTGCGTGAAAATCCCAGTAACTGAGCAGATTGTGAAATACTCAGACCGGCCCGTCTGGCACCAACAACCATGCCACGCTCAAAATTGCTTAAATCACCTTTCTTTCCCATTCTGGCATTCAGTTTGGAGTTCAGGAGATTGTCTTGACCAGGACCACACCCCTAAATGCATTGAAGCAACTGCCATGTGATTGGTTGATTAGATAATTGTATTAATGAGAAACTGAACAGGTGTTCCTAATAATCCTTTAGGTGAGGTATATATATATATATATATATATATATATATATATATATATATATATATATATATATATATATATATATATATATATATATATATATATATATATATATGACTAACTGGCTGGCTAACTAGCTAGCTGATGCTAATATCATGTATAACTGTGATGTTCTGAAAAACAACAAGCTTTAAAACACTTTTTTTCTTACTATTAAAAATATCACCTAACGTGAAATCCGTTTTCTCTCAGGTATGCCACCAGTGTAAGCTTTGCGGTCAAAACTTCTACATCACTCTAGTCAACATAGTCCATATAGCAACAACAAAACCGTATCTTGATTTTATCTAGTGGTTATTTTGGGGTAGTGTAGGTCCCCCACTCTACACTAACAAATATTTTTTTGATGAAAAAGCTGATCTTGAACTTATGTTGTGGTGTTGAGAACATGAGACATGAGAATACTGCATCCTCACAGTACATCTTAATTCTTGAGAAAATACAATATTGATTTAAATTACATATCAGTCACTCCAGAAAAGACTTTATTTTTCTGCTGATTATATGCAATTATTTTTTTATTACAAGTTGGGTTAGTATACAGTTCTTACAGCAGAATAATGCTTTAGAAAAACTACATTAGGGTCAATGACATGATGTGCACATTTTTGTGTCCAAGTGCATTATTCCCGTTTTAAATAATTTGATAAATTCATGACATATAAACCATTCATATATATATAAGTTGTGTGAAGGTGTGAAAGAGGGTGAAAAGAGTGTAGAGAGGAAGAGTGAAATTGGTTGACGTAATTTCCACTGAAACAAGACGACAGGGTGGAACATATTAAGCAGCTCCTCCCCTTTTTTAAAACGGCCAATAGCGTTTTGTCACAGTTTGACTACTGGAGTTCGTCACCCCTGAACTACAGCATTTCAGCTCGGTAAAGCCGCAGTTTCCTCCCAATCTCTAATCATTTCTCATCATAATCTCCTCCATATCGCTTTGAAATACAGCATTCTGTGCAGAATTCATATAGGTCTGATATGTATTCTGGCCTGCACTGCCTCGCGCATATGATCCGCTCTGTGCTCTCGTGACTTTGGAAACGTGTCTTGTTGTGCTCGTGAAACTAATGTGAAACCAGACTTCATTGACCTCAACTGAAAGCATATTTACACTGTCTGAATTGTTCCCTATCCCCTGTATAGTGCACTATGTGCCATTTACCATGTAGAAAATAGTAAATGTAGCTCTATTTAGGTAGATTCTAGAAAGCGTTTGATTGGACAGAAGATGTGATGAGAAGCTGAAGTCTGCAGTGATGTCATGAAAATCTGTGATCTATTTTAAGTGAGAGACTGCAAGTTTTGAACGCTTATATCTCCTAAATGTGAATTTTGTCATTGTTTTGGAACACACCAGCTTATTCTAACGTATACATAAAAAAAGCTAAAAAAAACAACGTACTTTTTGATTTCAGGGGGACTTTAATAAAGCCTGAACCTTGTCGTCGGTCCATCGGTCATATTTTTAAACTTAATTGTTGATTCGAATAGCTACACAACTCTTACTGCATGCACCACAACAGACTTTGAAAAATGGTGGTTAAAATAAAATGCTGCGTGGAGTCAACCAATCAGCACGTTCAGTGACTTTTTAAGTACTACCTCGCGAGCAGGGACTTTGTGAGGGGGAAATATTTATCCGCTCGCTCCTAAGAATAGTTAGCTGATGATGTCATGACAGAACTGAAACCACAGTGTAAGATGCTTTATATTGCAAGTGGTATCATTGTGGTCATTAATGTCACTGGTCAGAGTTAACTGCAGAGCCAACTGCAGAGCCATCTCACAACATCATCTAATACATGGTTATTTTACTACTAAACTCTTCAACAACTCCAGGAGTTTCCTAGCCTTACGTCGTCATACTCAGTTGTAGTCAGAATATGAGTCTGATACTACAACCAATCAGAGTGATGTATAGTTGTCAACAGAACTCAACTGCACGCACGCTGGAAGAAGTAAAAGAAGATGAGTGTAAATGATCTTTGCTGGTGTTGTAAAATAATTTAAGGATACACAGAGTACTTACCAACACGGTCATCCTTTTTGAGAGAAATAGTAAAGGTGAATGCATACGAACAAGTTCTCAGTTTAGGATTAGAACAAATTCAACCCAAGCGCTCTTTGGTGACGTGAATGCTTACATTACTGTTGCTCATCTGTCCATCATCGTATAAAGCCCGCCCTGACAATTTGATTGGTCCGAACAGCTCCTGTTCGGGCATAGTTATTCCACAACGGATCAAGTCCAGACCGAATTTTTCAAAATCAAATGTTGTGGGCGGGGCTAAATTTTGGCTGGCATCCAGGCTTTTAGTTTCCAGGACAACAAAACCTGACATCAAATCAACATCTGAGCATCTGAGTTCCACATCACAAGTAAAGACTAAATTTAGATAGTGAGGATCTACTTAAGAAAACAAAGACGACTTTACAGAACAAGACAGTATGTTTGATTTACTCATGAACCGTTCCCCTTCCCCATTTTTTCTTTGACCCTTTAATGCGTCACTAGTATTTTAACACATCATCTTCCTGAGAACCAGAAAAAAACATTTTTTGAATTTAGCCTAGACACAGTTTCGTTCACCGTTTGATTGGACAGAAGATGTGATGAGAAGCTGAAGTCTGCAGTGATGTCATAAAAATATGTAATCTATTTTAGTGGAATCTCCTAAATTAGAATTTTGTCATTGTTTTGGAACACACCAGCTTATTCATAACCTTAAAGGGTTACTTCAGCAATTTAAGCTTTGTATAAGTAAAAACCCGGTAGTATATTCGAATGATTGTGCTTCCCTCCCTCATATCGAGATGTATGTCATGTCGAAATGAGATTAGAGATGTATGCAGTTCTGCATGTTTTCAACCCGGCCATAGGGGGTGGGATCTTACTCAGAATGTAAATGCGCACGGCCGCTCGGGCATTCATAATGGAGCGTTTCAACTTTTCAGTGAATTCCTATGAAAGTTAAGCTTCCATAGGTATAATTTTGTTAGGCTCTCTCAGATTGTATTGAGCAGACATGTTCAGTTTTTAATAGTAGTGTCTGTTCTCTAACCAAATTAATTTATTACTATAAAAATTAAAACGATGGTGGGGTGGTGCCGCAGTGGGCAAGTGATGTAACCGATAGCCGTGGCTTGGGAGTGGCCTCGTAGGGCAACGAAGCAAGTGCATTCTGGGAGTTGTTGTCTTTCATCCACATGAGCCAAAAATAAATTTTCTGTCTTTTCTCAGTCTAGAAGGCTCCAACTTCAAAAATAATAATTTCACATTTCTACTACATAAATGAATGCTGCACGGAGTCAACCAATCAGCATGTTCAGTGCCCAAGTCCCACTCCCAAAAGTTCCTAAACTTTAAGTACTACCTCGTGAGCAGGGACTTTGTGAGGGGGAAATATTTACCCAGAACTTCCTTTAGACCCCGGTTCCTGCAGTAGAAACATACTGAGTCCCACCACAAATTCTCTAGTTCCTGCGGTGGATACGCAGCTTATACTAAGACTAGTTAGCAGATGATGTCATGATAGAACTAAAACCCACAACTGAACATCAACTGAAGAAAACAAAGACTTCTTTACAGAACATGACAGTATGTTCGATTTACACATATGAACCATTACAAATCAAACTGAACGACTGAAGAATCACAGTAATGATCAATACACTGATCATTCAGCACGTCAAGTGTTTTTCACTTTCACACACAGATATCATGAGCTACAGATCTGGATTTAATACTCAAATTATTAGCAGCACGAATGAAAAACCTAATGAATATTAAAAAAATTAAATACAGATGAACACTGATTCACTATATCATTATACAAAATGCAAAAATGAAAGATCAATGAGAAAATAATACTTACAGAGCATAAGAGGAAGTGAACTGAGCTCCATACTGATCTATTAATGACACACTGTCAAACACACAGTCTGTCTTATAAACGCAACACTTCCTGTACTTAAAGAAGAGAGTCAGAGTGTTTATTTGGCAGACATCTTGGCAACACCCCAGACCGGCTATTGAATAGGTAATAGGCATATCTGACAGCTTCTTTAGCTCAAATGATGTTTATTTTTTTTAGTACAGGTTACAGGTAATGAATGTGTTCCCTTTCAAATGGTCAGTCATATTGCGTATGCTAGACGCACTGGGAAAACTCCTTTTTCCTGAAATACTGAAGCCTTTTATAAAATCACGCAGTGCTACTACACAGCCATAACAGTGCTGAGGCCACTCATATGCTATTGGCTGGCCAGTGGGACGTACATGGACCAATGGCAGAGCGGCGTAACTGTGAGAACCAATCGGCACGAAGCCCACAAAACTGAGCACAGAGCCCGCCAAGTGGGCGGGGCATCTGCTTATAAAAGATGCTCAAATTGCCATAGGATTCAGATTATTCTCCTTCAGCAACGATCTTCGGACCCTCGCTGATCCTACTCAAAGCCTTCACCTTCTCGCCAAGAAAAGAAGAGCCTCCAGCGGAACAGCGAGCTAGCCAGCCCGGTGAGTGTGTGATCTGTCTGGGCAAGGCCCACATGGACACCGCTCTCACCGGGTCTGGCTGCTCTCACTACGAAAGTATGCCACTCTCCTCTCTCCGCTCGCGGATAGTGCTGTTTTCAGAGTTTCCTTTCCCATCCGAACTTCGGCGAAAAAAACAGCGAGTCAGATTCAGAGGGCTGAGTATTTGGAGGCCAGCGAGATCACGTCGGCCCAGTGCCTCGCTTTGCCTCAGAGAGATATCTCTCCCGTGATGTTCTCACGTTCGGACTTCCATCCCCTTGTAAGGTCCATCTGTTAGCCCAAGGACGGAAATCTAATGGCCTGGTCTAATTCTGGACAGAATCTAATGGCCAGAATCTAATGGCCTGGTTGAAGGACTTCTGCGTGTAAGCCTGTTCAGCAATTCTGTAAAATTCACTTAATTTATGGTTATCAAATTTTAATTCTGACTCCACAAATAATTTTATCTGACTTTGTTACACTTGTTATGTTTGTAACTAAACAGCTGATCATAAGTTTAGTTGTGATTTAATCTCCATGGGACCCGGAGTCGCTCAGAGGATAATGCTCACGATTATAATTACATTACCTCACGGACACAAATTAGTCAGTTCTGATATTACAGAGGATTGCAGAGTGAACTATTTTACCTTTAAGTGAGTCGCAAATGCTTACTCATAACAGAAAGTGTAATTTTAGCAATAGTCACGAGAGCTGCAACTTTTTAATAACAGTGACAGTCAGAAATCAGACTTCTTTAGTTTCAAAGAGTCATATCTGGCACACTACATACAGTGTGTGTGAGTGCCTCTTATGACACTGACACAACACCGCATGGAGGTTTTCTGCCTACAGAATGTTCCCAAATGGCAGCCCTGCTACCCTTCCTTAAAAACCCAGACCAGAACAAAGGGTTGTAAATATTTTCAACACAACACCTAGTTTGGGGGAGAAGATCAGATATCTTTGGAGAGAACACAATTCTCATATGTTTCAATCTTTCTCACCCTACCAGTGACTACAGTGAAGTTGAGACCATTTTACCAATTGCAATGTGACCTTTAAAAAGACACCAGACATGAAAGGGACAAAACAATAGATTCACAAGATAAATCATCTGTAGTATATTTGCATTTTGTGACTTGAATCAGGGGGAAGGGGGAAAGGGAGGTAGAGAGGGGGAGAGGGTTTTGGTCAGGGCGGTGTCCTACAGTTTCTCTGTGAGATCTTCTCTCCAGATTGAGTGTTATTGCTTTATTGCAGGGCGCTGGATCTCAGCTTTTGTCTTAGCAGTAAAACCGCTCCTTACACTGGTGTCACCAGGGGAATGGACCTTCCATCCCCAAAAGGTTCAAATGATATGGAATGTTTTTGGGAGGGTAGAGGTCGATCTCTTCACCTCCGAAGACAACTGTCATTGGCCCACAAATGGCCCAGCCGCCTGCTTTATGCTTTTCCTCCAGTCCCGCTCCTTCCCCAAGTCATGAAAAGAATCAAGGAGGGTGGGCACACAGTCCTTTTAGTGGCTCCACTCTGGCAGACCCATCATTGGCTTCCCGAGTTGATTCAGCTGCTATCAGCAGCCCCATGGCCAATTCTCCTGAGGAAGGAGCTGCTTTCCCAGGCGAACGGGACAATCTGGCACCCCTGTCCCAAACTATGAGCGCTTCATTTGTGTGACCCCTCAAGGGGAGCTTAGGGACCTCCCAGTGTGCATCCTGAGCTCTATCAGTGAAGCTAGAGCTCTGTCTACTAGGCATCTCTATGCCCTCAAATGGTCGGTGTTCTCTGACTGGTGTTCAGCCAGAAACCAGAACCCATTATCATGTTAAGTATCACAGATACTTTTATTTCTTTAAGAGCTGCTGGACGCAGGACGCACTCCATCCACACTCAAAGTCTACATGGCAGGCATTGCCCCTTTCCACGTGCAGATGGCTGATTCTATGGGCCTCCATAGGCGTCAAGGCTCACTACACCAGAGGCATGGCCTCTTCCTGGGCATGGTCCAGTGGAGTATCCATTGGTGATATCTGTAGAGCAGCCGACTGGTCCTCGCCATCTACAATTACCAGATTCTACAGCTTGGAGGTCCCTGCGCTGCAGGCACAAATCCTTTCTGTTTAATAAGGAAGTGAGACTGCCTCGGTGAGCCCGTCCCTTTATGGGTTAGCACTTGGGGCCTTTACCAAAGCTCCAGCGCTCAACATAAGTCCCTTCATTATGATCATGGCTGGCCTCTACGAGCCCAGTTTTCACATAAGGGATATATCACAATATGTCAATAACTCTAGTCTGGGGCCCTTACAATAGCGCCCCAACTTGAGGGGTTAAATGTTGTTGCGCTTATCATAGCATGGGCGTGATTGAATAGGTTCCCAATGGTGGCCCACTTGGTGGGCTCTGCGCTCAGTTTCATGGGATTCGCACTGATTGGTTCACGCAGTTACGCCGCTCTTCCATTGGTTCGTGCAGTTCCCACTGGCCAGCCAATAACATACTAGTGATCTCAGCACTGTTATGGCTGTGCAGTAGCACTGTGTGATTTTATAAAAGGCTTCATTATTTCAGGAAAAAGGAGTTTACTCGTTCCCTTATCTCAGGGTACAGAGGTTACATTAAGTACCCGAGTACGTTCATCCTGGGGTTAAAGCAAACAAACACAGACAAAAACGCCTCAAGTAAGACTCAAAACTCAAATGTTGTGAAGTACAAGTCAACAAAAATATTTACTAACATTAGTAGAAATACCAACAAAACTGCTCTGGATATAAAAATCTCTGGTAATGCATCTCTGGTACACTCAGAAGAAAAGGTATAGGGTTCAGTCAGGTACTTTTCAGGAGTTCTGAATGAACTCTGAACCTGTTGTACATTAGTAAGTTCTACGAAAATTTGAAAGCTGAAATTAAAAATGATGTTACTTTCTTTGTAGTTAAACTAAAACTTTTAGTATTCTTGGAAAAATGGTGTTACCCGCGTTACACAAAGGATTTCTGTAACCTTTTGTTACACCTGTCAGCTGCGGGTACCATTATGCACCAGCAGAAGGCAGCATCGTATTACTGTCACCTCGGACTGTTATTCACGGGTTCCATTTCCCAGAACTCTCTGTTTCTGGTTCTAGACTATGATTTCAGATTGTATTTTTTCATTAAACTGCATGTGGATCCTCACTCTCTGTGCTGTCAATTCGTTACACCTATAGCTCATCTAAAACCTCCAACAACAAATGTAACGGTTGCATGGCTGTATGTTATTCATTTGATTCACAACAATAGTTGCACTCTTTTTGACGGACTAAAATAAATACTCTTATTACTTCGGATTTATAAAACTCACAAAGACTAATATAGCATTAAAATACAAGTTATGTACTGGCAGAAAAATATTACGACAATTACCAGCACTCTGTGACCCGGTCCGTGTAACGCTTTGCAGTTCTTTGTTCAATTCGCACCATCAAAATGAACCAAATGAAAAGTTTCATTTTCAGTTTCTTTGGAGCAAAACGGATTACGGAAACGGAATTTACAAAAGGATAATTGTCTCTCGTTTTAAATTTCAACTTCATTTTGAATCACTTCTCAACACTGACAGTGATGCTTTATGAAGATTTATTTGGGAAAGATGAGCTATTCTCACTATTTGCTGAAGATGTTTGCTTCTTTATTAAATAGAGCAGATTTTCAAGACATAGTAAAAAAACAAAACAAATCAACTTTATCTGAAATATTCAGAAAACTTTATCTGAAATATGTAGTTAATAAAATTTAATTATTAACTACAAAATCATTTTGGCATGAGGATATTCAATACATTGAAAACAAGAAAAAATATGATAAAGATGTGATTCAAAGGAAATCTTATTTTTGTAAAATTCAGACACATTAAATATAACTGAATAATGCTGAAAAAGAGAAACAGAATGGGATTCATTCATCCAGACTTTCACTCCTCTGTGACAGCATATGGATCGATCTCATCAGACTGAGCTGTAAAACACACAAAATATGTGAATTATTCTTAATAATGATAGATCGGGTTAAATTAATCTGTCAGAGAGAGAGAGAGAGAATCTCACCATGAGCTCTGTAGCATTTGACTCCTATAATGATGGTCACGAGCAGATATGGAGAAGCTGCCAGTAGGAAACTGATCAGTTTAAGAGTTGAGAGAACTGGCAATGGAGCTTCTGAACATGGAAAAATTACACACAACCAAATCTTCATCAAAACTTTTCAAGATAAAAAAAACTAAACAAAACAAAAAAACATTAGATTTTCTTATCTGTATAAAAGTAATGTAATTGAATCACCATCTGCTCAGATTTTAGTTTTCTTCTGCATCTAACCATTAAACCCTTAGATTTCTTTAAAGACAATCCCTCAGATTTCTAGTGTAATGTAGTGCTCAGTGAATTTATTGATATGAATTTCTTTCATACGATAAACAATCCAAAGCTGAACTGAAAATATGCTGTATTACAGAAAAGTTTTGGCCTATTAAAATATCAGAGTTGGTTTGCTTGTAAGTAACACAGCCTTGAGTTTATTTACAGTCATCAGTCATATCTGTCACTGCTCATCTGCCATCATCAACACAATATTTAATTCTTAAACGCATCATACAATCACTCATCAAGTTAATGCATATATTCTTTTAACACTTGTTGTTTTGTTAAGAAATGAACAAGATAAACTGATCCGAGAGGCTGATTTGTGTCTGAATGTAGTCAGATTGAGAGATTCAGGAGAGATTCTCACACTCACCTGATAGCATCAGTGTAACTTCATCACTGGTGTGTGTGTGTCTTGATCCTCGCATCTCTCTTCCTCTACAGCTGTAATGACCTGTGTGAGATTCACTAACAGAACTGATTCTGTATTCCTGTGATTGACCGTCATGAATCTCTGAATTATCTTTATTCCAGGTGTAGGTCCAGCGAGTGACGTCTGTCTCCTGTATGTCACATGTGAGAGTGACCGTCTGTCCTCTGGTCACTCGTCCATCAGGATGAACACGCAATACAGCTTTGGGTCTCTCTGTGAAGAGAGCAAAGACCTTATTTGATGTTTTACTGACAGTACAAGATAGTGTTGATGAATAACATTAATGTGCATAGTATAGCTATTATTAAATCAGTTTGTCCTGTAAAACAGCTCTCACCTCTTACTGTTAGCGTGACTCTGTGACCTTGTGATGTTAGGTTTTCGACACCACACCAGTACTCTCCTCCATCAGAGACTCTCACATCTCTCAGTGTGTTCGTTTCATCACCAGTTTTTATTCTCTTGGAATCTTTGTACCAGATAATCCTCCGTCCAGTTGAGCCCACATCACAGCTCAGAGTAACTGTGTCTCCAGCGAACACTGAACTCTGGGGCTTCACAGTTACTCTGGGTTTGTCTGTAAATATTTCATGATGATCATGAGTTAATATACAGCCTTCAGTCATCATCTATCACTGCTTATGATTTCTATCATTTCTATTAATGATATGTAATACTCTTTTCTCTTTTATTGTAAGTAATGTTTATGCTGCTTTACATTCATCAAACATAAGAGGATCATGTGAACTTTAAACTCTCAGACAAATCTTTTTTTATAATTTGATCTTAAAAGTACAAATGAGATTTTGTATTTACTAGTTAAAATGACTTTGATTGGTGGTTTTGTGCTATTATTGTGGCTGTATATAATCAATGGACAGATTGCATTATGAATACAGTTGTTTCTATTAAAACAAACATGTAAGTAATATTTATGCTACAGTTAACAAAGAAATGCATATATTTGCATTTCATACATACTGTATATTGTCTGGCTATCACCAGACCAAGCTCAGTTTAAGATTGAACATTAGTCTGGGGAGTCTGCTCTGTATTTTCTACTGCACAAGAGGCGTGATCAACAGGCATAGTTCAAATGACTCTGTACGCAATTGGATAGTCCTTCAACCAATCAGACCACAAGAGGCGTGATCGGTGGGCATTGATCCATAGCTTCTCTACCCGTCATCGTATTAAACCCGCCAATAGTGCAGCAGGTGGATCAGCCAGTCTGTGATCGGTTCCAGCAAAAGTGTGACAGAAGCAGTAGAAATTAATGTACAGGTTTCCAGACTGAGCTGCTGGGCAAAATCAAATCACGGCAGATTGGGCTGGGTTTACCCAGTCTATACTGTATATGTACATTGACCAAATTTTGCTGATAAATGTTAGAACAGATTAAAGGCTTGGTCTGATGTTTTAATTTATCAACAGTTTGCAGGGACTAGAAAGGAGATTAACGACACATTGTTTATTGAAAATGGCGTGGATTAATTTGATCTACAGTGAATCAAACCTAAACTTTATCTCTCATTTGGATAATAAAAATCCAACACAAAGCAAAACTTTTAATATACCATCAGAGCAAAATCCTGATTTCTTCCAGTGATGATCACTCACCAAACACAGTCAGAGTCACTTTATCACTCCAGCCAAAGAAGAATGATCCGCTGTAGCCCAAACATCTGCACATCTGTGTGCGCTCTGCAGTGATCTTGAACTCTTTCTCTTTAGAGTAGTGCAGTCCATCATCACACTGCCATGTGTATGTCCATCCTTCCCCCTGTATGTCACATGTGAGAGTGACAGTGTCTCCTCTGAATATCTGTGATGGTTCAGGCTTTACAGTCAGAACAGGTTTAGGTTTCTCTGTAATTGAAGAAACAGAGGTTATGATATTGCATCCAAAGAGGCCAATATAAGTGAATTGTCACGTCTTTTTTGATCTCTTTTGATCTGCCACACCTTGCTTGGTCAGCTAACTCCTGATCGTTTATAAAAGCCTCCTCCATCACCTCTTTCAATAGTCTTGTGCTCACTCACTGTGCTTTCCTTGCCTGATTCAAGAGTTTTATTTGTCACATACACAGTTATATACAGAATATACAGCCGGCAGTGAAATGTAAAAGCCGGCAGTGAAATGTAAAGACTGACTTTGCTAGTTAGTTCCAGAGTGTATTAGTAAAACTGATATTATTTGTGGGTGTTCATTTGAGTACTAAATTGAGAGAGAAGTTGATGTTTTGTTTGTTTCCTGTGAACCGCCATTCCACTATTCCAGAAAGCAAGGTTACCTTACTGTCAAACATACACTGAACTCTCGCTTGATTAACACAAACCTTTCTTACTCAAGGTATGCTGGCTCCAAAAAGGGCGTCCAGGAGTAAGTTCATAGTTAACACTCTCAACAGTCTCAACAGAGCGACGAATCACCATGGAAACGGATGGCAAGATAAAGTGTGCCATCCTACTTAATTATTCTTAATTCTTCTTTTGTTCAATGCCAATTTACATACTTGGTGAATATCACCGCCCATTTGGTGGTTATGCAGTCATTTTTCAATCTTTTCATTTAATAATCTTTAATCACTGTGAATAAGAACTATATCGTTTGTTGATGCTAATTTTGTAATAAAAAGACAGATTCAACTAAATAACAGTTTGTGCTTGCAAAGATAACATGTCTGTAAAGGTTTATTTTTTATTATAGAAATACACTAATCAGGCATAACATTATTACCACCTTCCTAATATTGCGTTGGTCCCCCTTTTGCTGCCAAAACAGCTCTGACCTGTCGAGGCATGGACACCCTGAAGGTGTGCTGTGGTATCTGGCACCAAGATGTTAGCAGCAGATCCTTTGAGTCCTGTAAGTTGTGAGGTGGGGCCTCCATGGATCGGGCTTGTTTGTTCAGCACATCCCACAGATGGTCGATTGGACTGAGATCTGGGAGATCCGTCCCTGAACCATTTTTGCTTTGTGGCAGGAGCATTATCCTGCTGAAAGAGACCACAGCCACCAGGGAATACTGTTTCCATGAAAGGGTGTTCATGGTCTGCAACAATGGTTAGGTAGGTGGTACGTGTCAAAGTAACATCCATGTGGATGGCAGGACCCAAGGTTTCCCAGCAGAACATTGCCCAAAGCGTCACACTGTCTCCGCCGGCTTGCCTTCTTCCCATAGTGCATCCTGGTGCCATGTGTTCCCCAGGTAAACCACGCACCTGGCCATCCACGTGATGTAAAAGAAAACGTGATTCATCAGACCAGGCCACCGTCTTCCATTGCTCCGTGGTCCAGTTCTGATGCTCACGTGCCCACTGTTGGTGCTTTTGGCACACAAGAGCTGCAGTTTTGGAGATGCTCTGACCCAGTCGTCTAGCCATCACACTTTGGCCCTTGTCAAACTCGCTCAAAGCTCAAATCCTTACGCTTGCCCATTTTTCCTGCTTCTAACACATCAACTTGAGGACAAAATGTTCACTTGCTGCCTAATATATCCCACCCACTAACAGGAGCCGTGATGAAGAGATAATCAGTGTTATTCACTTATATGAGGATATATATATATATATATATATATATATATATATATATATATATATATATATATATATATATACACACTCACCTAAAGGATTATTAGGAACACCTGTTCAATTTCTTATTAATGTAATTATCTAATCAACCAATCACATGGCAGTTGATTCAATGCATTTGGGGGTGTGGTCCTGGTCAAGACAATCACCTGAACTCCAAACTGAATGTTAGAATGGGAAAGAAAGATGATTTAAGCAATTTTGAGCGTGGCATGGTTGTTGGTGCCAGACGGGCCGGTCTGAGTATTTCACAATCTGCTCAGTTACTGGGATTTTCACACACAACCATTTCTAGGGTTTAAAAAGAATGGTGTGAAAAGGGAAAAACATCCAGTATGCGGCAGTCCTGTGGGCGAAAATGCCTTGTTGATGCTAGAGGTCAGAGGAGAATGCGTCGACTGATTCAAGCTGATAGAAGAGCAACTTTGACTGAAATAACCACTCGTTACAACCGAGGTATGCAGCAAAGCATTTGTGAAGCCACAACACGCACAACATTGAGGCGGATGGGCTACAACAGCAGAAGACCCCTCATCTCCACTACAAATAGGAAAAAGAGGCTAAAATTTGCACAAGCTCACCAAAATTGGACAGTTGAAGACTGGAAAAATGTTGCCTGGTCTGATGAGTCTCGATTTCTGTTGAGACATTCAGATGGTAGAGTCAGAATTTGGCGTAAACAGAATGAGAACATGGATCCATCATGCCTTGTTACCACTGTGCAGGCTGGTGGTGGTGGTGTAATGGTGTGGGGGAGGTTTTCTTGGCACACTTTAGGCCCCTTAGTGCCAATTGGGCATCGTTTAAATGCCACGGCCTACCTCAGCATTGTTTCTGACCATGTCCATCCCTTTATGACCACCATGTACCCATTCTCTGATGGCTACTTCCAGCAGGATAATGCACCATGTCACAAAGCTCGAATCATTTCAAATTGGTTTCTTGAACATGACAATGAGTTCACTGTACTAAAATGGCTCCCACAGTCACCAGATCTCAACCCAATAGAGCATCTTTGGGATGTGGTGGAGTGGGAGCTTCGTGCCCTGGATGCGCATCCCACAAATCTCCATCAACTGCAAGATGCTATCCTATCAATATGGGCCAACATTTCTAAAGAATGCTTTCAGCACCTTGTTGAATCAATGCCACGTAGAATTAAGGCAGTTCTGAAGGCGAAAGGGGGTCAAACACAGTATTAGTATGGTGTTCCTAATAATCCTTTAGGTGAGTGTACATACCCTGAAATTTATCTCAGTTTTTGAAACCTTATCCAAATTAAGTGAATTCACCCTGTCCTAAACCCATAAATCTCACTGCACAAAAATATAAAAGAAAGAAGAGGTCCAAACAACACTGTTTCCCAATTGTTTTTCAATGTATGGACTAAAAAAACGTCATACAGGTTTAGAACAGCCTTTGCTCTCTCTACAACATCACATATAACATGTAGTTTAAACAATATTAATATTAGATATTTGTGTCAGACAGCTCATCTGTGCATAAACTCCACTGTACTCAACACACTGCTAAACAATTTCTCTGTCTGTTTAAAGAAATATATAAAATCACCTTGAGTTTGTCCAGACTGGATGTTTGAAATCAGCACTACAAATCAAAAGAGACAAATCACATTGATTTATTTGTTGTTATAGAATAGGACTATATGAATATATTTCAAAACATTGGTTAGAAATTGCACATGTATGTCATACATAAATGCATAGTTTAAATCAGCATTTGAATAGTTTATGTTGATTGTAAGATGGAAGATAAAAAAAAAAACAGGCTCATTAACAGAATACTTGCTTGCTAATATTTTTAAATGTTACTGTAGGACAAGTAACAAGGTTCCCATTCAGTCGGTCACTCTCGACGCCACGTCGGAGTACCGACGAATAGGAATCTCGCTCGCGAGAGCCAATCTACTTCGAGTGTAACTAAAACGAGCCAATGCACATTGGCATGCAATGATTGCACCAGGTGCTCATGCCACGCTGTGCGGGTATAAATGAGACACAGGTGACTGCATCAAATTAGCATTTTGCTTCGGAGCCGAGTGGTAGATGGTTACGCCAGCTATCACTCCCTACCTCGCAGTGACTGACGCAGAGCCGCCTTTCCGAAGCGATCTCTTCAGTCGGTGTTGGTGTGACGGCACTGCAGCGGTCGCGTGTGGTTTCGATCATCTCTCTTTGTTGTTCGTTAGAACGATCACAAGGGCGGTTCTCACAGCTGGTTCGGTGCGCTAGGTGGAGAGCGCTAAAAAGCCGTTCCCACGGCTGGTAAGAGCGCCCTCGTGGGAGAGAGCGCGCACGTCAGGCTGCACTACCCCCTGACTGTGTCGCCGCGACCCCTCCCCCTGCGTGCTTCAGCACCAAGGAGAGCGTCCTTCTGAAAGAGCTTGCACAGATAGAGCTTGCGTCTTTTTCAAGATGACATTCTATCTGTGTGTTTCTGGATGCGGTGGTTTCCTGTCACCGAGGGATGGTCATCAGCGCTGTATCTCGTGTTTGGGCGTTCAGCACGCTGAGGCAGCGCTGGTGGATGAGTCATGTTCTCACTGCGGGAACATGACCATCTCGGAGTTGCGATCGCGGCTCCGTCTCGCAAGGGGCGGAGCCCCCGTGCCTCTGCCTCGATCTAACCCTCCTCAGAGGGTTACTTCAGGCAGTAGCCCTGCTGATTTGAGGGTTACAGTGAGCGCGTTTCCCCCAGGGAACCAACCCCCGGGGAACCCTCATCCCTCTCGCACTCCGCAGCCAGTAGAGCTGCCATTGAACGCAGCGGTGGGCCGTCCACGAGATGTGCACCATCCGTATTCTTTGGGGCTCCCCTTGAGGACCAGATGTCCATCGCTGCATCGGAGGGAGGGTCAGAACTCTCTGGAGAGGATGTGTCGGTGCAGGGGGCTCCTCCGGGTAGACCCGCTGTGCCCGATACTGATCCAGAGATGATGGCTATGCTTGCCCGGGCCGCCGAGAGAGAGTCGGGCTCGTGTGGAACCCTCCACCGTGTCCTGAACCCTCAAGGCTGGATGATTGGTTTCTCGGGGTGGCCCGTGCTGGTTCTCAGCGCCCCACCCGGTGCCTTTTTTCCGGAGGTGCACGAGGAGCTCACAAGGTCGTGGACTGCACCTTTTACTGCCCGAAACCGGCCTAGTGGATCCTCCTCCCTCACCACCCTCGATGGCGGACCTGCAAAGGGATACACGCAGGTTCCTCCCGTGGAACGGGCCGTTGCTATGCAACTGTGCCCTAACTCCACTTCCAGGGGAACCCGTGTCTTCCCTCCAGGGCCTGTGTAGGTACTCGTCCGATCTGATCGGGAAGGCCTATCAGGCTTGTGGAGAGGCAGGCTCTCGCCTTACACGCTATGAGCGTTGTTGCAGGTCCATCAGGCCTAGGCACTGAAGGCCCTGCACGAGGGTGGTCACGATCCCGCAGTTCTTCAGGAACTGAGAACCGCGACGGACCTCGCGCTTCGTGCGACGAAGGTTACGGCGCGGGCCGTGGGTCGTGCGATGTCCACCATGGTGGTCCAGGAACGCCATCTCTGGCTGTGTCTGGCGGACATGAGGGAGACCGACAAAGTCAGGTTCCTTAACTCCCCCGTCTCCCAGACTGGCCTTTTCGGCGACGCGGTCCAGAACTTCGCCCAGCAGTTCTCGGCCGCACAGAAGCAGACTGAGGCGATCAGTCACATCCTGCCACGGCGGTCAGCTGCTGTCTCCACCCGCCGCCGGCAGCGCCTCAGCCTGCTCGTCGCCGAGGGCGGCCGCCTGCGTCTGCCTCGCCTCCGCCGCGCCGCAGCAGCAGCAGCCTCCACCAAGCGGCGTCGTGGAGCCGGGCGCAAGCAGGCCGCCCGCCCGTCCAGGGGCCTGCCAAGAGGGGTGGCAAGGCCAAGGGCAAGCGCTCCTGAGACGGGCGACCCGGAGATGAGGAGGACTGCTCTTCTGGAGACGGTGACCGCACCGCTCCATCCCCCGGAGGAGGGCCGGGAGGAGAATCTTGTGTTCCGTTTTCTTTCTGTTCCGCCGCTGGGCTCAGCCCCAGCGGTACCCAAATTCTCAATAAAAGAGCAGTTTCTTCCATCTCCGGGTCCTCAGGGGCTCGGAGAGTTGTGGCCGTCAAACGCCGGACCACACTCATCCTCCTCTTCGCCAGCAGGCAGCAGTGGACGTCCCCTCAGGTTCCTGCTGCCCACCTGTGGAATCAGGAAGTGTGGCACGGCACACTCTCACCTCGCTGTGGGCCGCCTCCACGAGACAGCCGCCCCAGCCCGGTACCTGCATTCCACCGCGCTGCCCCACGGTGGGTACGCCGGTGGTCCCTATGGTCCCGCTTATGTACGGTCCCTGGGAGCCTGGCTGGCGCTCCCGCTCCGTCTCGCTGGCTCATTCGGACCATCAGGCTCGGCTCACGCGATTCAGTTCGCCCGGCGCCCCAGGTTCAAGGGCGTCCGCTTCACTTCGGTGAATGCCACAGATGCCCATGTCCTGCGTGCGGAGATCGCTGTCCTGCTGGCGAAGGGACGCGATAGAGCCGGTCCTCCAGCCGATATGAAGACCGGCTTCTACAGCCGCACTTCATTGTACCCAAGAAAACCGGTGGAGTTACGGCCAATCTTGGACCTGCGAGTCCTGAATCGGAGCCTCCACAAGCTACCGTTCAAGATGCTCACGCAGAAACGCATTTTCGAATGCATCCGTCCCCAAGATTGGTTTGCAGCGATCGACCTGAAGGACGCGTACTTTCATGTCTCGATCCTTCCTCGACACAGGCCATTTCTGCGCTTTGCGTTCGAGGGTCGAGCATATCAGTACAAAGTCCTGCCCTTCGGCTGGCCCTGTCCCCGTGTCTTCACGAAAGTCACGGAGGGGGCCTCGTGCCCATGAGAGAACAGGGCGTTCGCATCCTCAACTATCTCGACGACTGGCTCATTCTAGCACAGTCCAGGGATCAGTTGTGCGAACACAGGGACCTGGTGCTCAGACACCTCAGCCAGTTGGGTCTTCGGGTCAACTGGGAAAAGAGCAAACTCACCCCGTGCAGAGGATCTCTTTTCTCGGTATGGAGTTGGATTCGGTCGAAGCGGACAGCGCGCCTGACAGAGGGCGTGTTCAGTCGATGCTGAACTGCCTGAACACGTTTCAAGGCAGGATGGCGGTTCCACTGAAACAGTTTCAGAGGCTCCTGGGGCATATGGCAGCCGCGGCAGCAGTAACGCCGCTCGGCCTGCTTCATATGAGACCGCTTCAGCATTGGCTACACGGCCGAGTCGAGATGGGCGTGGCAACGCGGCACTCACCGGGTGAGCATCACACCGCCTGTCGCCAGTCCTTCAGTCCGTGGTCCGACCCCTCGTTCCTTCGGCTGGAGTGCCCCTGGAACAGGTGTCCAGGCATGCTGTGGTTTTTCACGGATGCCTCCGCCACGGGCTGGGAGCCACGCACAACGGGCATGCAGTGTCAGGGGTTTGGACGGGCCCGCACCTGCATTGGCACATCAATTGCCTCGAGTTGC
The DNA here is from genome assembly GCA_018749465.1 of Paracanthobrama guichenoti. Lineage (NCBI taxonomy): Eukaryota > Metazoa > Chordata > Actinopteri > Cypriniformes > Gobionidae > Paracanthobrama > Paracanthobrama guichenoti. The sequence goes on from CM031949.1 coordinate 28,042,189, forward strand.
TAGCAGTACATCTTGCTCTGAGCCGCCTCAAAGGGGCGGTTACGGGCAAAGATGTACTGGTCCGCACGGACAACACTGCGACCGTTGCGTATATCAACCGACAAGGTGGTCTGCGCTCCCGTCGCATGTCGCAACTTCGCCCGCCATCTCCTCCTCTGGAGTCAGAAGTGTCTGAGGTCGCCGGGCCATTCATGTACCTGGTGTGCGCAACCGCGTGGCCGACGAGCTCTCACGAGCTGCGCTCCCAGGGGAGTGGCGACTCCACCCCAGGTGGTTCAGCTGATCTGGAGACAGTTCGGGTGGCACAGGTCGACCTGTTTGCTTCCCCAGAAACGCCCCACTGCCAGTGGTTCTATTCGCTGACCGAGTACACACGGCACGGATGCCCTTGCGCACAGCTGGCCCCAGGGGCTGCGCAAATATGCGTTTCCCCAGTGAGCCTACTTGCACAGACACTGTGCAAGGTCAGGAGGACGAGGAGCAGGTCCTGTTGGTGGCGCCGCACTGGCCCAACCGGACCTGGTTCCCGAACTTATGCTCCTCACGACAGCCCCTCCTTGGCCGATTCCTCTGAGGAAGGACCTTCTGACTCAGAGACGGGAACCCTGTGGCACCCGCGTCCAGACCTGTGGAAGCTTCATGTCTGGCTCCTGGACGGACGCGGAGGTTCTAGGTGACTTACCCCAAGAGGTAGTTAACACCATCACTTCGGCACGTGCACTGTCTACAAGACAGGCTTACGCCTCGAAGTGGAACCTGTTCGTCGAGTGGTGTTCTTCTCGCCAAGAAGACCCCCGAAGATGTTCGATCGCGTCTGTGCTTTCCTTCCTGCAACAAAGGGTTGAGCGTAGGCTGTCCCCTCCACCCTCAAGGTCTATGTTGCTGCTATATCCGCCTATCACGACCACGTAGAAGGTGAGACGGTTGGGAAGCACGACCTGGTCGTCAGGTTCCTTAGGGGGGCGAGACGGTTAAATCCTCCTCGACCCCCCTCCATACCCTCTTGGGATCTTGCTCTGGTGCTCCGAGCACTCCAGAATGCCCCATTCGAGCCTTTGCAGTCAGCAGAGCTAAAGATTCTGTCTATGAAGACTTTGCTGTCTATGAACCTGCAAGCGCTGCCCCCGGAGGAGGCAGACCCAGCCCTAGCTTTGCTCTGTCCCGTCCGCGCTCTGCGGATCTACGTGGATAGAACTCAAAGCTTCAGAACCTCAGATCAGCTCTTTGTCTGTCACGGAGGCCAGCAGAAGGGAAAGGCTGTCTCCAAGCAGAGGATGGCCCACTGGATAGTGGATGCCATCACCTTGGCTTACCAAGCACAAGGTGTGCCCTGTCCGCTCAAAAGTGCGAGCACACTCTACTAGAAGTGTTGCATCCTCCTGGGCGCTGGCACGTGGCACCTCGCTGTCAGACATCTGTAGAGCTGCGGGCTGGGCGACACCCAATACGTTCGCTAGATTCTATAGCCTACGTGTAGAGCCGGTCTCTCCTGTGTTCTCACCTCAAACGGGTAGAAGCACTGAGAGGCCCCGGCTCTTGTCGGCTTGCTGCGCTCCGGCGCTCTTATTCTCCAGAAGCAAACTCTGTGAGTCCTCCATCTCCCTCGGTGTCGGACGTCGCGGAACGTCGGGCATCAGGCCCTTGCCGCTGAATCCTTGAGAACCGGTAATGGGCTGGGCTTATATGAGTGACCCTGCAGGGATCCCATATATTCTTCCACGGTCGCTCCTACGGGGAAGCCCGTGTCTTTCCCTTGGGAGAGCCTTCTCGTCACTGGGACTGAGCCCCCTCCTCCTTGCATGGCTACGGCTCAGCTTTGTACTCCACATAACTCCTCCGGGTACGATGTGGGCTCCGCAGCGGCCCCTTTTCTAAGGCACGCTTTCCCAGTGTCATCCAATAATCACTGAGCAGGGTCATGCGGAACAGCAGTGGTGGACTTCCTGGTGTGAGCCCCATCTCATCAAGTAAGAGAGCTCAGGCGGGCTCACACTGGGCACTGGAAGGGGGCAGAGGCCATGGCACTTTGGTAGGGATTCCTATTCGTCAGTACTCCGGACGTGGCGTCGAGTGACCGACTGAATGGGAACGCCTCGGTTACGTATGTAACCCTCGTTCCCTGAAGGAGGGAACGGAGACGCCACGCCCCGCCGCCATGTCCTCTGTACCCTGCTGGGGTGCCGCCTACCTACTCGGCTCCTCAGCAAAGGCTAATTTGATGCAATCACCTGTGTCTCATTTATACCCGCACAGCGTGGCATGAGCACCTGGTGCAATCATTGCATGCCAATGTGCATTGGCTCGTTTTAGTTACACTCGAAGTAGATTGGCTCGCGAGCGAGATTCCTATTCGTCGGTACTCCGACGTGGCGTCTCCGTTCCCTCCTTCAGGGAACGAGGGTTACATACGTAACCGAGACGTTTTTTTTGTTGTTGTTGTTGATAAAAACACTGATCTTGTGCTCATGTTGAGATCCCTGTTGTGTCGTTGAGCAGAACATGAGAATACTGCATCCTCACAGTACATCTTCATTATTGAGAAAATACAATATTGATTTAGTTAACCCTTTCATGCATAGAGGACATTACATTGGACAGATATTCAAAAAGCATTTTCTTGCATATGTGTGGGTTTTGATGGCATAGTTGCACATCAACCTCTACAGTAGACCCCTCATCCTATACATTGCCACCAAGTGGCAAGCCATCGTATGTCAATTCAACACAGTCTCACTCCAATTCATCACATATTGTCGCTTGTTCAGGACTCCTCGGTGTTTAACGCACTGGCTACCCATTTAGCGTCATTTTTCAACGCACAGGTTACACCATTTGATTGTAAAATCATGTCTAAAAGTAGACATGATTTTATGAATATTTATAGGCTACTTCTATATTTTGAAGCAACTAACCCCACTCCTACCCTAAACCTACCCACTTCTCAACAATATAAAACACGTAATCAGTTTTGAGGATTTTCTTCACACAAATCAATCGTTTGGCCTCGGAACACTTGGAATATTTGTAATTTTTTAATAAATTGTGTCCGCAGTCGTATCTGCCTTTTATATCCTGTGTTTTACATCATATAATACACAAGTGGGTGGGTTTAGGGTTGGGTTGGGTTACGTGTATAAATCGTGTCTGAATATCGTAAATAAAAAAAGAAAAGTAATGTAAATAAAATTATGCTGGCTGATTAAATTGAGAATCACACTCCATGTCATAATGGCAAAATCATAACCCAATATATAGTTTCATCATGACGATAACCATGCCCAAACGCATCTGTATATGACACCAAAGGTTTCTCATTGAAATCAATGGAGCACCTGTGCATCAAAAACAAACGCTAAAGGGGTACCCTGTGCGTTAAAAAGTGACGCAGAAGGAGACTGACTAAGCGTCAATATGTGACGAATAGAAGTGAGACTGCGTTCGTAAATTTTTCCAAACCAAGATGGCCAGTCAGAAATGTAATTGCTATGGAATATCCATCCATACCTTCTATCGGAGACTTGCAGGTAAAAAAAAAAAAATAATTGTAGCATCAAGCAATATCTAATGAGTCATATCACAGTAACATTTTCCAAGTATTTGTAACAATTAGTGGGTGGCTATGCTACAGTGACAAGGCACTCAAGACACAGGCAATGAATGTAAATATTATATATATATATATATATATATATATATATATATATATATATATATATATATATATATATATATATATATATATGCAAAAATAATGCAAAAATAATAATAAAAGCAAATGTAACAATCACAACAACAATGAAATAAAAATAGATAAAATCAAATGAAACAATTGTCTTTTTCAATCCCTTGTTATTCTTTTAGATATATTTTGAGCTCTGTTCACTATTTAAATAGCTTTCTCCTATTTACTCCTGGTTATTCAAGTTATATTTCAGTCGTTTAGTTCCTAATTTTGGTTTATAGATATTTAGTTTCACTAACTTTTAGTTTAGTAAGAGCTTTTGTTATTTTTGGGCTTTTAGTTCCTTTTCACTCTTTTAGTTCCCACTCATAAAAAGGATTAACCCAAATTAAAACATAAAATATAAGAAAAATAAATTACATTAATCACAATAGACAAATCAAAACAATTTGAAACAATTCAATTCTTCAACAATATAACAGTCAATAACTTCTCAATCGAAAGGTTCTTTGGTCACTCAAACGGTGCCAACGGTGACGTCACGTGCATACCCTCTAAAGACATTTTAATGCCAAAGTATTGAGAGGTAATTCAAAACAAAGACATAAACATATGGATCCAAATAAGGGAGATCTTACAAAGCTATTATAATAGCAATGAGTATGCTGGAGTTTGAGATGCATTCATTTTGAAGGTTATTGTATTAAAGAGATAAGATGCAACATTTTAAAATGGCAGGTGCCGCAAATGTCATCAAGTCTTTCATTGAGTTTTTTTTTTTTTTTTTCAATCATTGAGTCTTTGTAAGACCTAATCATTAAGCAAGTTTCATGATTCTGTGAGTTCTTGAAGATAATATTTGAGTGCCTTATTTTAATAAAGATGTATGAGATTTCCCTGATGTGGAGAAGAAATGTCTTGTTGTTCTGGATAATGAATGAATGAATGAATGATTCCTCTTTGAGAGACATGATGACATGGTTTGGCTGATGATCACCATGTCTCACCAATTTCCGTCAAGAAAGGTTTAAACAGCGCTATCATGTCATCATCATTACGAGGGATTTCTTTTATGAGGTCTCGTGTTTTCAGGACTGATTGTGGTTGACCCCACTTCTGTATTATAAGGTCTACTAGTTCACCTCTGTCTTTGCCCTCCATTGATGTCCTGGAAATTTTCCATTCCTTACTCCAGTGCATGAGATCTTTCATTGTCTTCAGTTGATCTTCAGACAGATCTTTCAAGATCTTCAGAAGACTGATGCCCCATTCGTCCTGCAGAACTGACCTTGTTGGAACATGTTCACCACCTGAAATCATTATGCATTTAGTCGATAGCTTTCAGTCACTAATAATTTTGAACAAATATTTTACTTGTATGCACAGAAAAGGTTCTCAAGCCCACATTTTCTAGTAACCTTTTACCATTCACACTGACAGAGCTCTGCAGAGACAATGCGAGCTGAAGTCATTTATTATTCATTAGATTTGGTGATGTCTGCCAATGCAATGTACCAATAGGAGTGAAGTCAGTGGAACACACGTGTTTACAATTTGCCCCCATTTTCACAGACAAGGCAAGCAGAGTCAGGCTAACTGAAAGCAATACTTACATATCCAACCCGATCTCACGCAATTCGTACGTATTTTACGAGGCAAATTTGCGTACAAATTTGTACGACCTTTTTGCTAAATTGTACGTATTTATGAGTTGCCCAATTTGTATGAATTACCTACCCTTAACCCTACCCATCACTGGTGTTTAGATAAATTGTACAAATTCGAGTGAGGTTACACAAGGTTAGGTTTGTCGTGTATTATCGTTTACAGTGCTTCATGAGATTGTAGTTGTTCCATTGCAAAAGATACTAAGGGCCAGATTTACTAACAGCTTGCACCAGAGCAAATCCTCTTTTGGTGTTAAACTACTGTCAGGATTTACTATAGCCTGGATGCCAGTCAAACTTAGCCCCGCCCACAACATTTGAGGTTGGGAAGTTTGGTCTGGACTTTATCCGTTGTGGAGCAACTATGCTCGAACCAAAGCTGTTCGGACCAATCAGATTGTCAGGATGGGCTTGGTAGCCCTGCTCTTGGTAGATTGCGCTGGTCACTATGGAAAAGATCCGGCTGCGTCTCTGTTCTTTAATTTGCGTGTCGTCAGGAGATCACATGCAAAACTTTCCACTCCCACCAGTGTTTTTATGGGATTGCACTCTCATGCTAATTTGCCCTGTTTAGTAAATCTGGGCCTATGTATGCAGTTTTGTACTTCATCTCTTTTTTTCCTGATTGTGAGTGTGTAATGTTGCGATTTTATTCTTGGACCTGGGTGGTTCAGCTCATGGCTCATATTACTTTGAAATCTCTATGAAGGAAATGAAGGGGAAAATACTTGTTGTGCTCTTTATATATTTGTGAACAGATTTTCAAAAGCTATGACCAGTTGTGCAGCCCACCAATAGAAGGGTGTCCCGAGGCTGTCTGCACACAACCATCCCTGTATAAATAAAATCCTGTGTGATTATTGGCGTTATCAAAAAACATTTGAACTACTTACTATTTGATGGAAGATCATGTAATGGAATTTGGGTGTAGCTTCCCATGGACAATTGTTTAAAATTTTGACCGAGTCGACAACAGATGTCTGAATGTACAGCTGCATGTTGATCCTCATGTGTTCTCCATTCTTTAGCTTTTGTTTTCCATAGTTGTAGCTGTTTTTTCAATTCTCCAATCTCCGTATCCTTTTCGTCTACCTCTTTGCACTTCATATCGAGTTGATGTTCCAGTTCTGCAATTCTTCTGTTAAGGGCAGACAGGTCTGGTCCATCTCGAGTCCTTGAGTTTTTTGATTGTAGCCTCACTATCTCCCTCTCTTTTTCTTGAACAATGTTATTCAGCCTCTTTATCTCATCGTCTTTTGATTTGAGTAGCTTTGTAACGGAGTTACTATTTTGTGTGTTATGATTTATGCTTTCCTTGAAGGTTGAGATGGAATCGATTTTAGATTTGATCCGTGCGACAAGACACATCCAGTCTGACAGTAATGTATTAGTATCAACCTCGTTCAGAGCAGAAAGTTTAAAACAGCTTGCTGAATTCTTCTTGGCAATGAGCTCTTCAATTGTGTCAGTAATCTGGTTGCAGTCTTTCTTTTGAACCACGAAATATCTTTGTCCACATTTGTCAATTAAAGGTTGAAGCTGCTTACATCTGATATGATCCTCAATGGTATATCCTCCCAGTTTTTCTCCATTGGTGAACAGCACTATTGTGTGATCCCAAAGCTTTTCAGTAAGAAGTCTCTGTAGGGTGTTGATGGTCGACTCTGACAGCACGGAGTTCACGTTAAGAGCCAAGAGGACTGCGTGAGGGCCAGTATTGTATAAGGACTGCACACAGTGAACAATTTCACATTTGGTTTTCTCTGATCTACTCAAGTCTCCATTCCAGCCTGGCGTGCGAGCCAAATGAATCTGTGTTCCTGATACTGTACGAGTCTCTTTGACATAGTTGCTTTTAAAAGATGTCCACAATGTGAAGATTTTCTCCCTAAAGATGGCATTACCAATAGTATTTTTTCCAGCACCTTGACTTCCAATCAGAACAAGTTTAAGTTCCTCAAAAACAGGCTGAATTCCTGAAAGAGTGAAATGTTCCATTAAATTGAAAAATTCTAATATATTTTAAATACATTTTACAAACACATTTAAAAAAAAAAAAGCCTGCTCACTCAGCGGCTGTATTTGCAATGTCTTTGGGCAGCTATTTCCGGCAAAGTCCTATCTATTTAAATGGGGAAATCCTGAAATCTTAAATACTGCTTGCCAAACTCTCATTTAAATAACATATTTCATACTTTGCAACAACATCTGACATGTTCCATAAATGTTGTATCTTATGCTCAAATAGCATAAAAAGATATATATTTCGGGATGGCTCTTTTATTTATTTTTATTTAAGATAATTTCACAGTGCTATTAAACAAAAATTAAAATTGATAACACTTTACAATAAGGTCTTATTTGTTGATAGTTAGCGTATTAACTAATAAGAACTAACAATGAGCAATAAATGTGTTACTGTATTTGTTCATTTTTGTTAATGTTAGTAAATAAAATGATATTATGGTGCATTTTATTATAAAATGCACCATTTCACAATAGGCCTGGTAGCAACAGATGTTCATAGTCTCACCTTCGTCACTCTGTAGCAAGGGCACCTGGTCTTCTTGTGCTAAAAAAAGATACATAATCAGCTAATCTAAAGAACTTATAAATTATCAAATAAAAAGTAATATTAAAGGTTCACAGGAAAAGTATTAAATGATTAACTTCATGTTAAAAAGTGGATTCAAACCTACTTACATGCACTGGAGCCCATTTTTCATGTTTTCAGTCAGGAAAAGCCTTGATAGCTTAAGTTTGTGAACATCTAATGAATAGGATAAAATAAAGAATTATAGAAATGCCAGAACAGAAAATATGTCTTCAGCCCAACACACAGCGGTAAAGTACCTGCTTCACGCAAAACATCGGCAAAATAGTCTCAATCGTTTGTGCTGCTTTGGTTTTTAAGATATTAAAATAACATTTAGGCTATAGGTCATTCTGGGGTCACTCGGCCCCTCCAGATGCTCCAAATTCAAAGTCAAGTCAAAGTCAAAGTCAAAGTCAGCTTTATTGTCAATTCTGCCATACGTACAGTACATACATACAGAGAATTGAAATTCTATGACTCTCAGACCCTAGGTGCCTAACAACAACAAAACAATAACAACAAAAGTTTAACAGTAACAACAACAGAAGAAAGATTAAAAAAAGATGGATAAAGTGAATTATAGAGGTAAAGTGGCGATGGCAAATAGTGCAAACAATGGTAACAATAGTGCAATTTCAGATTTAAGTCAGTGCAGGTATAAAATAAAATTATAAGAGTGTGTGCAAAAAAAAGAGTCTGTAAGAGTCTATGTGCAAAAAGAGTCTGTGTTCTCTGAAAACGGCTCACCTTGCTCCTGAAGTTCGTCTCATCATCGTTGCTAATGAGACCAACTACGGTTGTGTCGTCCGCAAACTTGATGAAGAGATTGCTGTTGTGTATGGGTGTGCAGTCATGTGTCAGCAGAGTGAAAAGGAGGAGGCTCAACACACATCCCTGAGGGGCTCCAGTGTTCATGATGATGGAGCTGGATGAGTTACTGCCGACCCGAACTGCCTGAGGTCTTCCCGTCAGGAAGTCCAGCAACCAGTTGCACATCGATGTGCTGAGTCCCAGCTGTGACAGTTTTTGAGTGAGCTGTAGAGGGATGATTGTATTGAATGCTGAACTAAAGTCTATGAACAGCATTCTGACATAAGTGTCTTTATTTTCCAGGTGAGTGAGTGCTGAATGGACGGTGGTGGCGATGGCGTCATCGGTCGAGCGTTTAGACCGATATGCAAATTGGTAGGGGTCCAGGGAGGGGGGGAGGACAGACTTAATGTGGTGCATGACTAAAGCACTTCATAAGGATGGGGGTAAGTGCGACTGGACGGTAGTCGTTGAAGCAGGATGGAGATGAATTCTTAGGGACTGGAATGATGGTGGTTGCTTTGAAGCATGTGGGGACGACAGCTTGGCTCAGTGAGATGTTGAAGATGTCTGTGAAGACATCAGTGAGTTCCTCTGCACAGTCTCTCAATACACGTCCAGGAATGTTGTCAGGACCTGGAGCTTTGCGTGCGTTGACCCTGCTGAGGGATCTTCTCACGCTGTCCCTGGGCAGTGACAACATCAGGTCATCGGGAGGAGGTGGTGACTTCTGTGCAGTGGTGCTGTTGTGAGCTTCAAAGCGAGCAAAGAAAGTGTTCAGCTCATTCAGCAGGGGGATGGAGCTGTCACATGTCCGTGCAGGGGGCTTATAATCTGTGATGGTCTGAATACCCTGCCACAGGCTCCTTGTGTCTCTGCTGTCGCTGAAACGATGGGCTATCCTCCTGGAGTACTGTCTCTTAGCCTTCCTGATGCCGCGTGACAGGTTGGCACTTTCCTGTCAGCCACGGTTTTTGGTTGGGCCAGACAGTGATGGTCTTTGTGACTGTTACATCCTCAATGCACTTGGTGATATAAGAAGTAACAGTCTCTGAGTACTCCTGGATGTCTGTGGTGTTGTGGTAGGTTGCAGCCTGTTTAAGCATGTCCCAGTCAGTGGTGTCGAAGCAGTCTTGAAGAGCCTCTGATGACCCTTCAGGCCAGACTTGAATCTGCTTCTGGACTGGTTTGGTGGCTTTCACAAGTGGTCTGTATGCTGGCATTAACATAACAGTGATGTGATCTGAAGCACCCAGGTGGGGGAGGGGAAGGGCTTTGTAAGCTCCTCTCTGTGTAGTGTACACAAAGTCCAGAGTGTTTTTACCACGTGTTGGGAAGTCAATGTGTTGATGAATTTTTGGAAGCACACTCTTTAAGTCTGCATGGTTGAAATCTCCAGCTAAGATGAGAAAAGCATCTGGGTGGGCTGTCTGCTGATCACTGATGTGTTTATAAAGATTATTTAGTGCCTCACTCCTGTTGTTGTTGGAGCTGGGGGTGTATACAGCAACAAGCATAATAGCTGAATATTCCGCGGTAGATAAAACGGCCGACATTTAATAATCATAAACTCCACCAGGGGTGAGCAGTGTTTGCAGACCACAACAGCATCGCGGCACCATGCATCATTGGTGTAAACACAGAGTCCGCCGCCGTGGGTCTTACCTCCCTCGACGGGCACTCTGTCCGCCCGATGGCATGTGCGCTGATCGAGCTGAATGGCGCAGTCCGGAACGCTATTGTTGAGCCATGTTTCCATGAACACAAAAACACAACAGTCTCTTACAGTCTTCCAAGTAGAGCAAAGAAGACGAAGATCATCCAGTTTATTGTCCAACGAGCGTACGTTAGCGAGAATGATGGTGGGGATAGCCGGCTTGTGTGGTTTAGCCGCTAGCCTGACACGGATACCTCCGCGCTTCCCCCTCTTCTGTTTCCTCTCACCCCGTTTGTGGCGCCTCCACTGTGGGAGAGGTGCAGTAGTGGGGGACGGTGATGGGGTAGGCCCCCGGAGAAGGCCGTGATCCCGCAGATCTTGAGCGAGCACCGATCTTGGATTGAAGACTGTAGTTTTTCCAACCTCGAGCAGAAACTCACGTCTGTAGCTGGAGGACGTACAAAAACACTGTGATTTACACGACGAAAAACACAAAAACACCGGTCCGTCGGGAGAGAGAGAAGCCGCAGCGTGTGCACGCACCACCATCTTAGTTAAAATCTAAGATTTTAGTTAAAAACTAAGATTCACCCCAAATGGTCTCAATCGTTTGTGCTGCTTCCGTTTTTAAAATATTAATTATTGGCATCACCAGCCCCCCGACCTGCTCCAAAGTCACCTCAAATAGGCTCGTTTGTTTGTGCTCCGTTTGTGCCGGTGAAGGTTTTGTTGGTGCTGCTTCGGTTTTTTAGATATTAAAAGAATATTAGGTGGTCATTCTGAGGTCACTCAGCCCCCCAGATGCTCCAAATTCACCTCAAATAGGCTCGTTTGTGTGTTTCGTTTGTGCTGCTTCGGTTTTTAAAATATTTGACTTTGAATTATAGACGATGACGTCACCAGCCCCCGACCTGCTCCAAATTCACCCAAAATAAATAATCTTGTTTGTTTTGTGCTTTGTTTGTGCCGGTAAAAATTTCATTTGTGCTGCTTTGGTTTCTAAAATATTAGACACTGCATTATAGACGATGACGTCGCCAGCCGTGTGCAGCAGTGTGCATTTTATTTTGGGTTTGTAATGTATTCAGTCTCTTACCAAAATGTTGCTAGTAAAGATGTTTTAATAGAACAGCGACTCCTTATCAGTGTTTTTGTAGTCGCTGTGATGTTTATTAAAAACTTCTTGGTGTTCAGACATTATACACTCACCTAATGGATTATTAGGAACACCTGTTCAATTTCTCATTAATACAATTATCTAATCAACCAATCACATGGCAGTTGCTTCAATGCATTTAGTGGTGTGGTCCTGGTCAAGACAATCTCCTGAACTCCAAACTGAATGTCAGAATGGGAAAGGAAGGTGATTTAAGCAATTTTGAGCGTAGCATGGTTGTTGGTGCCAGACGGGCCGGTCTGAGTATTTCACAATCTGCTCAGTTACTGGGATTTTCACGCACAACCATTTCTAGGGTTTACAAAGAATGGTGTGAAAAGGGAAAAACATCCAGTATGCGGCAGTCCTATGGGCGAAAATGCCTTGTTGATGCTAGAGGTCAGAGGAGAATGGGCTGACTGATTCAAGCTGATAGAAGAGCAACTTTGACTGAAATAACCACTCGTTACAACCGAGGTATGCAGCAAAGCATTTGTGAAGCCACAACACGCACAACCTTGAGACGGATGGGCTACAACAGCAGAAGACCCCACGGGTACCACTCATCTCCACTACAAATAGGGAAAAAGAGGCTACAATTTGCACAAGCTCACCAAAATTGGACAGTTGAAGACTGGAAAAATGTTGCCTGTTCTGATGAGTCTCGATTTCTGTTGAGACATTCAGATGGTAGAGTCAGAATTTGGTGTAAACAGAATTAGTTTTTTTTTTTTTTTTTTTTTTTTTTTTACTACGGGCTACAAGGGAAATATTAAGAAATAAATGAAGGTTAAATAGTGTTATCAGAACATGCTGCTCTCATCGCTAAGTTTTTAGCTTCACTTTCTGCAGTGAATGATTGACTGGGATTTGAGACATAAAATCAAGTAAATTATATATTATTACAAATAAAATGTATATTATTTATTATTAATAATTTATTGATGATATTTGTTTAATGCAAAATAATTGTTCAATGTTTACTCTTCAGTGGGTTTTTTTTATTTATTTATTATTTTTATTTTTTGAATCTTAACATTCTGATCGCATTATGAGCAGGCCCATTTGCAGCACACATGTGGTCAAACTGATGAAGATGTTTTCTTTATTTGTTGGTGTTTTTTTGCAGCGCGACGAGCTCTCTCGGCCACCGTATTAATTTCTAATTCATTGAGTCATGAGTTTCCACATACATACACATACATTATAGTTTGAAAACATTAGGCTTTAATGTTTCTGAAAGAAGTCTCTTCTGCTCACCAAGGCTGTATTTATAAAAAAAAAAAAAAATACATTAAAAAACAGTAACATTATGAAATATAGTAAAGTGTAATGTATTCCTGTGATCAAAGCTGAATTTATCATCATTACTCCAGTCTTCACGTGATCCTTCAGAAATCAATATAATGATTTGCTGCTTAAGAAAGAGTCATTATTCTCTCAATGTTGTGCTGCTTAATATTTTTCTTTTTTGGTGGAAACCATGATACACAATCATTTAAAGGTTGTATACATATATAAATGAATACTTTTATTCAGCAAGGACACAATAAATTAATCAAAAGAGACAGCAAAGACATTTATATTGTTAAAAATTTCTATTTCAAATAAATGCTGTTCTTTTTTACCTTTCAATAACTCAGAGATACAAACACAAAAATCTATCTCAGTTTTTACAAAAAATAATAATAAAGCATGCAAAAGTTATTTTTAACATTTATAAAAATAAGAACCATTCTTAATTAAGCATCAATAATAACTGATGATAATTGAGCACAAAATCAGCATTGAAGATATTGAAGACTGAAGTAAAAGTAAATCTTAATAGCTGTGTCATTTGGGACACAGCTATTAAGATTTTTTAATGTTTTTCAAAAAGTGAAAAACATTAAAAGCTGAGTCGGAGCAATGTCACAAAATCTGACGTCATCGTGTACTTTCGGCCCAAGTATAGGCTGGTTGAACATGGGAGTTTGCAGTGAGAAACTGGTGGTTTTCCTAGGTGCTGGACTCTTTTCATAACCTCATTCTTAACTTCTGTTTTCCTGTTTCATTCCGTCCATTTCCATTTGAACCAGGTATGTGTGACTCGTGTGAATGCATTTGTGTTAGATTAGTTAATAAAATTTGTGCACAATACATTAAATGATCGATTTTGTTACATGCTCTAAGCACTGTAAATGCTAAGGAAGAATCATTTTTTCTGTGACCATGAAAATTATGCTTCTCTTAGAATGAATTCATAATCAATACTGAGTGTTCACAGGATGAACTGGTCGATTGATTGTAATGTAGCTACATCAAGTTACTCTCATTAACTAGTTCAAATATTCATAATTAGTCATAATGAATAATCATAATGAGTTATGAATAATTATTATTTCCCCTTTGAGCTAATTCGCTACAGTATACTCATCATGGTCAAAATTGACCGCATTGGAAATTAATGGGAGACTAATTATCTAGTGTAGATTTTTGGTACAACATTTTTCAAGTTTCAAGTTTATTTGTCATTACACATGTACAAGTACAGTATTTAGAGATCAAGCTCAGATTTGGAACTTTTTAGACGTATGGCTTTTTTTTTTTTTTTTTTTTTTTTTTTTTTTTTGCAGTTTTAGAGATATACATTTATATATAGATATACATATAGTAAAATATACATTTCATATAAAAATTGAAAATAGTATTTTTGTGCATTTCTCATATCAATAAATATAAAATCTGTAACGAAGTTCACTTTTAAAACTTTTACAATCTGACATATTCAACAATAATTTGCCACGTGTCTTCTTTGAAAAGAGCTCAAACTTAAGTTATTGCTCCTTCACTTCTTCTATGACCATCATGGTCCACTACCATATCAATCCCCACCGTGATCACCAAGTGCAACACGTGTTGTGCAACACACATACAAGGTCTAAACATGCGACAAATTGATAATCAGTAGGCTACACAATATCTCATTGTTATTATATATCCAAAAGAGAACTGTTTTGATCAACTCAAAAGTTAGAAGTTCAGTGCACTGAAATACAATTACTAGTAAAAGTAATACCTTTACAAGAAGCCTATTGCCTATTTCATGAAATATTGATTTGGTTTATTTTTAGATTTCATAAGACCTGGAGGTAAGACCCAACCCTCTCATGTACTGTATAAACAGAAACCAATTTTCCATTATAGTCTATGGCAGTCAGTGTCAAATCAACACAATTACTTGGAGATATGTGAAACCTGAGCAATCTTTAATGTGATTAAGGAGCATACTATGAAAAACCATACTACCACCGAAGAACTACATAGCAGTAACATACAAGAGTCCGATAACCTGTTCATGTCAGAACAAGCTGGGTATCATCAACACTACAGTATCCTATAAATGAGTCATATGTACACAGATGCACAAACACAGATACACTACTTCCAGACACTGTATTTGCATTATATAGCGCTATATTTCTAGACCTGTCCAAATCTGACATAAGTATGCTATGTATGAGTATGTGTAAAATGTGTATATTGTATTGTATATGTGTTATGCTTGAAGTGCACTGAAAACTGAAATAGTGAACGGCTATGTATTCCAACAAACTGTAGTAATATATGCAGCAAAGCAGGCTTGTTTTAAAAAAAGGCTCAATCGCTTCTCGGGTTGACATTAACACACTGACAAAATTATATTCAGAATTTAAAATATTTTATTACCACTTTTTAATGTGTGATTGTGTAAAGGTGTTCACGAGATACCAACCTTTCGCAATCTTGCTTTCAACTCACTCGCCTACAAGGCAACCGCTGGCTCTGCACCAACATATCTAAGCTTGTTCAGACTTGCACACCCTCCAGAAGCTTGTGTTCTGCAAGTGAATGGCGCCTTGGGGCGCCATCCCAAAGAGGCATGAAATCCCTCACAAGGACCTTTTCCTGGACCGTTCCCACCTGATGGAATGACCTGCCTGTCTCAATTCGAGCAGCCGAGTCGCTAGCCATTTTCAAAAAATATCTTAATACGCATCTTTTCCAGCAGCACCTGACCAATAAAGAATAGCACTTATCACTCTGTTCGTTTTCTGTTTGTCTATAAAAAAAAAAAAAAAAAAAAAAAAATTGTTCTGTCCTGTGTGTTCTGTGCTAGATTACCTGAGACGTGTTACAGCACTTGTATATTGTTGCCCTTGACTGTTTTTAGTTGCTTCTATTGCTCTCATTTTAAGTCGCTTTGGATAAAAGCGTCTGCTAAATGACTAAATGTAAATGTAAACGTTGAACGAACACTCGTTCTCATGGAGACGCGTGTGTGTGTGTGTGTGTGTGTGTGTGTGTGAGAGAGTGTGAGAGAGAGAGAGAGAGAGAGAGAGCTTGACAAAGACAAAAACTAAGGACAGTTACTCCTATAATTTTATTTTAGTTAGTTTTGCCAAACACACATTACGGTTTTAGTTAGTTATTGTTTTTTTGTAATATGCCTCGTTTTTTAATTTTTATTTCGTTATGTTTTTTCCCACATAGTTTTCGTTTTTTCCTTCATTTACGTTAATGATGGCTTGGACACCCCCAAAACTGATATTTCTGTCCCTTTGGGGGGGTAGTGGGTCTTCATTGGGGGGGTATAGTACCCCCTAGTACCCCTGTAATTCGAACTATGATTATAACTACAGCATAAATATAATTTAGTACTATAAAACAAGCTATAAATACAAAATATTAATTCAAAAACATTATCAAACTAAAATATAGTAAATTTTATTGAAAAAAATAAATAAATATATTAATAAATATATATATATATATATATATATATATATATATATATATATATATATATATATATATATATATATATATATATATATATATACATTTAAAGAGCACCTTCACATAACTGGTTTTCACACACCACTCCTTTGATAGCTTATCAGTTATCTTTACTTAAAACTCTGAACTAATTACTATGAATTAACTAGTCAAACTAATATGGAGGTGGAAACATCGAGCTTTTGATATCTGTTGCTTTTAAAGTAGCCTATTATTATGTGATGCACTTCCAAAAATGAACGTCAACCTGAAGTAATCTCAGTTTCAGTGTCTCGCTTTAGTGTTGTGTTCCGGAACTGCTAGAATTACCAACTCAAATAAAGGTTAAGCAGCACTCTCGTTTGATCAAATCCAGTATAGTGCATGAATCTACGTGTACACATTCAAAGACAGATAAAAGAATTCTATTTACTGTACTTACATCCGTTTCTTCTTGTGAATCATGGCTGCTGGCATTTATGCTGAGTATGTGTTTTCACAAAAGAGGAAGCGTTAAACATGGCTGGAAATTCCTCCTTTCATCAACCTAATGATGAGAGATGAGATAAAGTGATTTGCAAACTGCTTAAATCTATAATTATCAGTAATGCACTGGAATATAGATGATCATGATTCTTGTGCTCTTTTGTTGTCTGTACAGAACCCGCACATGAAGATGCTCTTTTCCTGTATTCTTCACAGGAAGAATGACTTTCAAATGACGTCAGGTGACTTTCGCTAGACGGATAAAAATAGCAACAATAAACGTATGAGCTAGATAGAGGAAGTTATCAGGTTTCATAACACAAGTGCAGCGACAACTGATGCTACTCTATGTGCAGGTGTGCTACATGACTGACATGAGACTACATGTTTAAAAAACATCTCTCTATTTGTCAAACAATCTTTATCTTTAATCTGTTTACAATGCAATTCATACAGATTTTTGCCATGTGTCTCAGGGTGGTCATTTGAACAGGCTTCACAAATGAAGAATACATCAAATGTTATTAAGTACATACAGGTGCCTTTACCCAAACTTATTCACTTTTTTTTGTTTGTTTGTGGTGTCCCTTATGTACCTCATTTAACAATGGTATAATTATAAAACAGTTAGTTCCAATCCTTGATTCTGATTGGTCAATATGTGTTTTACTCACCATGTCAATGTCAGTTTTATTATATAGCACCATTAAGCACAACAAAGGACCATAAAACACAGCTGCACCCAACGGTTCTCTCTGTATCACTACACAACACCCTTTGCAACGTAAACATATGTTTGCTCTCATTGATAGTGTTCATTGAAGCTTACTGTATTATATGAGAGAGGGAGAGGGAGAGGGGGGGGAGAGAGAGAGAGAGAGAGAGAGAGAGAGAGAGAGAGAGAGAGAGAGAGATTGATTTGAGTTAGCGAGTGTATTACCTGCATTTTAGATATAGCAAGTCAGTAGATTACAAAGTCAATGCAAAGTCATGAATAGATGCAAATTTGCGCCGGGCAACACAGTTGCCGACCACGAACGCACAATATTCGCCTCAATCACGCTTTCTGTGCAAGTTGAAAAATTTCAACTCGAGCAGGAAATTTGGATGTCGCGCAAGCCAATCAGTAAAGAGCTTATTGACACGTCTGGTTGTATCAGGCACAGTTCCTGGAAAAGTTGTGTGCACCTCTGGATGGTGCTGTGAACAGCAATAGTATATGGTAGTGATGGGAGAAACCAAGTGTGCCACACGAGTCCTGAAAATTGAAGCCAAAGCATCTCAATTGCCCCCAAGTGACTGGATGCAGTCATAACCCTGGCCTCTCCATGAAATGTAATGGGACATAGACAAACTAAACAATCAAATTACACCAAAGAAATTTTTCGAAAGATGGTTTCTGTCATTTTTAGTCTGTTTTTATCACACTGATGTTAGCTCAAGTGTTCATTCTTTAAGTTTGGTTTTAGTTAGTTAGTTGATGCTAAAAAAACCGGGGTGTGACGTTATAATTGACAGCTTCTCTGAGTACTGAAATTACTGAGGCACTAATGCACATTTTTCGGGAACTTCGGGATGATATTGGCGCTTTAAGTTTAATCTATGTCGGATATCACAGCTCAACTTTGCGCTCATTACTGCGCAGACTCTGGCTCCAAGATGTCAGCGCCATTTTTGAACACTGGCGACTTGCATCAACGGAAGAAAGTGAAGGGAGAAAGAAAGCTTTTTAATTTTTTGCTTCACAAAATGATTCACTGTTTCAAAGTGTTCGAAAACCACACACTGATGACCCCTGCTGGACAGAACAGTGTAAATGCAACAAAACTACAATTATTATTTTTAATTATACAAATGCCTCATTAAAACTCTACAAACTCATCAGAGATCAGGAAATAGACAGACACTTGTTCAATAATTCGTCACTGCTGGGCTATAGTGAATCTGCGTGATTCATGGGTTCACAGAGATCGCCCCCAGCGGTGAACCATTGACATTTAGAAAGGTTTTGAATCCAATGTGATTTGCGCTACGCTGGCCAGAGCAAAGTAGGTGGAGTTTTCAAAAACTTTTAGTGAGATTTCTAGTCATTTGATTGTTGTTCAACCTTTTGGTCAACAGCAAAATACATATCTATTCCATGCTAAGAAGCGAGCGATACCACTAGCCCTGCTAGTAAGAAGAAGAAAGAGAGCAGCAAGGAAGAGGCTGTGGGTGCATGAAACCCTCAGGTCCAGAGAACAGTTTGGGGTTCATCCATTTTGTTTCTATTGGCCGTTCAGAAAATCGTCACAGAGCGCAGCAACAAAAGTTTAACTATTTTGAACTTGCGTGTCTTCAGAAGCAGGAAGTAGGAAATTTCTGATAGCACGTGAAGGCAGCATAAAGGCATCTACTAAGAAACAGATGAACTTGTGTCAGAATAAGTCTAATTGAATGCACAGCTTTTGACGTTATATGTAATTTATTTATGCATTTTATGATTATACAATGCATATGGTGAAAAAGGTTGTCCTTTACACCTCCATCACTACTGACAGCCACAAAAAACCAATGTCATAACGAAACCTCCATTCTGAGGCACCCAAACCTGTACCTCTAGGGGTGTTCAATCCTGCTCCCGGAGGGCCGCTGCTCTGTTTAGCTCCAACCCCAATTAAACACACCCAGCTACTCAAGGTCTCACTAGGAAAACGAAACGCATTCAGACAGGTGTGTGAGGCAAGTTGGAGCTAAACTCTGTGGGACAGTGGACCTCTAGGACCAAGTTTGGACACCCCTGTTCTAGAGTGTCTTCAAACTGGCAAAATCATGCGAGTACAGCAAATGGACCACAAACCATCTCAATCACTAATATATACTGCCAAAATCTCCTTTAAAAGACAACTCCTTTGACGGTCATTGAATAATTTGCACACATATGGTCTTTTCTGTAAAAATGGCGCTACAAGAGATTCAATAAAAAAATTGATTGATCTTTCCTGTTTTATTAATCAGATAATATTCATATCTAATGAGTGAATTCCATATAAAGAGACTAATTCAGTTTCTCAACTTCTTTCCCCCACAATAAGTGTTATGGAGTGACTTTTACTTTTTTCTTTTACTTTGATAATTTCCCTCTTAAGTATTTTATGGTCAGTTTATTTTCTATGCAATACAGAATTACATTTCTTACATAAGAAAACATACAGATATAAGAACATATAAATTGTAATAACTGTATTTTTGACAAAATATAATGCACTGGTAACGTGTATGTTTATAGAGGTCAAAGACTACAGACGTCTGTTTCTCAGCTTCATCCTCTGTGGCGTTCATTGTTGGATGGTGAGCTCAGTCTCTCCATACACCTGTCTGAGAGCAGCGCAGTCGAGACTGGCTATCAGTTTAGTAGAGCCCGGCCCTGCGGAGTCTGAATGTCTCCTCCCATGTTATAAAGTTGCCAGGAGCAATCAGACTGAAAACACATCACACACACACACACACACACACGTCAGAATAACACAAAACATGCAGGACTTACATTAATGCATTTGACAGATGCTTTTATCCAAAACAGCTTGCATTGCATTAAAAGTGTATTTTGTTCATGCATTCGCTGGGAATCGAACCCATGACCTTGGAGTTGCAATTATGGATGTGAGTCACATTTCACTCTTACAAAAAGTTTTTTGCACTGCACATTATTCTCAACATTAATTAGTGTATTATGGTAATTTTAACATATGTATTGCATTCAAAATATATGTAATGTGTACAATTTTGATGTAGGGGAGAGCGGGTTCATGTCTAGTACAATTATGTGGTTTTGTTTTATTAATACAGTGTGTGTATATATATTTCCCCCGAAAGAATGGAAGTGAAGTGTGACAACATGCCCCATAGATGGAGTACATTGTCACATGACCAAATGACAGCTTAAAATGTTACCTATAATCAAAAAATATATACAAGACAAGCTAAGATAATTTGTCAATAAAATACAATTATAATTTTTTTAAATAAAATGCTTTTTTTTATATCACTGACAACAAACACATCGCTAAACACAGCAGTTACAATACAACAATAATAATGAATCATTTATGAGCATTGACTCTCAGTCTTTATTCACATTTTTCTCATGGTTTCTCAATAGCATTAGTATAGAATATAATATCATATTTCTAATAGGGGCTCATTGTAACGCAGTGTTACAACACACCCCATCTGCTCCGCTGGGATTAAACCACGGCTCGTGTCTTCTCAACTCAACTGTTAAATAACAGATAGCTGCCAACTCTAACGCTTTCGCCGTGACACACGGTTTTGCCTGTTTCACATGCACTCACACCACACATACAATTTCTCAAGAAAAAAAAAATAAAGAAAAAAATTCCGATCTTGGGTCGAGACTCGTTCTTTTCAAACACCCCGACGGTATGGAGCTGATGAGCGCCACTGAACCCTATGCGCTGCTGTCCATAGATATGTATAAGTAGATGCCTCATTAGCGACTGTTTCTATGGGCCGCTATACGTTTTCGAACGGTCAAAGCCGATCGTGAACTAACTTTGTGAACATTCAAATGTTGACTGTGGTCTGCAACCGTAGTTATACGCATGCATGTACACTCTAAAAAATGCGATTGGGTTGTTTTAACCCAGCGGTTGGGTTACATGTTTGCTTAAAACAACCCAATCGCTGGGTTAAAACAACCCAATCGCTAGGTTAGTCCATCATTTTTGTCATTGTTTTGGAACACACCAGCTTATTCATAACCTTAAGGCCTACATAGTCATACTAAAAGCTAAAAAAGTTCAATTATGATTTCAGGGGGCCTTTAAGAAATTTACTTTTGCTATGGTTAAATGTTCAGTGATATCTTCCAAAGACGTTTTAATTTTGACCATTTTTCTCTATATAGTGTTGATATAGCAACTAGTAAATACGTTGCTATATAAATACTTTTAGTAAAGTTTCATCATGCTGGCATGTGTGAAAAGTGTTAAACCATGTGTGTTACCACTAACCCTGCGTTAGGTTGTGCCCCGCGCTTCCCTAATGGTGTCAGTCTAATAGTGTTTCACCTGTACTGCTTGTGTTTTAAGGCCATGATTCCAGGACCCTCCATACGCAGATCCACATCCTTCAGATCAAACTTAAATGGATTGGTGAACTCAACAGACACATACATTTCCTCGCTCACTCTTGGAGTGCCGATCACCTAAAGAGAGACATTGCAAAGAGCAAGAGAGAGAAAGAAGAGAGACATGAACGAGTCTCTAATCTAACAGTAGAGGGCAGCAGATTCATTTACATTCAGGTGACAGATGCTTTTGTCCAAAGCAATTTACAGAACATTCAAACTGAACATTTTATCAGTATGTGTGTTCAATGGGAATAAAACCCATGACCTTGGCATTGCTAGTGCCGCCATCTACCATTTGGGCTACATGACCTCGGCTCTGTGTGTTCGTTTGATTTAGTACAAAGTCAATTTAAATCATTCTTTTTCTGATCTTTTAATTGTATATGAGAGGTAACAGTGCGATGTCTGACCGTCACTATGAGTTTGGGGTTGTGCATTGTGATGACTTTCATCGCTGTTATGATCTGTCCCGTCTCTTTAATCTTTCCTGTAGCGATGAAATGGATGTTTCCCTGCTCCACCAGTTTGTGCATGTAGTCCTCACTGCGCACCAACACTTTCTCATCCTTACCTATCGCCAGCAGAGGGAGCATTTAATGTATGATGACTTTAAATGGAAGAATATAGACCCAACAACATCATATTTTACACTATCTCCTACGTGTACTCACTCTGCAGTGGCTCTAGTTTCACTTTGGGAGTTTTAAACATAACCTCGCCACTCGGGACTCCGGTATAATACACCACAGTCCCAGTAATGTACACGTCCACTGTGCGGCGCTGGTCGCTGCGGTTGTTAAACTGCAGTATCACATCAAAGGTGTCTCCCACTCGAACTTCCATATTAGGGATCTCCATATCCACATCACCCTGAGGAAGAGAAGCTTTCTCCTTCTGACAGCCGAACTCCTCTGCCTTCTCCAGCACATGGCGCTCCTCTGGGGTTCCTGAGACAGGAGATGGGAATGAGGGAATGATTAGAACAGAAGCAGATTGCATGGTTATGGTTGCGTGCACATTTATGTGACCCTTTATATCTCAGAGCAACTTCTCTTACCCTCAGGAAACTTGTACTGATTGGTGATGTCTCTGCGTTTCTCGCTCAGCACGGCTTTGGTCAGCACCATGCGGCCCACGTGAGTGGCATTCACCTTCACAACGTCCAGAGTGCCATCTTTACGTCTACTATAGAAAACCACGTCACTGTTTACCTGCAGAAATCAATAGATAGAAATAGTGAGATGTTTTAAAGTGAAAATGGAGCAGTCGGAGTTATTTAGTGAATAGATTTCCAAAGATATTTAAATATATTTATTTATATAAAATCACAAGAACGATGAATGTAACCATTTTTTGCATGTGCATTTTTATGAAACCTGCTTTTTTTGGCCTCCCTTTTGCCCTGTGGTTTTCCGTCTTTCTCTTATCTTTTACTATCTGTCCTCCACAGTCTGTCTTTAAGCTCTCTCTACCGCTGTATCTGTTGAACTCAGGCAAGCCAAAAATATATTTGTATTTATACATTTATTTCCAAAAGGAACCGAATGTAATGTATTCATGAATGTAAATGTACCCAAATTATCCCAAAGGCTAGTTTTCATTGTTATTTACAATATGTGTAAATACCATTTACATAATTTTGTGATTATTTAAGGCTTTTAATCCTCAGAGAGCTAAGCATGAATATTGATGACTCATTTTTTTTTATTTTGGTCCCCTTAAACATGTCTTTAGGAAGGCACTAGTTATAAAAAATAATGATGACTTTGCATATTTTGCTTTGAGGTTTTCAAGGTTGTACAATTCCACCAAAAAGTGCAAGTACTAGAAGCCTGTTGTTATTTGGATGTGTTCATCTCAGAGCATTCCAGCAAGGTAATTGCTGAAATATTCCTCACTGACTTATTATTATTAATAATTAATGCATAAAAGAACATTCCTACACCTCACTGATTAGTTCTACTCATGGTTTTCATGTGATGTCACACCGTTATAGGAACGCCCATCTGGAGGTCAAAACAAAGCTTTCTTCCATTGACGCAAGTCATTTTTACCAGCTTTGTAGTAAGTATTAATGCCGTATTAAAATACCAAATTCAATATACACCTTATTGATGATGCATACTTTGTACAGGCAAGCAGATGAACACAATATAAATGCAACACAAGGTTTCTTGTTTCCATCGAAAACCATTATAAACAAAACGTGTTGCATTCGTAGTCTGGGCTCATCTGCTCGCCTGTATATAGTATGCAGAAATTAATATTTTTATTTCGTTTTTCATTTTAAGGGGGGGATTGCACGAATAAGGATTAAGCATCTTTAGCCTGTCGTCGATTCACATGCCTATGCTGCTCAAACAGCCCTTTAATTCCAACGGTCTTTCTACATAGTTAATCTGTGTTTAAAATTAAGTCAACCTAAATTTAAATCAACCCACCCCAAGTGTTTTTCACGTTAATCGTTTTAGAATGATGTTTTTAGTGACTGAAATACTGCAGCTGGTGCTGTATAGGGATCACAAGAGCCCAAAACGTGCATCTTGTTCACATGTTTTTGTTTTTAAGATGGAAATTTGACAGGCTTGTGCTGCAGGTCTATGGCTGTTTTGCCTTCCAGGCCTCCACGACAGTCACGTGACTGAAAACTAGAACAGTACCTGATATGCTTATAAAGGTTCATTTGATCCCTTTAAACCATCTTCCTAATAAACTTAAAGGATAAAAACTTTCACCAGTCTTATGACACTTCATATGATTTTCATTCATGTGAAAGTTTCTAATGAAACTATGGAGTAGTTTATCTTTGGTTTACTGATTGGGCTTTTGAATTGTGTAAATAAAATGAAGGAAAAAAAGACCACTAAGACCTACAGTCTGTCACGTAATGTGGTCCTAGAGATTGCATGACGATTGAGAATTTAAGTCTTTAATAGAGAAATCCAACAAAGGAACTACAAGAGATCACAGGAGTAAGCTTAGAAAACAAACACGTATAACATAGATGACACCGAACAAAGAACTGTTGTAACTGAGGGCTTAAAGGGATAGGTCACCCAAAAATGAAAATTACCCCATGATTTACTCTCAAGCCATCCTAGGTATATATGAACAGACAAATACAATCGGAGGTTGGATGTAGCGTAAACCTTTTGAATTATGAGAGGTGTTACACTTCCTTTGTAAGTTGAATACGGAAGGCGGTCCGCCAGAAGCTGGATATTTTTCTTACAAAAACCCATCAATTCGTTTCAGAAGACCTTTGTTAACCCCCGGAGCCATGTGGAGCACTTTTATAATGGATGGATTAAATTTCGGGCTGCCATTCACTGCCATTGACTGCCATTATAAAGCTTGGATTAGCCAGGACATTTTTTAATATAACTCTGATTGTATTCGTCTGAAAGAAGAATGTCATATACACCTAGGAGGACTTGAGGGTGAGCAAATCATGGGCTAACTTTCATTTTTGGGTGAACTATCTCTTTAAATACTCATGAGAAGCTAATTAACAGAACCTCAAACAGGTGTGTAACTCAAACCGATAACCATAGAAAATGGGAACAAAAAGGAAACGGGTACAGGAACTAGAACGGAACGTACACGTGACACTATCATTTCTACACTATTCAGAAAAAAAAGTAAATATTGTTTTTATTGTTTTATAATTATTATTTATAATAATTATTACTTTAATGTTTTTCCGTGGTTCTCTGAGAGTTAAAGGTCAAAAGACTTCACATGGATTCACAAGGTTATGTTACCTCAGCGAACACAAAAGGGGCATCAAACGGGTAGCAGATCTGGCCTTGTTTTATGGCAGCTACTGATGCAGGTCCACACCTGAACATACCTGACAGAAGAACAGCTTCAATAACATCACAGAACAACAAACAGATACGGTGTGTGTATGTGCATTCATGTGTATGTTCTACCATCGCTTGTCTCCTGTGGAGTAGCATCCACAACCTGCCACCCCCCGAAGCCATGAGGCAGATCGGCTCTCGCCATGTAGCACTCGTTCCAGCAATGATAATTCCTGCAGACAATGAAGGAAGTGAAGACACTTTTATACTTTTGAAAATGAGTAAGTCCTCATTTTTGATTCCATAAAAGAGCACAAACCAGATGGAATCCTTGGTGCGGTTCCGGTCCAGTTTTCCGTTTTCATCCAGAATGATGTCCATCTTCAGGTTGCCGTTATTGTCGTGGGCGGAGAAGAAGTTTGTCACGACCCTGCTGGGGATCCCAAGACAACGCAAGACTATGGGGAAGAATAAGGGGGTAAAGTAAATACAAAGTAATCATACAGACCAATGACCATGTGACCTGTTCATTAATGATTTGTCCTGGGACAGCATATAATGCAGCAGGGGATTCAGGGAATTCTTACAGGTGTTGAAGACGGCAGCGTAGACCCAGCACTGGGCGTAGCAGACTGGCGATCCTTTGCTGCCGGCATAGTCCAGGAGGATCTCTACACTGCCAGTCCAGGATGTCGGCGGGACACCGTATGTATAATCTCCACTCCAGCTTCCCACCAACACGCCGTTGTCATCACGGGAGTTCAGCTGTTTTGAGTGGGGGAAGACTTGGTGTCAACAATAAGTTCTTCGTTGAAAATGGCACACAAGCTGGAAGATATTAAAAGGTCCTATTTTGCCCTTTTAAGAAGTCTTGATTTTGTGTTTGGAGTGTACAAGAATATGTTTTCATGCTTGATTGTTCAAAAAACAAAATACTCCAGAGGAGATTGGAGCTGTAATAATGTAAAATGTATTACAGCTCCAATCTCCCCTGTCTGGCCCTAAGAGCTGGTTAGTTCCTTTTTCGATGAAGCCCCTCCTTCCGAAAAAACAAAAACAAAATGTGATGGGTTACCTGGCCCAGTCTTGATTGGCACTGCTTAGCATGTGATTGGGAAATGTCACGCCCCTTACTATACACTCTAAACCCTAACGCCTTTTATGAACTTGTTTCTTTTAAATTTAGACTGGGGATATCTATTTCCCAGCATGCTTTGACATGACACACAAAAGGCACTCAAAACTTTAAATTTCTTAACTTAAATTAGGCAACAGTTTGACTCAATTTTTTTTGTTTTGTTTTCCCATCTTATTCGGGTTTGCAGTCTAACGTCTCGGTTACGTATGTAACCCTCGTTCCCTGAAGGAGGGAACGGAGACGTACGTCGGAACTGACCGACGAATTGGGATCTGTTTTCAGAGACCAATCTGCTTCGAGTGTTTCTAAACGAGCCAATATCGATTGGCATGCGGTCCACGCTCCGCCCGCTGTGCGGGTATAAATACGGAAGTGGAATACCGCATCCTCGCTTTTCAACTGAGGAGCCGAAACAAGTGGCTCGGCCTTCAGCTGAAGCACAGCACCTGGCGACGGGACGTACGTCTCCGTTCCCTCCTTCAGGGAACGAGGGATACATACGTAACCGAGACGTTCCCTTTCAGTCGGTCACGTTCGACGTACGTCGGAACTGACCGACGAATTGGGATCCCTACCAAAACGCCAGGATGCTGGCCCTTCCAGCGCCCTGCTTGAGCTCACTGGACCGCTCCTTCATTGGAGAGGAAGTCAGGGCTCCAGGCAGGGAAGGACAGTCACTGCTGTTCCTGCAAGACCCACTCAGAGTGACTATTGGATAACGCTGGGAAAGCGTGCCCGTTTGGGAACGGAACGCTGCGGGGGCCACGTGCCTCAACGGAGGGAGAGGTGGCAAATTATGCATAAGGACTAGCCTATCAGGGTAGTACAACATATGGCAGTCTCTGGGGTGGATCCAGCCTGATCCCAGGGGGGAAGAACACCGCCAGAGATGACAGAGCGAGCGCTGTCAAGGGAAAGACACTGGGCTAGCCGAGTAGGGTAGCTGGTACCGTGGAGAATACACATATGGGGTTGCCGTCAGGGAACCGCTACATATGGAACCCAGCCTACACACACGTTCCACAAGCATACGGGTGCAGGCCTGGCGCCAGACGGCCGCAACGACTGACACCGAAGGGGTGACGGAGGAGCTCGACAGGGTTCACCATTTTCTGGGGAACACGACTGGAGATAAATAACGCACGCATCCGGCCCAGGGGACGGGAATGGCGTCGCAAGCCAACACTAGAACGGGCACTTCGCGCTACTGGCCACTGGGGCGAGTACACGGGAAGATACCGGCTCTACACGGAGGCTATAGAATCTAGCGAACGTGTTAGGTGTCGCCCAGCCCGCAGCTCTACATATATCTGTTAGCGAGGCGCCTGAGCCAGCGCCCAGGAGGAGGCTACACTCCTAGTTGAGTGCGCCGCAACCCGAACGGGCAGGGCACGTCTTGGGACTGGTACGCCAAGACAATAGCATCCACTATCCAGTGGGCTAACCTCTGCTTGGAGACAGCCTTTCCCTTCTGCTGGCCTCCGTAACAGATGAAGAGCTGTTCTGAGGTCCTAAGGCTTCGAGTTCGGTCCACGAGGCACGGGAGCGCGGACGGGACAGAGCAAAGCCAGGGCTGGGTCTGCCTCCTCCGAAGGCAGCGCTTGCAGGTTCACCACCTGGTCCCGGAAAGGAGTGGTGGGAACCTTGGGCACGATCCGGCCGGGGTCTCAGGACAACGTGAGTTACCTGGCCCGAATTCTAGGCACGATTCGTTGACCCGAAAGTGCGTGCAGGTCCCCTACCCTCTTGATGGAGGCCAATGCAACCAAGAGTACTGTCTTCATGGACAGGATATTCAGCTCAATGGACTGCAGAGGCTCGAAGGGAGGGCTCTGGAGTGCTCTCAGCACCAGAGCTAAGTCCCAAGAGGGTACCGGGTTTGGACGAGGAGGATTCAGCCTCCTCGCACCCCTGAGGAACCTGACGATTAGGTTGTGCTTCCCTAAGGACTTACCATCAACTGCATCGTGATATGCCGCTATTGCCGCGACATACACTTTAAGGGTGGAGGGAGACAGCCTTCGCTCCAACCCATCTTGCAGGAAGGAAAGCACGGTGCTAACCGAACACCTTCGGGGGTCTTCGCGGCGAGAAGAACACCACTCAACGAACAGGTTCCACTTCAATGCATAGAGGCGCCTCGGAGAGGGGGCTCTAGCGGAAGTGATGGTGTCCACCACTGCCTGTGGTAGACCACCTAGAACCAGAGGTCTGGACGCGGGTGCCATAGTGCGCCCCGTCCCTGAGAAAGTAGGTCCTTCCTCAGAGGAGTGGGCCAGGGAGGTGCTGTCGCGAGGAGAGTTAGTTCGGAGAACCAGGTCCGGTTGGGCCAGTAGGGCGCAACTAGCAAGACCTGCTCCTCGTCCTCCCTGACTTTGCACAGTGTCTGTGCGAGAAGGCTCACTGGGGGGAACGCATACTTGTGTAGGCCCCGGGGCCAGCTGTGTGCCAGTGCATCCGTGCCGAGGGTGCCCCCGGTCAGGGAGTAATACAGCTGGCAATGGGTCGACTCTGGAGAGGCAAACAGGTCTACCTGTGCGGCTCCGAAGAGGCCCCATATCAGCTGGACCACCTGGGGATGGAGTCGCCACTCCCCCGGAGGTGTCGGCTGCCGTGAGAGCTCGTCAGCTGTCCGGTTGAGCGCACCTGGGATGTGAATGGCGCGAAGTGACCTCAGATGCTTCTGACTCCAAAGGAGGAGATGGCGGGCGAGCCGGAGCATGCAACGGAGCGTGACCACCCTGACGGCTGATGTACGCAACGGCCGCAGTGCTGTCCGTGCGGACCAGTACGTGCTTGCCCTGTAGCGGCTTTTTTAGGCGGCCCAGAGCAAGACGTACTGCCAGTAGCTCTAGGCAATTGATATGCCAATGCAGTTGGGGCCCGTCCACAGACCGAAAACTGCATGCCCATTGCACGTGGCCCCCAGCCGGTGGATGAGGCATCCGTGAAGACCACAGCATGCCTGGACACCTGTTCTAGGGGCACTCCGCCCGTAGAAGCGGAAGGGTCTGCCCACGGTCTGAAGGTTTGGCGGCAGTAAGGGGTAACTGAGACCGGTACTTGCCGCTCTGCCACGCCCATCTCGGGACTCGGCCGTGAAGCCAGTGCTGAAGCGGTCTCATATGTAGCAATCCGGCGGCGTTACGCGGCTGCAGATGCCATATGCCCCAGGAGCCTCTGAAAGAACTTCAGTGGGACCGCTGTCTTGCCTTTGAACGTATTCAAGCAGTTCAGCACTGATCGAACTTCGCTCCTCTGTGAGGCGCGCGCAGTTCGATTGACCCGAATCCAGCTCCATACCGAGATAAGAGATCCTCTGTGTGGGACAGAGTTTGCTCTTCTCTCGGTTGACCCAAGGCCCAACAGGCTGAGGTGACGGAGCACCAGGTCCCTGTGTTCGCACAACTGCTCTCTGGACTGGGCGAGTATGAGCCAGTCGTCGAGGTAGTTGAGAATCCGAGCGCCGCGCGTTCTCTGAGCGAACAATGGCTGCCTCCGTGACTTTCGTGAAGACACGGGTGACAGGGACAGCCCGAAGGGCAGGACTTTGTACTGATATGCCCTCTCCTCGAACGCAAAGCGTAGGAACGGTCTGTGTCTCGGGAGAATGGAGACATGAAAGTCTGGCGTCCTTCAGGTCGATCGCTGCGAACCAATCTTGGGGACGGATGCATTCGAAAATGCGTTTCTGCGTCAACATTCTGAACGGGAGCTTGTGCAGGGCCCGATTCAGGACACGCAGGTCCAAGATTGGTCTCAACCCACCCCTTTCTTGGGTACAATGAAGTAAGGGTTGTAGAACCCTGACTTCATATCGGCTGGAGGAACGGCTCGACGCGCCCTTCGCCAGTAGGGCTTCGATCTCTAACTGCAAGACATGGGCATCGCAGCTCCGCACAGAGGTGAAGAGGATGCCCTTGAACTTGGGAGGCCGGCGAGCGGGTGAATCGCGTGAGCCGAGTCTGATGGTGCGGATGAGCCAGCGAGGCGGCCTGGGGAGCTCTAGCCAGGCCCCAGGAACCGGACAAGCGGGACCATCGGCACCACAGACGTACCCGGGGTGGGGCAGCGAGGTGGGAGACTCAGACCTGACTCGGGAGGCCCGAAGGCGGCCCGGAGTGTTGTCTGAGCCTCCCCAGGTTGGGCAGAGAGTGGGTGAGAAGGCTTGGTTGCGTCCTCGGTGCCCACTCTGCTGCCCCCTGCCTGGGGAAGGCAGGAGGGAAGAGTACTCAAGTTCGACCCGGGAGGCCCGGAGGCGGCCCGGAAAATCGACTGAGCATTCCTGGGTTGGACAGAGTGTGGGTGAGAAGGCCTGGAGGCGTCCTCGGTGCCCACACTGCTGCCCACTGGCGAAAGGAGGGGAGGCGAGGAGTGGCAAGGCCCGGGGGCGTCGCACACTGCCCGCCTGGGCCTCCTGGAGCCCAGGGAGGGAGGAAACCGCTCTCTTAGTGAGTATGTGGGTTGGTATGTGGGTACCGTTGTGTGTGTGTGTAGACCCCCCGGTCCTCCTCCCGGGGGGGTGGGGAGAGGTGCGGACACCACCTCCCGTTTAGCAGTCCCTCTCGTCCCTGGGCTGCCCGTCTCAGGGCCGCTTGCCCCTACGCTTGCCGGCAGGCTTAGCGGAGCCCTGAGTGGGTTGGGCGCCCCCCTTTCGTCCGGCGCCCTGCTGCCCGGGTGGAGGCTGCTGCTTGGGCTTAGCAGGGGCGGAGGCGGGCGCAGGGGGCGCCCTCGGCGACGAGCAGGCGGCGGGCGCTGCAGCCGACGACTGGGTGGAGGCAGCAGCAGGTCGTCGGGGCAGGATATTTTTGATCGCCTCTGTCTGCTTCTGGGCCATCGAGAACTGCTGGGCGAAGTTCTCGATGGCGTCGCCGAAGAGGCCGGCCTGGCAGACAGGGGCGTTGAGGAACCACACCTTGTCAGTATCACGCATGTCTGCCAGGTTCAGCCACAGGTGGCGTTCCTGGACCACTAAGGTGGACATCGCCCGACCCAGGGAGCGCGCGGTGACTTTCGTCGCCCTGAGGGCGAGGTCCGTCGCCGTGCGCAGTTCCTGCATAACGCCTGGGTCAGAACTACCCTCGTGCAGTTCCTTAAGCGCCTTGGCTTGGTAAACCTGCAGGAGCGCCATGGCATGCAAAGCCGACGCGGCCTCTCCGCAGGCTGTGTAAGCCTTGCCCGTCAGCGCGGACGAGAACTTACACGCCCGGGAGGGGAGACGTGGGTTACCCCGCCAGTCGGTGACGGTCTTGGGACACAGTTGCATCGCAACCGACCGTTCGACTGGGGGGATCCCCACGTAGCCCTTAGCCGCGCCGCCATCGAGGGTAGTGAGGACGGAGGAACCAGTCGATCGATGTCTGGCGCTGAAGGGCGCCAGCCACGACCTCGTGAGTTCCTGATGCACCTCCGGGAAGAATGGAACCGGGGCGGGGCACTGAGAACCAGCACGGGCCGCTCCGAGAAACCAATCATCCAGCCGCGAGGGCTCGGGACACGGTGGAGGGTTCCACCGAGCCCGACCCTCGTGGTGGCCCGGGAAAGCATAGCCGTGAGCTCTGGATCAGGCTCGGGCAATGCTACCACACCCGAAGGGGGCAACGCAGCCGAGTCTTCATCTCCAGAGTCCATTAGCTCGTCCCCCGATGCAGCAATTGACATCATGTCCTCAGCCGGAGCTCCAAAGGTAACGGCTGGTCCCCCATGGGAGGGACCAGGACGCTCCTCTGGAAGCTCCACCGGCGCAGCGGAGGGGGGAGGGTCCTGAGGGGCTTGGTGTCCCGTCGGGGGTGCCCTCACAGTTACCCTCAGGTCTCCACCAAAGGCATCAGCCAAAGTAGCAGCCCTCTGCTTTGCAGCGGGAGGACCACTAGATCGGGGGATGCGCAATGGGACTCCACCCTTTGAGGTAATCGAGCCTAGACCGTAGGACTGCGATGGTCATGTTCCCCGCAGTGGGAACATGAGTCATTCACAAAAGCTGCCTCAGCGTGCTGAACGCCCAAACACGTGAGGCAACGATCGTGACCGTCAACTGGGGACAGGAAGCGACTGCATCCAGAAACACACGGTTTGAATGACATCTTGGAGATGCAGGGTCAAACCGTGTTTTGCTCTTTTTTAGAGGGGAAAGAAAGCTCTAATAGTGCTGAAGCACACAGGGGAGATGGCGCGGCTCACAGCAGTTCAAAGGTGCAAGCCTGCTGTGAGCACTCAGAGGACGCCCAGGCAGGCTGAGAACAGCTGATCCTCGAGAAGCGACCACCCGCTGAATCGCGCCCACACCACCGCACCCGGAAGTCGAGCGATCCTTCCCGACTCGTCTTTTTGAAAGAACACTCTTCGCAAGATACCCAGCGTTAGACCAACAACAGGGTTCGGCTCCGAAGTAGAAAGCGAGGATGCGGTATTCCACTTCCGTATTTATACCCGCACAGCGGGCGGAGCGTGGACCGCATGCCAATCGATATTGGCTCGTTTAGAAACACTCGAAGCAGATTGGTCTCTGAAAACAGATCCCAATTCGTCGGTCAGTTCCGACGTACGTCGAACGTGACCGACTGAAAGGGAACAGTAAAATATAAATATTAAGGATGGCGTCAATTTCAAACCAATTCAAGCCTGATTCAGACTTAATGTTAACCAACAAGAGGATTGTGCAGAATGGATTTCATGCATGGACTTTGCAAGCACAGATTTCACAGGATGTTTCAGAGTGGTATGTTTTTTTGTGTTTGTTTGTTTTTTGTATTTTTTGTACTATGGTAATGCAAAAAGTAATCGATCACAAAAGCATAGTTCATTTTCCTAAGGGACGATGAACCATCTTACAAAAGCAACAGCAAAACACTATATCGACACTAATGTTGGCTAGCAGGCGAGTGGATGCTTAGCCATTTGTTTATATCAAAGCAACAACATAAGGTATAATTGGAACTGTTAATAGAAAACTACAAATAATAAGACATACAAGTTGTAATCCGCAAACAACAGATTGTCCCGACAAAGTGGGAACTGCTCCATTTCAGGAGAAGCTTATGTGCATAGCCTGCAGTTTATCTTAGTTTCTAGAAGCTGTTCTTTGTAATATGTGCAGCACACAGATAAACATTAGGTTTATAATGTTCAAGAACAGTGTTTAAAATAAATGTCAACCACTCTAAGTTCGTCAGCCTTAGGAAGGTCAAACAAATGAGTTTTGGAAACGGGGTGGAAAAAACTGTCTCTTTGACACAGCAGCAACTCAACCAGGCCTTGTCCCCTTTATTGCGCATTAGTTTGGCTGAAGATTATTTAAATGAGTAACACTGTGACTTCATGTGATCTGAAAACACACTGTAGTCCAATCGAGTCGTTTGTTGTAGTTCTTGAACAGTGAATTCTGTTGAATAAAATATCTCCCTTTGGTGTGGATTTTGAGCTTTGTAACCTTCTTGTAATCTTTTTTATGCTCAAACAACAACTTCACACACTAACTAAAGATAAAAAAGTGATAAAGCATAATAGAATCCCTTTAATCAAGCATTTACAAAGCTGTGCTTTCTGTCAAAACATGACAGTTTGATGCTTTACTGTTAACAGAGCATTTACTGTCATAAGAAGTCTCATTCTCTAAGAAGGTTTAAAAATAATAATAAAGTGAATCAATTTCTCACCATGGCCGAGGCAACGCGGGTCACTTTAATAACATCACCACGATTGGACAGCGGCATATCTGCTTTATCCAGAATGAACAGACAGGCATCCAGGACACCAAACTCAAACTAAAAAAACAAACAAAATACAGTAAATTGCAATAATTATATTTATAAATAAAAATAGTATTACAGCCCTTTTGAATAGGGATATGCAATATATATATATATATATATATATATATATATATATATATATATATATATAAAAAGAAACTCCTCCTTTCAGTATACGCTGTATTTTAAAGATAATTTTGTAAAATCCAAATAAGCTTTCCAGATCTTTATTGGAAAGCTTTTAAACAATGTTTTTCATTTTGTTCAATGAACCATAAATAATTTTGGAACAATTATGTAGGAAAAATTCATTTTGCAGGCAGTCATGTGGTTATTCTTGAATTGTGTCCTACACCTATTAGAAAAATATGCAATCAAACACATCAATCAACAGAGAAACCAAACATTTAAAGATCATAAAGAAGCCGCAGCAAATGTGATGCACACCTGTCCATAGTTCCAGGCACGTTCGGACACATCGTCATATGCTCCATGATAGATGATCCCCAGCTCATTCATAACACACTCTTCACGCTCCTCCTCATCATCCAAGAACACAGGATCATCTTTCAAAGAAACATCACTTTGGTGTCATGGCTTATAGCTTCTTTTTTTCCCTAACGCATGCACACAATTTGAATAGGTGTACTGACACTCCATATTTTCCAAATGTGGAATAATATAGTATAAAACAGAATGTTCCCCCAGAAAGGAGGACGCTTCAGACCTGATGACCATGGGTTAAAAAGGATGTAGACGTCCCTGTTCGGATCCCTCGTGGTCCTGCGGATGCCGTAGGGCGTCACCACACCGATATACATCATATACTTTCCCACAATGCACTCTGGTGAGGGTGTGATGCCCATCGTGACAACATTCTCGCTGGTCTCTATGACCCGGCCCCTCCAAACACTCTGTCGCTCCACAGTGGGGAAGACGGGAATGTAGGTGCCCTTGCTGTACTGAGGACTTGGTCCTAGTGCACAACAACAATCACACTAAAATATTTAGTATTACAAGCTGCATTGTGCACACATATACACTTCTGTTCAAAAGTTTGGGGCCAATAAGATTTTTTGAAAGATTTTTTTGAATGATGCTCACAGAGACTGAATTAATTTGATTAAAAATACAGTAATGTTGTGAAATATCATTATAATTTAAAATAACTGTGTACTATTTGGATTTACACTATATTGCCAAAGGTTTTGGGATGCCTGCCTTTACATGCACATGAACTTTAATGACATCCCATTCTTAATTCGTAGGGTTTAATGTGGAGTTAGCCCACCCTTTGCAGCTATAACAGCTTCAACTCTTCTAGGAAGGCTTTCCACAAGGTTTAGGAGTGTGTTTATGGGAATTTTTGATCATTCTTCTAGTAGCACATTTGTAAGGTCAGACACTGATGCTGGTTCGCAGTCTCCGCTCTAATTCGGGTTGAGGTCAGGACTCTGTGTAGGCCAGTCAAGTTCCTCCACACCAAATTCGCTCATCCATGTCTTTATGGACCGACGCTTTGTGCACTGGTGCGCAGTCATGTTGGAACAGGAAGGGGCCATCCCCAAACTGCTTCCACAAAGTTGGGAGCATGAAATTGTCCAAAATGTCTTGGTATGCTGAAGCATTAAGAGTTCCTTTCACTGGAACTAAGGGGCCAAGCCCAACCCCTGAAAAACAACCCCACACCATAATCCCCCTCCACCAAACTTTACACTTGGCACAATGCAGTCAGGCAAGTACCGTTCTCCTGGCTACCGCCAAACCCAGACTCGTCCATCGGATTTCCAGACAGAGAAGCATGATTGGTCAGTCACACATCTCAGAGAACACATCTCCACTGCTCTAGAGTCTCTAGAGGGCTCTATAAGGCTCGAATGAGCTGCTCAGCCATGGAAACCCATTCCATGAAGCTCTCTACACACTGTTCTTGAGCTAATCTGAAGGTCACATGAAGTTTGGAGGTCTGTAGCTATTGACCTTGCAGAAAGTTGGCAACTTCTGTGGACTGTGCGCCTCAGCATGCGCTGACCCCGCACTGTGATTTCACGTGGCCTACCACTTTGTGGAATATTATAACAGTTGACCGTGGAATATTTAGTAGTGAGCAAATTTCACGAATGGACTTATTGCACAGGTACCACGCTTGAGTTCACTGAGCTCCTGAGAGCGACCCATTCTTTCACAAATGTTTGGAGAAGCGTCTGCATGACTAGTGCTTGATTTTATACACCTGTGGCCATGGAAGTGATTGGAACACCTGAACTCAATGATTTGGAGGGGTGTCCCAATACTTTTGGCAATATAGTGTATTTTAAATGTTTGAATGTATTCCTGTGATCAAAGCTGAATTTTCAGCATCATTACTCCAGCCTTCAGTGTCAAATGTTCCTTCAGAAATCACTCTAATATGATTATTTGATGAACATTTATGATTATTATCAGTGTTGAAAACTGCTTAATATTTGAGAAAAAAAATTTTCAGGATCATTTGATGAACAGAAGTGCAGCATTTATTTGAAATAGAAACATTATAAATGTCTCTACTGTCACTTTTAATGCATCCTTCCTGTATAAAAGTAAAAATCTTACTGACCCCAAACTTTTGCATGGTTGCATATGGCAGAGTCTGTTCTGAGCAACTATGTTTACTCAAAAAATGTGCCTGGTCTGTTTGTTAAAACCACTTTCCAGTAAACAGAACCTTGCACAACCAGCCATCAAGTTGACTTCCTTCAGCTCGTGTGCTCGGTTTCCTTAAATATCAGTGCCAATGTGCAAATATATGGATGTGTTAAATATTAATCAAGAAACGAGAAGGGAAAGTGATGATGATGCTCAGAAATTGCAGAATAATGACATCTCTTGTGAAATTTCACTGTCAAATACATGCAGAAAATGCACAGTGAAATACATTTATTGCTGTGCTGGACAATTTACCTCTTTAAATAATTTGTAGGTATTGCAAAAGGGGGAAACTGATCATTTAAGCAGAAGGAAGCAGCAAAAAAACATGTACACTCTTAAAAATATGAAAAAAGGTTCCAATTGGGGGCTGGGGTTCACAGCGATGCCATAGTCGAACCATTTTTGGTTCACCAAAGCGATCAGTTCTAAAAATAATCTTTGTTTTTTTCTTAGTGTGAAGAACATTCTAAAAATCTAAAGAACCATCAATGCCAATATAGAACATTTTTGTTCTATGCAAGTAATGCAAGTCATTACTGCTGTGCTGTTTGTAAACGTCTGAAGTTACGGGTTTATTTCTCAATTTAGCTACTGTATAAAATAAATACCTAGGGTTGTGTTTGTTCTCATCTAAAAGGTTCTAGTAGTTTTTAAGGCCTTTCTGTATGCAATGACACTTTCTTTCCACAAAATGTGAAATACCTCTAGTTTTGTTTTCTTGTTGCTTAAGTACAGTAGCTGATTTCATTACTGTCCACCACTGGGCAAAAGTATTGTGAACATATTCATTTCAAACGTCTCATCCTCAAGTACACCTGAATTCTCTGAAGACTCACCTATGACAAACTCAACAGCAAACTTGTCTTCAGCCGGTTTGTAGGGCCGATTGAAGGTGATCTTGATCTGGAACTCTTGAGCCCGACGCACGATGAGGAGTTCACTGGAGTACATGTACGTGTGGTGCCCTTGTTTATTAACTTCTTGAGGTTGTTTGAGCACGTCGACATCCCAGATATCAAGATACTCTGAGGGATAGAAACAGGACTGTCAACATATTAAAGGCTCAGCTGTAAATTAGCCTTTTTTACAATACAATAATCTACAAAAACAGTGGCCTGACTCTCTCACAGAGGATGTCTTTCATCTCTTTATCTCTGGGGGTTTGAAGGGAAGAGGGTGAAGAAAAAAGTCAAGATGTTACCAGATAAAAGGGGTGCGTTTCCTGCAATAAATGTTATCACTGGGACAAGAGCTCACTGCTATCTGGTGGAAACGGTAAACATGGAGGATCAGGATATTTGTCTCAGTTTTCAGTTGAGGCCTTTTGACTAGATAAAACCAAGACAATATTTTAGTAAACAAAGCCTTTCTTTCTACTGTTGCAAACCTCTAAAATATGGGCCACTCTCAGGAAATGGCCCATTACTGATAATAATTATACTGATAATAACGTTTTAGAATTTCCTTGTTTGTTTTTTTTTTTTTGTCCTTTCAAAACAAAAACATTTTCATTTTAATAATATTTGTTTATATCAGCCAATTTTCATGTCCATTAATTTTTTCGGATATGCATGAAAAATAAGCTTTAACTGAAAATATTTTATCATGTTTTCACTTTATATGTCGTTCATATTAAAATGCTTGATTAAATTATGCGTTCGATTAAATGCTTTATTAATTTTCAGAGGAAATGCAGAATTTGTGATGATGGGACATTTTTCCCTGTAAAAAATAATGGTGAGTTATTTTAGTATAATTGATATACTATTATAGTATTTATAAATATTTTTATATTTTCAGTTTTTATTTTAAAAAGTAATTTTGTTATGTACTTTTATTCATTTGTCATTTTTATTCTTTTGTAAACAGTTATATTTAGCTTTCATTTATTTATTTCAGTTTTAGTTCAGTACTTCAGCTCAAACTTTTTTTTTTTCCATTACTAATTTCAATTTTTTCATCCTATATTTATATTCTGTTTTATTTCAGCTTTATTTCAGGTTTTATTAACAATCACGCTATTATCAGTGTTGTCTGACATACAGTGAGTGTGTGACATCAACTTTCTATTACAGTATTTATCTCCATTTTTATTAAGCTGTGACTTTGTCTAACTCAACAGTTGGATTTGTGACAAAATAGAGAAACATTTTACACAAACAAATGTCAAGATTATTAGGTATATTGCAATAATATTTGCTAAAAAAATCAACCTTAAAAGATTTTGAATGTGATTTATTAAAAGGCACACAAAGAGATACTACCTACATTTACTCTATATATAATTTCTTACTGAGAAGATTGAAATATTTTAGCACTTTAAAGTTACTATGAAATCAAAATGGGCAATGCTTGGATTTTTTATGAAATATTGAAGTGTTCATTGTAAATTATTTATCCACGCACATCATTGTTTTTAAAATTTGTGCCTCGTAACCCTGAATGTAAATAACTTCTCCCTCTTGCAGCTCTTCTCTTCTCTGATGACGGGGGCCGGGCAACCTGTCACTCACATGAGATCCACCAACAGCAAACCACACCCATCCAATCAATTCCCCACAGACAATATCAAGCCCCGCCCTAAAATAAAAAGTAAAGTACAGGTTCTCTCATTCTCACCAGTGAGTGGTGGTGGTCCTCTGGGCATTAACATGAAGGGCTCAAACTCCTCCAATTTCCCCTCTTGTTGATTAGAGCTGACTTTGGCTCCTGCGCTGCGTCCGCGGTGGGACACATGTTTGGGGCGTACAACAGGTGGGGCTGCGGGGGGCGGGTTCTCTCGAGTCTCTTGATCAGCCATGGCAGGTACTGGTGTGGTGGCCACGGTTGAGATACTAAACTCAGAAATAATATATACAGGTCAGCTGAACACATTGCATACAGACTTCAATGATAAAAGAGCTTCCTCTTTAGTTTACACATCCATGCATTTTTACAAAATGGGCAGCACAGGAAGTGTGTCATTTATGGCATCTGTTTTGCATTGAGGATGTTGCAATGTATGCGCACAGAGACAAACTCAAAGCATGTGCTGCAGCACAGTTTTATTTGCCTTTCTTTAGTTTATTGCAGCATATGAAAAGTCCAATGTAGAGACGTAAGATAGATGCAGTTTGGCTTTTCTTTCTTTCTGTCACTCTAGATGTTGCTATGATTAAAGATTAAGAGGTACATAGACGAAAAAAGAAAAAAAAAAGAGATGTGCACAGACCCAGGAAAACAAAGTCTTTTGAATTTTGTGTTTTTTTAATGTCATTACATTGTTTAGAGCATAAGAAACAAATGGGATTTTGTTGTTGTTGTTGAAAAACTATATTTTATTCATGTTATGCTATGTCCTCACAAGTGGACAACAGGAATTGACATGAAATGACATGTATAGGCAAAAACTATGGGATTTTTATTATTATTATTATTATTTTTTAACCAAACTTTGTTTAAAGATGAATCTCAACTATGTAGATAAAACGGTATGAAATGATATACCATATTACTTTATGCAATATATGGGTAAAATGCATTAAACGGGAAAACCTTTATGGCCAATGTATCTATACACTATCTAATTTGCATATAAGTATGCAAGTTTCTTAGAGTAACATGTAATGAAAAAGAAGTGTAATAGTGGGAGTAATAGTTGGCAACATTTTTATAATAATAATAATAATAATAATATCTAATATTTTATAGGAACATTGATATGTAATTTCTTCCCCATTCACTTGTCTTTCCTAAAATGCCTGATAAACACGCTTTAAGTGCCCTGTTCTCTAACAGAAAGTCATATTTTGAGAAGAAACCCCATAACATTTTCCTGAGATGTTGATTTATAACAAACTATATGAAAATGAGTCAGATTTAAATAATAAAATATCATCATATTTCCATAAGAGTGCTAAATTTGATCATCCAGTTTTATTTTATGGTGATTTTACATGACCCCTTGTGATTGCCTCTTAGGTGCTACTAATGCTTCTGAAGGGAGATTTAAAAATAAAATCAACTGGCAGGCGAAATTTTCCCATCCAATAGCCTATTTCTGTGTTTCCCAACATTTAAATGTGGAAAGCTTATTTTTATGATAGGCTGCACAATGGCTGCTTTTACACTGGCAAAATGTGTCACCACAGACACGCAAACACCTGCGTGACGATGATTACATAAACTGGGCGTCTCCTTGAACGAGGTGTGAAGTTTGAGAAGATGTTTGGCCCGCTGAACCCCACCGGAGCCGTGAGTAACAGTGAAGTCTCTGTTCGCTTACTAAACCACTTAAAGACATGGCTGAACACACTTTTCCACACTTTATCTTGGCAAGGTAAACTAGACGACAAAATATATATTCGCAGCAGATAAAAATTTTAAAAAAAGTTTGTCAAGATTTCGTTTTCTGTGGTTACCACGTAGATTTAAAGCAGATGGGGCACATATTAAAACACGTTACGTTACGTTTTGCAAGCTACACAGAAAATTGGCTCTGCATGTGAACACAGACTTACTTTCTCAAACACACACAAACTGCATTTGCAAACACAAACACACAAATCTGCACTAAATCCAAAATATAAATACATCAATCACTTAAAATAACTTCAATTCAAACACTAACATATTTTAAGATACAGTATTAACCAATTTTATGAACACACGCACATATCTTATTCACAAAAAGTTGGTTGGTTGCAAAGTTTGAGCTTTTTTTTTTTTTAAATAAAGATACTAATACTTTTATTCAACAAGGATGCATAATAAATTCATCAGAAGTGACAGTAAAGTATAATATTTCAAAATATTTATTTTTCAAATGCATCACATTTTAACTTTATGCATCAAAGAATCCTGAAAAAAAGAAAATATGAAGCAGAAAATATGAAGCAGCAGTTTTCAACATTGATAATAATGAGCACTCAAACTTTTGAACAGTAGCTGGCCATTTCCATCTTCTAGAGTTTACTCTTTGCTATTAAATATGTCGCTGTACTAACCTGGTTTATGTTTGGGTAGAAATGTGGCACTGCTCTGCAGACACTGGAAGCTGGAGTCTGGGATCACATCAGGACGACTTCTGCCCTCACTTTTATATGGGGCTGGAGTGTGTGTGTGTATGTGTGTGTGTGTGTGCGTGTGTGTAGCATCACACATCTGAAACCTCATGGTGGGCGTGTCTATGTATGCAGATTAGCATGGCATTATAAAAGCAGAGGGTGTGTAGTGTATGTGTTAGATTAGAGTGGAAGTGCAAACTACTGTGTGTGTGTGTGTGTGTGTGTGTGTGTGTGTGTGTGTGTGTGTGTGTGTGTGTGTGTGTGTGTGTGTGTGTGTGTGTGTGTGTGTGTGTGTGTCTGTGGCTTGTAGTGAAAAGAAATGCGACCAAGTAAAGACATAAGTGTGGAATGTGTCGCATCTCTTTTGACACAGACTCAAAACACACAGACACTTTACAATCATTGAACAAAATATTCAGTTGCATTTTTTTTTTTTTTTTTTTTTTGTAGCAAAATCTATATTGCTGTGCAGACAAAACATAGTAACTTTCAATAAAAATTATAATTTTACTGAAATATAACTAAAATCGGGTCTCTTAGATTGTGATTGAATCCTGTGACGGACAGTTTTGGCCAATTATGCTCAGATATGCATATCATAATTCAATCAAATAACATTAGTCATTTTTATCTAAATGTCAGTGCTTTAAAGTTACTGCATATTGCATATAAGAGCAGCTCAGTGTTATTATACTGAAAAGTTCCCTGTATTTCTACAGTAATATGTTACTCTTCATCAGATCAGCCTCTTTGCTTTCAAGTAAAAACATCTAGACATCCTTAAAGCAAGATATACTCAGCTGAGAAGCGAAAGATGATGCATTGGGATTATTAAGACTTGTTCTCAGAGCATTTCATCTTGTTGACCATTTTTGCACTGCATTATGGTTCTTATGGGCAGTTTCAGTAATTGCTTCAGGCATTCTATATGGAAAAATCTCATTTTGCCAACATTTCTGAGGGGAAACATGCTGTTCAGACCCCTTTGGATGCTTTGGGAGACTATGAGTCATGGGCATGAGCTTACCTTTAGATTGGAGAACAGGCAACTTTCTTTCACCATGAACTTTAATGCTGAAGATGTAATGCCTTAGTAGAATACGAGTGCTTGTCAAAGTTACATGTAGTTGCATAACAGAGGGTGGACAAGGTCTACGGCTTATAAATGGGCTTTTCATGGAAATTTTTGGTGGGCCAAAATTCATATATATACACAAACACACACACACACACACACACACACACACACACACACACACACACACACACACACACACACACCGATCAGGCATAACATTACGACCTAATATTGTGTTGGTCCCCCTTTTGCTGCCAAAACAGCCCTGACCCGTCGAGGCATGGACTCAACTAGACCCCTGAATGTGTGCTGTGGTATCTGGCACCAAGATGTTAGCAGCAGATCCTTTAAGTCCTGTAAGTTGTGCTCCTCGAACCATTGCTGAACCATTTTTGCTTTGTGGCAGAGCGCATTATCCTTCTGAAAGAGGCCACAGCCACCAAGGAATACTGTTTCCATGAAAGGGTGTACATGGTCTGCAACAATGCTTAG
This sequence comes from Paracanthobrama guichenoti, assembly GCA_018749465.1. NCBI lineage: Eukaryota > Metazoa > Chordata > Actinopteri > Cypriniformes > Gobionidae > Paracanthobrama > Paracanthobrama guichenoti. Next base: position 28,086,172 of record CM031949.1, read on the forward strand.
GTAGGTGGTACGTAACATCCACATGGATGACAGGACCCAAGGTTTCCCAGCAGAACATTGCCCAAAGCGTTACATTGCCTCTGCCGGCTTGCCTTCTTCCCATAATGCATCCTGGTGCCATGTGTTCCCCTGGTAAGCAACGCACACGCACCCGGCCATCCATGTAATGTAAAAGAAAACTTGATTCATCAGAACAGGCCACCTTCTTCCATTGCTCCGTGGTCCAGTTCTGATGCTCACCTGCCCACTGTTGGCACTTTCAGCGGTGGACAGGGGTCAGCATGGGCACCCTGACTGCTATGCCGCCCCATACTCAACAAACTGAGATGCACTGTGTATTCTGACACCTTTCTATCAGAACCAGCATTAACTTCTTGAGCAATGTGAGCTCCAGTAGCTCGTCTGTTTGTTTGGACCACACGGGCCAGCCTTCACTCCCCACGTGCATCAATGAGCCTTGGCCGCCCATGACCCTGTGGCCAGTTCTCCACTGTTCCTACCTTGGAGCAGTTTTGATAGATCCTGACCACTGCAGACCGGGAACACCCCACAAGAGCTGCAGTTTTGGAGATGCTCTGATCCAGTCGTCTAGCCATCACAATTTGTCCCTTCTCAAACTCACTCAAATCCTTACGCTTGCCCATTTTTCCTGCTTCTAACACATCAACTTTGAGGAAAATATTTTCACTTGCTGCCTAATATATCCCACCCCCTAACAGGTGCCGTGATGAAGAGATAATCAGTGTTATTCAGTTCACCTGTCAGTGGTCATAATGTTATGCCTGATCGGTGTATATATGGACTGCATTTATAAAGCGCTTTCAACAGACCCATGGCCACCAAAGCACTTTACATATTGCTTCACATTCACCCATGACTTCACCGATGGCGGTGTCAGCCATGCAAGGCGCCATCCAGCTCGTCGGGAGCAGCTGGGGTTAGATGTCTTACTCATGGACACCTCGACACTTGGTCAGGTGGAACCAGGGATGGAACCACCAACCTTTCGGTTTGTAGACAACCTACATGAGCCGTGTGTGTGTGTGTGTGTGTGGGATCAAGACACTTCCCCTGAAAAACAACAAAAGAAAATAATGATTCAAAACAGAGTGTCATGATATATAGCTAGTCAATGCATATATGAACTGAGTAACACTGACCACAAGGCTCCTTTTTGATTTCCGCCATACCCATGCAAGCAGTACATGGTGTTTCCTGTGCGAGTTACAGAAAACCACAGGTTAGTCACGTGAACAAGCTTCCACGTTCAGCGTTCTGTTCCGCTCTACTATTGTTCCATGCATCAGTAGGAAGTGAAATTGATTACGCTTGAAAGACACTGAGGCATAAAACGATGCCAATGTAAAAAAATAAAAATAAAACTCAAAACAAGGAGCAAAGGAGGACAAAGACAGACAGACAGACAAAGATGGAAAACCAGGAAGAGGATCCTTCGGTTTTGGGTGAGCCAAATATGATCATGATTGAAAATGACATGCACACGTGTGAAAATATGTCTGAATTTCTTTGCATTAGACAAATAATATATCAAAGCAAGTGTATATATAGTCAGTACCTTTTTTCCTTCACTAACGACAAACCAACACAAAATGTCACAATACTCTCTCAGAAATAAAAAGGTGCAAAAGCTGTCACTGGAGGGGGGTGGGTAAATGGTCAATTTTTGACCATATTTACCACTAATGGATGCATATTAGTACCTTTTGGTACTTCCGCAATGACACCTTTTGTAAAAAAATTTCTGAGAGTGTACTAACTGTCTCATTTTCATTTTCAAAGTGGCTTTATGTCAAGTGTTTTGTACATTTATACATGGCTTTAATATCACTTTTGAGCAATTGAATGCATTCTTGCTGAATTAAAGTAAGACTTACTTTTGAATGGTAGCACATCCGTGCAGTAAAACTAAACATTACCTCTCACAGACAGGAGGCTGCAGACAGTTGAGGCCAATGGAGGAAGTCCTAGTCACCAGCCGTCTCCTCTTCCTGAACTTCGTGTAGTTTTGCTAGGCCGCAAAGGTGCTGGGAAGAGCTCAGCTGGAAATACCATTCTAGGCCTGGCAGGAGGGTTTGAGTCGAATAAACCGACTGAGGAGTGTGTGAAGAGGCGTGCAGACGTGGTAGGAAGGCGCATCACGGTTGTGGACACCCCGGGCTGGGAATGGTACTATCCGGTGAACGGGACTCCAGGATGGGTGAGGAGAGAAACCAAGCGAAGCATGTCCTTGTGTCCGCCAGGCCCTCATGCCGTCCTTCTAGTGGTGCGATCCTGTACGTCAGTGACAGCCGAGTACCATCAGCAGATCGAGGAGCATCTGGAGCTGCTGGGCAAAGCGGTGTGGGATCACACACTGGTGCTGTTCACACGCGGGGACGAAATGGGCTCCGTTCCCATCGAACAAAGGATTCAAAACGGTGGCATGGCCTTCCAGAGGCTCCTGGAACGGTGTGGGAACAGATTTCACGTTCTGGAGAACAAGCGGCGTGTCAATGATGGATCGCAGGTGAAGGAACTGATGAAGAAGTTGGATAAGCTGGTCGGAGAGAGAGGGGGGAGATATTATGAGACGGATGTGCTTCTTCTGGAGCTGGAGGTGGAGAGCAAACGGAGGGCACGAGAACGGAGGAAGAAACAGAGGCTGATGGAGGCACAGACACACAGAGGAACCATCAGAGCCGTGCTGATGAGTGAGTGGACGGCTTCCTCAGTATTTCTGGCTTGTTTTCCAGTACAAATATCTAAACATGCTTAAGCAAGGTCTGGTACTACTAATATGAACACTAGTTTATTTTTATTTATTTATTTTTATTAAAATAACATTGTTTTGGGTCAAAATGACCCGAACAGAGAATTAAGGGTTAAATCGAGATACATTTACTTGAGAAGCAAAATTACATAAGATATTAATGTATCTAAATGGAGTATGCTAAAAAAGAAAACCTAAAGGCTACAAGAAAAATAAACTGAATTAAATTGCACTTGAATTAAATTAATAAAATGATTTTATTTCTTGTTTTAAGCCTAAACTCGCTTTATTTAGATTTTTTTTCTCTCCTCAAAATACATTACGTCATGTATCTTAATGTTAAAAATGTTTTGAAAATTGTACTGGAAAACAAGATAAAAGTATTATTTGCATCAAATTCAACAGACAAACTGTCAAACACAATTTTCTAACTCTGAGTTTGGGATACTTGCATAAATGTTTCTCTAGAGAGGAAGAGTTTTCAGTATTCAGTGTGATTGATCCATTAAAAAAACTATTTAAAAGAAACTGGTTAAAAATGTTCAGTCACAAAATAATTCATGCAAACTTACTCTAGAGCAAAGCGGATTAAATATTTTAGAGCAGAGCATAGCTACAAAAATATATAATCACTATATAAGTAATGTACATTTCTAAGACTTAATTTAATTAATTCATTTAGCTATAGCAGTGCACAGCGTACCTTTTCACCACCCAGAAATTAACAATTTGTCATGATTTACTCACCTCATGTTGTTACAAATGCATATGCTGCACTTTTTCACACACTGCAAACAAACAAAAGTACCATAAAAGTAGTACCCGCATTCTCAAAAAGATGTTAGAGGTACAAAAATGTACCCTTAAGAGTACCCATCCCAGTGATGGCCACTTGTACCTCAAAGTCAGGGCAAATTTGGTCCTAGAGAGCCGCTGTCCTGCAGAGTTTAGCTCCAACCCTACTAAGCCACCATAGTATAAAACTCATGACTCCCAGCATGCATTGCAGCATTAAGTATGTCACCATTTTTGAGATTCATATGCTGATTCTTGATATCTGTGTGCATCTAAACTTTTAACCCCCAGAATGTATTTAAAATTCTGAATGTCTGATCTGTGGAAAGAAACTATTGTTAGTGAATATTATCTATTAACAATAAATAACCAGTTTTAGTCAGTGATGAGTTTAGTCAAACATTTTCTTTATGATGATGAAAAATATAACCTGATAATTTGTTTCATTTGCAACAAATGATGCGCTTTGTTACACTGTTACAAAATCCACAAATTCACATAAAAAAACAAGTTAAACTGTCCAACTAAAGGAAACGCTGATCACCATAATGGTGACCAATTAAACATCAACATCTAAACCTGTCAATTCTCAAAAAGAACCGTAAACTAATGACAAAAATAAAGTCAGTTTGGTTAGTAATAAGAAATATTTAATGTCTTTTCAGTTGATTTCATCTAAAGATGTGGCTGAAGTCTGTTGTAGTTCTTGAGTTTCTCTTTCCTTCAGTGATTCTGCTCATCAAGGAGTCTTCACTAATCAAACACAATTAATCACTTAATTATCTAATTAACTAGCACTGCTCAGTGTTACTTTAACACTCTGCTGGTGGTTCCCATATGGACACAAAGTGGTGTTAATTCAACACTGGGGAATTTACTGTGCTAAGGGTACAGGCAGATGAGGGTTTCTTTCAGGGTTGGAGCCAAACTCTGCAGGACAGCGGCTCTCTAGGACCAAACTTGCCTACCCCTGCTCTAAGTAGATGAAAACAATAGTATAATTGTACCCTGAGGACCAATTTAAAGGTACAGCTATAGGTTTTGTTCCCCAAGGAACAAAATTGTATCTCCACTGTACCTTTTTTTTCTGAGAGTGCATATGACCACTATGGAAAAATCTTCCAGTCCACCATAGATCAAAAATCGAATTCATGTTTGAGTTTAATTCAAGCGTGTCTCATTTACACACGTTGCACTAGGTGTGATGTCACTGACGTGAAGTCACATGTATTTTAGAGCTGTTACACCAAACTGGAAAAACCCAGCCTGATCTGCCGACGATTTGATTTCGGCAAGCAGCTCAGTCTGTAAACCTGTACATTAATTAAACTGCTTCTGTTACACTTATCCACCTGCTGCGCTATTGGCAGGTTTAACACGATGATGGATAGGGTGCGTTCCATTCGACAGGGTCCCTGCGCAGTGTTCACTGCTCCCTACTCTCTGAGCACGGTATATCAGTGTATACGGTATATCTTCACTGATAATAATCGCTCATTTGGAACACCCTGCAACGTTATTAAAAAAAAAAAAAGGCAAAGACGGGGTCTGATTGGTTGAAGGACTATCCAATTGCGTAAATTCTATGTGTGACTAGAATGCATGCAACACTAGTACAATTTTGTAAGATTTAAAATAGGCTTAAAATTAACACAATGAGGTTTATAATCTTAATAATACATGTATATAACTTAATAATAAAAAAATGCATCTAAGGGAGTGCTCACTCTTGGGATGTTTGGTTAAATAAATGTGAACAAGCGGACTGACACCGCTGAAAAGATGGGTCTCTGTCCACTTTTAAACTCTAGAGCGGTTTAACTGAAATATGAACGTAACACGGACCAAAGACATGTAAATGAACCCAAAACGACACTAAAAAGCACGGAGGGCTCACACACACCTATTCTTTCTTGTCATAGTCATGATGTTGCCTATCACACTTTGGTACAGGCGTCCAGAACCGCGTGTCCTCGCAGCAGATCTTCGTTTGTGTGTGTGTGAAGGAGGGATTCCTGTCGCTGTTTTGACTCCTTTACACATTTTATAAGCTCTTCACGCATTCTCAGCTGGTCAAAATACCATCACATGTAGCTACGCACATACAACGAGCACATTTAGCCCAGCATACAGCATTGTTTTGGATGTTCGTAAGTTCTGTCATGAAATATACACAATAAAAGCCGACCAATCAGATTGTGACTGTAATGTGAATGTGATGTGAATGCTAAGTATGCCAGGTCCGGATTTTGGTCCGGACCAAGCAAACAAACCAAGTGAACCCAACTACAAGTGTGAACACAACCTAAATGACATTTAAAAAAAAGCCATTACTCACAAATGCAGCTTAATTTAGTTGTTTTAATTTAGTTGTGTATTATGTCTCCTGTCCCTGCTAGACGATAATCCTCAAGCTGAAGACCTGGATGAGAAGAATCTCTTCTCCAGAGGTTCGCGGCGTCTCCCAGAGCTGAGACTGGTTCTGCTGGGAGAGCGAGAGACGGGGAAAAGCTCGGCTGGGAACGCCATCCTGGGAGGACCGGCATACTTTCAAAGCGGACAGGCAACGGAGGAGTGTTCAAGACAGCAGACGGAGGTTTCTAACAGACTGGTGACGATGGTGGATGTGCCTGGATGGGAGGGCGGACCAGAGGGAACAACTCCAGAGAGAGTGAAGCGAGAGATTGGAATGAGTGTGGCGCTGTGTCCTCCCGGACCTCATGCGTTTCTTTTGACGTTGAGAGTGGACACGCTCGTTCAAGCCCAATCGGTGCGAGAGCACTTGGAGCTTCTGGGGGAGACGGTTTGGAGACACACATTTCTTCTGTTCACAAGGGGCGACCAGCTACGAGAGGGAGTCACAATTGAGCAGCACATCCAAGGAGGAGGAAAGGAGCTTCGCTGGCTGGTGGAGCGATGTTCAAATAGGTTCCACGTCATCAGCAGCAATTCTTACTTGGAATCTCAGAATTCCAGGACACAAATAACAGAACTTCTGGAGAAGATTGAAAAGATGGTGGCGGGAAATCGATGTGAGGCCTTCTCGCCACTAGTGCATGAGATTCAAGAGTTAGGAAGACAAAAAAATGAGAAATTTCAGCTGAAGGTCAAGGAGTTTAGTGAGAAGCTTCAACGGCAGGAAGAAGAACTGAAGAAGATGAAGGAACGAGAGGTCAGGAGCATTCGCTGGTTCTTCGAAAGACGCAAAAAGGACAAAGTACAATCTCCTGGGAAGGCAGAGAGGGAAGAGGCACCGTACAAGGGTGAAGATGATAGGAGAAGTGTGATGGGTGAGCTGGAGGAGAGGATGGCTTGGTTAACGGAAGACAAGGAGCGGGAGATACAAGAGCTGACCGCTGAAATAAGCAAAGTCATGGTGACTCACCATCAGGGACTGAAAGAGAAAGAGCAACTCCTAATGAGATTAGAGGAACGAGAGCGTGAAGGGGAAGAACTTAAAGAGAAAGTGGATGAGCTTCAAATGAAATTGCTGGAACTGGAGCGCTTAGGTGCCGTGAAAGAGCAAGAACGAAAAGAGAGAGAGGCCGAAATTCAGCAAGTACACATGAACGAGATGAATGAACTTAAGAACAAAATGTTGGACACTGAAAAAGAGAATGATAGGATGAGAGGAAAGGCTGAGGAAACTCAAAAAGAGATGGATGCATCACAACGCAGGTATGAAGAAGAGGCCAGGCAGCAAAAGCAAGAGATGGAGAGCAAACTGAAAGAGAAGGACAATGTAATTGAAAATATTTTAAGAGAAATCGAGGAGGTGAAACTGAAGGCTGAAGGCAGAGAAAAAGAAAGTGAGAGATTCAGGGAAAATGTTGAGAAGAGCGAGAAAGAGATGGACAAGCTGAGAGAGGTAATAGAGATGATGACAAAAGAGATGGATCAGCTACGAATGTCCTATCAAGAGCAAGTGAAAACAACAGAAGCCGAGAGAGTAATGCATGGAGATGTTGTGGATAAATACAACACACTCATAGATAAACTTGTAGGGAAAGATGAAGAAATAGAGCGAACGATGAGAGAGAAGGAAAAAGAGCTGAATCGAAATGCTGAAACGCAAGAGAAGCTTCAGCAAAAAGAAGAGGAAATAATCAAACTGAGACAAAGAGATCAGGAAAAGGACAGAGAATTGGAGACATTGAAGCAAAACATTACCGCAAAACAGAGGGATACGGAAAAGTTAAAAGATACTGTCCAGACAAATACTGAAAAATACACCGCTGAACTTAAAGTTTTGGAGGAAGGGTTGAAAGCAAAAGACGATGAAATCGATAAATTAAAACAAAGAAACCTAGAGAAAGACAAAGACATTGACAAACTAAAGCAAAACATTCGCGAAAAAAAGAGGGAAATTGAAAAGATAAAAGACAGTGTTCAGGCACATATTGAAGAAAATGCAGCTCAACTAAAACATCATCAGGAGGAATTCAAAGTAAAAGAAGAGGAAAATGAAAAATTAAGACAGAGAGACCAGGAGAAACAACGAGAAATCGACTCACTTAGGCAAAACATTAGCGAAAAACAGAAAGACATTGAAAAGTTAAGAGACCGTATCGAGGCACAAATTGAAGAAAGTGCAGCTCAACTGAAGTGTTTAGAGGAAGAGCTGAAAATAAAAGAAGACGAAATAACCCAATTAAGACAAAGAGACCTGGAGAAAGACAGTGAAATTCATACACTTAAGAAGAATATTATTGGCCAACAGAAGGACGCTGAACATTTGAAAGAAAGCATTCAGTCAAATATCGAAGAAAGTGCTGCTCAATTGAAGCGTTTAGAGGACAAAGTCAGAATAAAAGAAGAGGAAATAATCCAATTAAGAACAAGAGACCAGGAGAAAGACAGAGAAATGAACACACTGCGGGGAAACATTGGCGAAAAACAAAAAGACATTGAGAAGTTAAGAGAGAGTATTCAAGCACATATTGAGGAAAGTGCAGCTCAACTAAAACAATTAGAGGTGGCGCTACAAACAAAAGAAGACGAAATAACCAAATTAAATGAGAGAGATGTGGAAAAAGACACACAGCTGCAAACAATCAATGAAAAGCATATAAGAGACATAGAAAAGTTGAAAAACAGCATTCAAGCAAATACTGAACAAGATGCAGCTCAACTAAAACTTCTAGAGGAGGAGTTTGACGTAAAGATGGAGGTCTACAAAAGAAAGAATATGGTGATGGAAAAGGAGATGGAAAATATAAAGAAACAGTATGAGGAAACAAGACTAATAACTGAGATGAAGGAGAATATCATCAATCAGTTACAACAGCAACACGCAGACACTGAAAGACGCTCAGAGGAGCTGAAGCAACAGCACAGGGAAGAGCAAGAACGAAACCACGTCCTACAAAGTGTGAACGCAGGATTGGAGAAAGAATTAGAAGAGCTGAAGTGCAAGTGTGAGGGACTGCAGACTCAGCTGAAGACTTCAGTTGAGCGCTACGAGATACAGATGAAAGAAATGAAAGGGTTAGAACAGCAGCTAGACGAGTTAAAACGGCTGCTGGAGGAGAAGGAGAAAGAGAAAGAGAGTGATATGCAAGACATGAAGGTGTATTATGAGAAAAGGCTAAGAGAAAGGCATGAAGAGCATGAGATGGAGAGAGAACAAGAGCTTTGCAGAAGAGAGAGTGAGTTAGAAAAGAAAGAAGAGAAACTGGCACAAAACAAACAAGATTTGTTAACTAGAGAGGGTGAAATTAACAGGAGAGAACAAGCACTAACCGATGAAAAGCAGGATTTGGAGGTGCAGATGTACAGGATTAGAGAAGAGGAGAAGAATCTGGAAAACGAGGCCCAGAGTAACAAACGTTTGGCTGTCGATCTGATGAGGATGAGAGAAGAGATTGAGAAAAATGCAGAAAAGCTTATGGTTGGAGAGGAACAATTAAAGGTGCAAGAGCAGCAAATAAAATGTAAAAAGGATGAGCTACAAGCAATGGAGAAGATACTGGAGAACAAGGAGAGGGAAATAAAAGACCTGACTGAAAAGCAGGAGAAAAATATGGAAAATCGTAGAGAGCAGCTAGAAAGGAGAGAACAAGAGCTGTTTGAAATGGAGGAGAAATTTGTTAAAGAACAACACAGGCTTAAGGAAGAAGAAAAATCTTTGGAGATGCTGAGAAAGAGAGAAAATGAACGAGAGCAGATGTGGGAAATAAAAACCAAAGAGCTTTCAAAGCGCTCAGAGGAACTTGAAAATAACAAACACGACGTTGAGAAACAGCAAGCTGAGTTGAGCAATAAGGAAAATGATCTTCTGCAAAAAGTAAAAGGATTACAAGTAAAGGAGCAAGAACTTGTCCAAAGAGAGCAGGACCTTGAACTCAAAGGTCAAAGCCTGATGGAGCAACAACTAGACATGGAAAAACGGAACAATAATCGGCAAGAACATGACCTGGAGCTTGACAGCATTAGAGAAGCATTAGGTAAAAGGGAGCAAGAGCTGATAAAAGACGAAGAAGCGCTTTCTCAAAGAGAGCAGAAGCTGAAACGTGAAGAAATCTATTTGGAGAAAAAACGGCAAGTCATGCAAAAACGGGAAGAACAGCATGAAGACGTGTTACACAGTCTGAAGAAACAGCAGGATGTTTTGAAAGACAGAGAACGCTCTTTAGATACCAGAGAAACAGACCTGCGTCAGCTGGAATTGGAGCTCGCTATGAGAGAGAATAAAGACAAATGTCTGCAAAACCAAGAATTAGATCTAAAGAAAAAGGTGAGTGATGTTGAGGCCAAAACACAAATGCTGGAGCTCCTAAAAACAACACTAGATGGGAGAGAAACAGAGCTTGAGGAACGTCAAAACCAACTGGACAGCAGAACGCTGGAGCTAAATAATGAGCAAGACAAGCTGGCAAAGAAGCGAGAGGAACTTGAGAAATGGGAGAAGTATTTGTATAACACAGAGCTTAAACTGCTACACAAAGAGCCTTTCTCAGGGTATCACCAATGGACAAACAGCGCTGAAATTAATGGGAAACAAACGGAAGCCAAAGACATCCATCAAATGTATCAAAAAGTTGGACTAGATGGTGGCATTTGTAATGCAAACAACACAAGAAGTGAAGAGCGATTGCAGTTGGCTACTACAAACTCTGCAAACAACAGGTCGGTAAAGAACCAGAGGGTTAAACGAACACTGGAGGCCAGGCAAAAAGAAGAAGATGGTGAGAGTGACAATTCTGAGGGCAAAAGTGAGGAAGACTTCTTTGAATCTTCAAGCACCAGTTTCCAACCTACTGGACATTCACCCTGGCCCGTCTCTGAACTAAGGCTTATGCTTTTAGGAGACTCCTGGTCCCCCCGTCATCCAGCGAGATGCACCATTGTTGGGCCTGATGCAAATGGATGCAACCCTTGGAGAGGAGAGATATCCGGCAGGCAAGTCACTATTGTAGAGCCTCAGGGCCTGAAATGGAGATCTGGGATTGGCAGTAAAGACACATTTCAAAAACATCTCTCTCAAAGTGTCTCTCTGTGTCAACCTGGACCACATGCATTCATCCTGGTGATTCCTGCTTATGTATCATTCACTGGTCAGTACCGGCGTGCAGTGGAGAGCACCATGTCAGCACTAGGAGAAGCATCATGGAGCCACACTATTGTTCTGCTCACCTGGGGGGAAACATTAGGAGAGAGCGGCCAGCAGCACGTGAAGAGAAACAGTGACCTGGAGCGGCTGGTTCGGAAGTGTGGGAATAGATGCCACGTGCTTGACAACAGACATCGGGAATCTCACGTGGTTAGGTTGCTGGAGAAGGTTGAGGACATGCTTGGAGGAAACAATGGACATTACTATGAACTGGACTGAAGAAGATTGTTAGGAATTTAAAGTGAGCCTTTATGACTGTGAATAATATTTAAATTATGATATAGACCTATCTGGTAGATTGTCTTGACATTCTTGGCTGTAAACAATATTTATGTGATTAGCAGTACAAATTAAAAAAACAAGATTTTCAAAAGACTTTAGAGTAAAATGTGTTTATATAAAAAAGTTTTAGAATTTAGTATTTTTCCATGTCATTACATTTATAACATATATATTATATATAGATATATATATATATATATATATATATATATATATATATATATATATATATATATATATATATATATATATATATATATATATATATATATATATATATATATTCATATGTTATGCTATGTCACCAGGGCTTGAAATGACACATAAAAACAATGGGATTTATTATTATTATTATTCAACAATTTTTAGGTTTCAGGATTTTTTAACTAAACTTTGTATAAAGATGATTCTTAACTATGTTATGCAAAAAAAAAAAAAAATAACAGAAGAAAATTATTTACCATTTTACTGTATGCAATATGTGGGTAAAATAGCCATAAATGTGTAGTATCATTCAATACAATGCATCTATACACTGTATCCAATTTGAAATGGAAAAAAAAGACATAAAAATAGGAGTAATAATGGGCAACACTTTCATAATAATATCTAATATTTCATAGGTATATTGATATATAATTTCTGTCCCTGTTCACTTGTTGTGTCTCCCAAAATGCCTGATCAACACGCTATAAGTCCTGTTATGGGGTTTCTAATATTTTGTGGTGTGTTGTGTTAATTACTGACAAACAATTTGAAAATTAGTCAGATTTAAATGATAATTACAAAATATTATCATATTTCCAAATGATTCCTAAATTTGATCACTAATTTAATGTCAATCATTTTTAAAGACCATGGAGCAGTTGTCATGGTGAAACCTCCAAACATTTGGTAGGGGAGAGCGGGGCACAACCTAACGTCTCAATTTGTGTAAATCCATTTGAGGTTCAGAGTATTTGTTTTTTCCCACATTAATTTCCCACGTCTAGTACAATTATGTGGTTTTGTTTCATTGATACAGTGTATGCTTTTTTCTTGATTTCCCCGAAAGAATGGAAGTGAAGTGTGACAACATGCCCCTCACGTTACAATGTATGGGGCATGTTGTCACATGACCAAATGACAGCATAAAATGTTATGCGATCTAATAAAAATAAAAAAATATCCAAGACAAACTAAAATATTTTGTCAATAAAACACAATTATTATTTTATTTTAATTTTTTTATAAAATAATGATAATAAACTGATTTGAGTTTGACAACAAACACGTTGCTAAACACAGCTCTACAGCAGACTTCAAAACATAATAATAATGAATCAGTCATTATTCAGCCTTTTCTCATGATTTCTCAATAGAATTCATAAAAGTATAGAATATAATGGCATATTTCTAATAGGGGCTCATTGTAAGGCAGTGTGACAACATGCCCCGCCTGCTCCACTGGGATTAAACCGCGGCTCGTGTCTTCTGCTGTCAGATCAGCATTAAAGAACCATCTCAACTGTTCAATAACAGATAGAAGATTACAATAATAGCAGATTTGTCTTATTTTACATAAACACAAAAAACAGAAATGAAAAATAAGCTTAACGTAAGAAATGTACTTTTGCTGTGGTTAAATAAATGTTCAGTGATATCTTTTAAAGATTTCTTAATTTTGGCGCATTTTTTTCTCTAAATAATGTTGATATGGCAACTAGTAAATACACAAAGTTTCGTCATCCTGGCATGTCCCCTACGAAAATGAACCATGGTTTTACTACAAATAAAACCAAAAAAACATGGTTATTGTAGTTAAACCATGGTAACCACAAATTAACCATGGTTTTGCTACTCTAACCATAGTTTAACCATGTGGTAAAACTGTGGTTATATAAATGGTAATCAATTAGCCAAAAAAACATGGTTACTACACTTTTACTACAATAAAACCATGGTTATTTTTCGTGAGGGGTGTGGAAAGTGTTAAGCCATGCGTGTTGCAACAAATATGCAAGTATGCTGTAATTCACACTCTTACCAGACGGTGGCGCACTTGTATTAAAAGTTCCGCTGGGTCGTTTCACAAACAATACTTTTTTCCCCCAGAGTATTTTATAATCTTTACCTAATCTATTAGCAAATATGAGGAAGAAGACGCTATTTTCTCTCTTTTTAATACCAAGTGGCCTATGATTAATTTCCAAACCACCTCACGTAGGCCTAAACAAGCCTTTTTATGTGTGTAAATCACTTCAGTCTAAAAATGAGCTCTTCATAATGTGTTGCGAGATTTAAACGATATAAAGACTAAAAAACTGCATTCGACAGCGACTGAAGCATATTCAGGGATTCTCCGGAACAAAAACAAAATGTGTTTTCCATTAGTGCAGGGCTGGGCAAACTTTTTGGCTCAAGGGCCACACTGGGTTTTAAAATTTGACAGAGGGCTGGGTATCCAGTATCAGATTATATTAATTAAGTTATATTTTAATAATAATATAAATATGAAACTCAATACATAAAAAGTGCCTACCTACCTTATTCAGTTTCAGTGAGGACAGTGTTGTTGATCACCCTTTTTTGCCAGTGCATTGAAGTTTGGTGTCAGTTTAGTTGTGGCAATCTCAGGTGTTCATCAGTTAACTGGGATCTGTGGCGTGCTTTACTGATGTTCATCACGCTGAGCGTCTGCTCACAACACACCAGCATCTTCTGTGCCAACTGTCGGATGTTTGGAAACTTGGTTTTGTTTAGTGAAGCATAAAAATCAGAGAATCAACGGCAAAATTCTCTGTGCAGGTTGTCCAGTGATTTGCTGTATTTTTTTGCATGTTGAGGGTGTCTAATGTGGGGAAATGAGCGTTGTTTGAAATTTGCCTTGAAAATGAAGTCAGTTTGGCTTTGAAGGCTGTCACATTTGAATGCATATCATGCACAAATCGATCTTTCCCTTGTAGCTTTTAGTTCAGCACATTCATGTGTGCCAGTATGTCCACAGCAAACGCAAAATCGCAAAGCCAGTCTGTGTCGCTCAGCTCAGGAAAATCGTCACCCAGATAGCATGTAATCATTGAAACAATGTTGATTCAGTGTTGATGCGTCACAATAGGACAAAAGCATTACAACCTTTAAAAATAAAATTAGTTTCAGAAGTCTGATGTCATTATAACTACAGGTGGTCCAACAGTTCAGGTTTTAAAAATCTGGCTTGCATCAGACGACTGCCTCTTCCTTTGGGTTCTCTGAAATCTGAAAAAGAAAGCATTATATTACTTAAATGGGTCATATAATTCCATTTTTGTACAGTTAATATGATTCTTTAGTGTCTAAATGAAAAGTTTGTAATATACTTTAATTAAAAATTCTCATTAGTATTGTAAGAAAACACTCATTTTACCTGGCTCAAAAACAGCTCTGGTTTAAGCAAGCCATTTCAGTGCATGTGTCTTTAAATGATAATGAGCTTTGCTCACCCCGCCCCTCTGTTCTGTGGGGTTTTGACACAACACACATGGAGTGTTGCCTTGACAACAGTTGAGGGTATATTTTGGAGAAAGAATGGCAACCCTGAGGACACATCTGTGCAACCGTATTAATTTGAACTGGAGTTGGACCCGGAACAAGATGACGGCCCCAACGAAGTTCGACAATTAAGGCTCGAACAGGACATTTCTGAATGGTTGGTTAACGTAATGTCACTTTGATCCATCTCTGTATGTACTCTGTATGCAGTGTTCGGTACAGCTGTCAGGGCTGAAGCACTGACATTGGGTCGCCACTGGAATACACAGTTAAAAACACAAGGAGGAAATTATAAAAGAAATAGAATAAAAAGTATATATATATATATATATATATATATATATATATATATATATATATATATATATATATATATATATATATATATATATATATATATATCTGTAGAATTATAAATAAATCAAGTCAAGTAGAAAAAATAAAGAAAAATAAAGTAGAATAAAATAAGTGAAGTAGACTGTGCAGTGAGTAAACTGTAGACTTATAAATATGTGGTTAACAAATCTATAAAGAGTATAATGTGTGTAAGGGTGGATCCTCTACAGCGGTTCTGACTGCAGGGTTGCCGAATGACTAAAGAAACGTTATCAGCAAGATGATAGAAAACTGTACATTTCTTGTCTTTACCACCCACTGCAGCTTATACCAACGACGGAAATAAGCGCAGTTACAATAGCTAAACATGTGGGAGAGCGTTGCTATAATGTGACTATATTGTATTGCAATAGGTAACACTTCAAAGTCAATACCAAATCAAAACTAGTTAGCACATCATTTGTAGTTGAAAGAATTTAATGACAAAATCTAGTTATGGTTACACTTAAAATAGTTACAAAATAAATGTATGAGATGATGAAAACTTATACCATTAATCGTACCCAGCATGAATTTTACCTGAGAGAGAGAGAGAGAGAGAGAGAGAGAGAGAAGGGAGAGAGAGACAAAGAAGAGAAGAGAGCAAAGGCAAGAAGAGCCAAAGAGAAGGCCCCCAAGAAGAGAGCGCCAGAGAATAAAAGACACAGAGCAACAGTTACAATCTTCTTTTATCTATTCCCTGACCATGTGACTTAAACCCTAACGTGAGCCATTCAAACTGACCAATCAGACCAAACTTCCCCCACGGTGCTACAGGTGTGACACACATTTGGCCTACAGGCCTTCAGCATTTCTGTGTCTTTAGGAATTCCAAATGGCCCTCCTGGAGAGAGATGGGGGTTGAAAACAGTAAAGCAAATGTCTTTGTTCATTTTACAATTTTCAATTCTTTCATGTGCAAACAGGTTTATAACAGTAACAACGAACACAGTAACAACACAGTAACAACGAGAACAGAAAGTGCAGTGCAATGTCAGTGTATCGATGGTCACGTGATGTTAAGTGACTGAGTTCAGGAGTCTGATGGCCTGGGGGAAGAAGCTCCTCCTGAGTCTCTCAGTTTTGGCCATCAGGCTTCGGAAGCGCTTACCAGATGGCAGCAGCGTGAAATGAGGGTTTGCAGGGTGATTAAAGTCCTTGATGATCTTAGTAGCTCTACCTTTGCAGCGTTTGGTGTAGACGTCCTGCAGAGACGGGAGAGCTGACCCTGAGATACGCTCGGATAAGCACATGACTCTTTGCAGGGCTTTGCGGTCATGACTGGTGCTGTTCCCATACCACGCTGTGATGCACTGAGTTAATACACTTTCTATCGCTCCTAAATAGAAAGTTTTCAGGATAGCTGGTGAAACCCTGAATTTCCTCAGCTGGCGCAGGTGGTTTTTCACCTGTGTCTGAATGTGAGCAGTCCAGGTCAGGTCCTCGGAGATGTTTACTCCCAGGTACTTGAAGCTGCTCACTCTCTCTACTGGTGACCCGCTGATCATGAGGGGGGAGTATGTCCGTTGCTGTCTCTTCCTGAAGTCCACAATCATTTCTTTGGTCTTGCCAACATTCAGAGAGAGACAGTTGTCCTGGCACCATGATGTTAGATGCTCCACCTCGTCCAAGTATGCCGTCTCGTTGTTGGAAATGAGGCCCAGGACAACAGTATCATCAGCAAATTTGATGATAGAGGTGGAGCTGTGTGTGGACAAACAGTGTATATTTATGTCCAGTGGCATAACGCACTGTTCATTATAAACGTGGGATTATGAATTATATTAAGAACGTCACACATAGAAAGCATGCCGTAATGTAACTTACCCTGTAAACTTTAGCCGCATTTATTGTGAAGCGTGCAAGCGATTTACAAAGATTAATATAAAGGTTAATAAAACATTACACTCACTTCTTCTGGAGGTGCAGCAGGAACACGAATAGTTTTTTTCAGGAGCAGCTTCTTAGCAAAACCTGCTTTATACTCACCCTCGTTTATAAAGCAGTCTGGTGAGAAATGATTCGTGCAAACATGAGAGCACTGACGCTGATTGGGGGGAATATTCCACAATCGCTTAGACGCCATTCTGCTCCAGCGCATCAACACTGGCGGACTATGATGACAGCTTGCTCAGGGTGGGTCTGTGTTGAAACGCTGCTGTCAATTAACAGGAGGGTGCTTCTCATTTTTTAAATGGTCCATCTTCATCTTCCATCACTCCCACTAAAGGAGAAATGTGCTCCAGCACTGATGGATGAAGACATGGGCTGTGTGTGCAGTGTGACATTCCTGCTCATGTTCATGTCTCTTGCACTTAAAGAAATCTGTTAAATGATGTTAGAACTAAAGCAAGACACATTTAAGAATGTAGAAAGATGTTTCTAATTACAGTCAGCAACAATACAAATAGAATAACAAGCATGCAAAATAAAGGAACAGAGAAATAATAAGGTAGATGGAGCATTGTTTGAAATTGTACAAGAGAAGTCATGTACAGGTGCTGATCATATTAGAATATCATCAAAAAGTTGATTTATTTCACTAATTCCATTCAAAAAGTGAAACTTGTATATTATATTCATTCATTACACAGACCGATATATGTCAAATGTTTATTTCAGCACTCAATACTTTTAGTTTATATTTTATTAATATCATTCTGTTAAACTTCATTTAACAGAATGATATCATTTATATGACCAACACCTGTATATCAGGTGGTTCAACACACAAGCCTGTTTAGGATGCACCCGTGTTTTCTCTCTAATGAAGAAGCATCAGTTAAACTACTGAGAAGTACACATACTAAACCAAAATGGGTGTTTACCAATCGGTGTCCAATTTCAAACTACAATAGATGTTTTTCAACAGACTTGCTAAACTCATGAAGGCACACCTCTAAACACAGTGGATTAGAGCAAATCAGGTAAAGCGATTGAAAATGACCATCATGGTTTAAAAACGCCCCACTGATTGGGAAACACCCATTAGTGTTCTGCAGAGATACACACCTGCATGATCTTGTGCACATCGACTACAAATCACTGTTAGTTCAATGGCAATGTCTCCACCCATGTGTGCTGTCGACTTTCATCACAGTTTCACTGCTGATCCAACGTACACTCACCTATCCTGCTGGAAGTAGCCATCAGAGAATGGGTACATGGTGGTCATAAAGGGATGGACATGGTCAGAAACAATGCTCAGGTAGGCCGTGGCATTTAAACGATGCCCAATTGGCACTAAGGGGCCTAAAGTGTGCCAAGAAAACATCCCCCACACCACTACACCACCACCACCAGCCTGCACAGTGGTAACAAGGCATGATGGATTCTGTTTACGCCAAATTCTGACTCTACCATTTGAATGTCTCAACAGAAATCGAGACTCATCAGACCAGGCAACATTTTTCCAGTCTTCAACTGTCCAATTTTGGTGAACTTGTGCAAATTGTAGCCTCTTTTTCCTATTTGTAGTGGAGATGAGTGGTACCCGGTGGGGTCTTCTGCTGTTGTAGCCCATCCGTCTCAAGGTTGTGTGTGTTGTGGCTTCACAAATGCTTTGCTGCACACCTCGGTTGTAACGAGTGGTTATTTCAGTCAAAGTTGCTCTTCTGTCAGCTTGAATCAGTCGGCCCATTCTCCTCTGACCTCTAGCATCAACAAGGCATTTTCGCCCACAGGACTGCCGCATACTGGATGTTTTTCCCTTTTCACACCATTCTTTGTAAACCCTAGAAATGGTTGTGCGTGAAAATCCCAGTAATTGAGCAGATTGTGAAATATACTCAGACCGGCCCGTCTGGCACCAACAACCATGCCACGCTCAAAATTGCTTAAATCACCTTTCTTTCCCATTCTGACATTCAGCTTGGAGTTCAGGAGATTGTCTTGACCAGGACCACACCCCTAAATGTATTGAAGCAACTGCCATGTGATTGGTTGATTAGATAATTGCATTAATGATAAATTGAACAGGTGTTCCTAATAATCCTTTAGGTGAGTGTACTTTAAACATTGAAATGTCAATCTCAACCGAAACAATGTTTAAACCGAAAAACCTTAACTCCAAAAATGAGCTTATCTCCCCTTTGAGCTCCCACACTCGCTGACATGCTTTCCCCAAACTTAACCAATGGACATTAGAGTGGCACAGTAAGTCCTGGTGATCAGCATCAGATTCTTCAAGGAATTTAATGATCCATCTGTGGTGACATTCACAAGTTTACACCATGGTAACTTAAGCTTCTCGATGACACCAGTCAACCTATCATACAAGTCCACTACTCGTGTTGTCCCCTTTATAGACTCCATGGCCAAAAACTCCTCTGTGATCTCAAAATTATCATCAATCCCTCTGATAACAATTAAGAGCTGTGTCTTTTATGTCATTACTTTTGTCCAGTGCTAACGAATAGAACTTAAACGACTGTACTTTTGTTCAAGCTGCTGGTCAAATCTTCGTCAAATAGTTGTATACGGCGAGTCACTGTTCTGCGTGATAAACTAATTTGTTCAAATTTGTTTTTGCTCTCTGGACACAAGAGACTTGCAGTCTCTACCATGCATTCTTTCAAAAACTCCCCATCGGAGAAAGGCTTGTTGACCTTTGCTAATTTGAATGCCAACAAATAACTTGCCTTGTTGCTTGACTCCTGAATAGTAGCAATGAATTGAATTGTCGAAGAAAAATATTTTGCCGAGTTTGTAAATTGGCTGCAAACCTCTGAGCAGTAGCCGTCCTTTCTTGCTCTGACTGGTTGCTAACATAGTTAGCGTGCTTGGTGGAAAAGCGGCGGTCAAACACTGCAATCTAACTGAAAGTGTGTCTGAGTGCATTAGTCGACTCCTTTCATTTGTCCATTAATCGTTATTTTTGGGTTTTTCTAGTCATTATCTGCACTATAGCATTTTAGGGTAATGAACACGCCCATGCTAACATCATTTCATCAGCATAAACTTCATATTTTAGTCTCCTCTACTAGACCTATGTGCATTCATTGGCATGCTTGCATGCATGGCATGGTTGTATATTCTGTATATAACTGTGTATGTGACAAATAAAACTCTCTTGAATCTCTTGCTTGTATGTGTAGTAAATCCTTCTCTCTCTAATGGATGATAAAACCTTAATTCTAATTTATTAGAATTATTAGATTAGATTAGGAGGCCATGATGGACAGAGGCCAATTGGCAGGATGCCAGGGTTACACCCCTACTCTTTAATGGAAGGACATCCTGTGATTTTGACCACAGAGAGTCAGTTTCTCATACTCATGTTTCATGAATGAGGCCCATGCTGTGGAACTACAAACCGGAAGACAGATCGCTCCATGATTTACTTACCCTCAAGCCATCCTAGGACTTTCTTCCTTCAAAAGAGTAACTTCTGACACGATATATCGATGTACAATGTAAGCTCGTCTTCTTTACATTTCACTGCCGGTTGTATATTCTGTATATAACTGTGTATGTGACAAATAAAACTCTTGAATCTTGAATCTTATATCTTATAATTGGAACAGAAGAGAACAGAGATGGTGAATGAAATCAGATAACACTTTATTTTATATAAATGCCGAGGTCGGAGGTGAAGCCGGAGTAACACAGGTGAGTCTGAATACTGAAGATGCATCCCGGATGGTAGACAGAGGTAACGTGCGTGTTTTTGTTTGCAGGAGCTGAACGGGAGATGGATGCTAGACCAGAGGATCCTCGAGGATGGCAGACAGCTGACAGGTAAGTGTCTCAGGTAAGGAAATTGGCAAGAGTCTGTTGCGTGCAGTAAAGACGAGACCAGACACTGCGAGGACCGGTGGTGACTATATAGGGCATGTTGAGAGGAAGTGCAGGTGCAGGGAATCAGTATTCTGGTGACTGGGAACGAGTGGGTGGAGTCTGGTGATCTGGTGCTGACTCTGACAATAATCTTCCGACATTTCTCTTTAAAAAATGTCGTCTTAGACTTCTAATTTATTAGTATTGTTTTATTTTTGCTCTATGCTCTGCGCTTCTTGCACAGTAAATCGTTATTTAAATATTTATTTTAGTTTATAACGTTTTAATCATGGATATTTTTCTTACACACAGATATTGGTTGCAAATGGTATGATTCTGTATTATTGTTCTTTGTAGCTGTGTTTTTGCACTTTAATCTGTTTGAAAAAAAAAAAAAAAAAAACGTTTACTTTGTAGATTTTTATATGACAATTCACCATGACATCACAACAATAATAGACATTCTTCCGGGTGGCAAAAGCCGAATCGTTCCTATGGCAACGCTAGTAAATTGCTTGGAAGGGAGACCCACCGTCATTAAGCTGATTCAAAAACAGACGTGGTGGAAATTCAGACATAGTTAACATGATCATTGAGGGACTGATTAACTAATTCAGGAGATAGCAAGACATGAAATGCCTAACCTTTGTCTAGTAGATGTAGCGCTAGTCTACCACCATAAATTTTAAATGAGCCTCAGCCTACCATTGAGTAGTTATTGTAGCAACTGTTGCTGTTTGACTTACAATATGTTATGCTATGGTAGATGGTCTATTTCCCTGTTATCTAATATGATCGTTTTCTGTTGCTCGGATCGAATGGCACAGATGTGAGCTTTTGGCGGTGAAAAGGATAGCGTGCTGTAGACTAGCGCTACTCAGCTAAGCATTCAGTCAAACTAAACTTGTGGTGATGATGAAACCAATGTGGCACACGCATCAATCATCCATCAGCAATGCCTACAACTATGTTTTGCTTTTCCTATTCCTTCCATTGACATTTGATCAGTAGCCTACATGACACTAGAAGCTCTGTCTCTTCCTTGTATAATACTTTTACTTCAGGCAGTGACTGGCAATGAGTTTGATCTTCAAAAGAGACCTTAAGTTTACTAATATTAGTCTCGAATTTCCCCAGCTGAAGATAATTATGCTCTGCTATGATTTTGTATTTGGACAGAGAATACACAAAGTAGAGAAAAACAGTCTTGCCATCTTCTCTGTAGCACTACTTTTGATGTACACTCGCTTTAACCTCCTCACCCACAGGTTCCGCTGAATATATTTATTCTTTTCTGAAGGAAATCGATAAAATCCTACACCTTTTGCCGTATATATATCTGGCGGCGTAACCCCAAACACAACACGTTTTCGTCATAGTTTCAACTTTGATCATGATGAATTGGCCATGAATGGTCAACATGTAGTTATGAATTCCTTTGAATCCCCGGCAACATGTTCTCTCATTAATAATAATGTGGGTATGGTAATAAAAGTGCTAAGAACAAATTAATTATTTATGGATGATCTTCTAGCGGAATGACACAGGCAGACAGCTCACGAAGGCTGAGAAGAAAGAGGAAAGAACATTCAAAGCGGCAAGAAAAGAAAACTTCTCCCGGTAAAGAATTGACCTGGAGAGGAAAACAAATGCTTACTTTCATTCGACAAATGGAGAGATCAAATAGACGTGTGATGAATGCCATTAAAAATCGTATGTTGGAAAGTGAATTTGAATGCTCAAATTGTGAAATGTTTAAGCTGCAAGAGAAGTTGGGATCTCTTGACGCATAAGATGATCCGAACTTGCCTTGCAGAAAAGCTTTGCATAAGTGGTTGAACTATATTCTAATTTAGATAAAAGAGTGTGGGTTTCTTTTTACTATTATTTAGATGTGTTACTATTTACAGTTTGACTTGTGTAGACGTTTTAATTTCTAATAATATGTTATATGAAGAAAGGGGGCCTAGTTGGGTTTAAAGGTGTTAAGAAGATAAGGAGAAAAGGGGAAGTTTAACTTAACTGCCAAATATATATTAAGAACCGGCGGTTTTAGTAGAGGCCTCCTGACCCTTAGAAAACCCATAGCTTTCCTGTAGCTCAAACAATAAGAGCGTGGCGCTAGCAAAAAATTTAAAAATGTGTACCTTGAATGCAATGTAAGTTGCTTTGGATAAAAGTGTCTGCCAAATGCATAAATGTAAATGCAGAAAACCTTTCACTAACAATATACGTGTGATATATGTATAACTTGTTACTACTCTGGACACATATAAAGATTTACTATTAAGTCTAGAAGGTTTTTTAGATAGAAGGAGAATGATTCATCAGGGGACGGTCCCAGGAAGTGCTGGAGGATAAAGGACTGCGGAGATGGTCTTTTCGGAGCCGTGCTTTGGGTGAAGACAAATACGCTGTTATGTTATTTTTGTATTTCTTTGTACTTTGTATTATTCTGAAAACGTATTGTTAAGTAAACAAAGAAAACCATTTGTGGTTATTCTTATAAGCTTTTCCATTAAGTCTCAGAGTTATTTTTTCCTGGAAGAGTATCATCATTGCCTACAATTTAGATATCTCTATATATTAGTAACCTGACCAGTGCTTTCGAATTCAAGACTGAATTGGTTATAGGACACCGCCCGGGGACTTCTGAAGCAACATCTGACATCTGATATCAGCAGGTGAGATCAACTTATGGCTTTCATAAGATATGGGGATGTTTAGAATGTTACAGCGGTATATAAATACAACAATCAACAACAGTGTTTTTAACTATGTAACTGTTTACAGTAGCCGGCTGGATCTCTTCAGTTGGTCAGTAGAAGCCGCTTGTGTTATGCCACCTAGAAGTATACTGGTATGATGGTAGTTTAACAAACTCAGGGTTACAGGATTAGTTTCCAATTGACAAAACCAAACCAATCAATTCAGGCTTTGTTGGTCCCATGATGCTGATCATCAGCTTTCTCTGTCAACTCAGGCTTTGATCCTGAGTTTAGGAGTTCAGCTGTGACATCAGCAATGAACAGCCAATCACACGCTGTGGAAACGAGATTCACTTCTCGCAAGAGAAGCAGTGAGATTCATGTCTCTCTTCTGCGGAATATTACATGAAGGAAAAATATTAAGAATTTAGACAATTTACACAGGAAGAAGAAAAGAACTGTCTATGAAAGAGGACAACTTAAAGAAAAATCTTACTACGTCAGTGCAAGTAAAAGTCATGAAGTTAGTTTAGTTGATATATAGAGAGAACTGAACATTTAAGCTCACATGTAGTCATTTTTATAGCTTTATTTATTGATTTTAAAGCTTATTTGTATGACCTTTATATAGTCTATTTACACTCACCTAAAGGATTATTAGGAACACCTGTTCAATTTCTCATTAATGCAATTATCTAATCAACCAATCACATGGCAGTTGCTTCAATGCATTTAGGGATGTGGTCCTGGTCAAGACAATCTCCTGAACTCCAAACTGACTGTCAGAATGGGAAAGAAAGGTGATTTAAGCAATTTTGAGCGTGGCATGGTTGTTGGTGCCAGACGGGCCGGTCTGAGTATTTCACAATCTGCTCAGTTACCGGGATTTTCACGCACAACCATTTCTAGGGTTTACAAAGAATGGTGTGAAAAGGGAAAAACATCCAGTATGCAGCAGTCCTGTGGGCGAAAATGCCTTGTACCACTCGTTACAACCGAGGTATGCAGCAAAGCATTTGTGAAGCCACAACACGCACAACCTTGAGGCGGATGGGCTACAACAGCAGAAGACCCCACCGGGTACCACTCATCTCCACTACAAATAGGAAAAAGAGGCTACAATTTGCATGAGCTCACCAAAATTGGACAGTTGAAGACTGGAAAAATGTTGCCTGGTCTGATGAGTCTCAATTTCTGTTGAGACATTCAGATGGTAGAGTCAGAATTTGGCGTAAACAGAATGAGAACATGGATCCATCATGCCTTGTTACCACTGTGCAGGCTGATGGTGGTGGTGTAATGGTGTGGGGGATGTTTTCTTGGCACACTTTAGGCCCCTTAGTGCCAATTGGGCATCGTTTAAATACCACGGCCTACCTGAGCATTGTTTCTGACCATGTCCATCCCTTTATGACCACCATGTACCCATTCTCTGATGGCTACTTCCACCAGGACAATGCACCATGTCACAAAGCTTGAATCATTTCAAACTGGTTTCTTGAACATGACAATGAGTTCACTGTACTAAAATGGCCCCCACAGTCACCAGATCTCAACCCAATAGAGCATCTTTGGGATGTAGTGGAACGGGAGCTTCGTGCCCTGGATGTGCATCCCACAAATCTCCATCAACTGCAAGATGCTATCCTATCAATATGGGCCAACATTTCTAAAGAATGCTTTTAGCACCTTGTTGAATCAATGCCACGTAGAATTAAGGCAGTTCTGAAGGCGAAAGGGGGTCAAACACAGTATTAGTATGCTGTTCCTAATAATCCTTTAGGTGAGTGTATATTAATTTGAACTAAGTGCCTATAAGTGACAAAATGGCACCATTCAGGTCACTCCGCGAAGACTGTGCTTTTATTTACTATTTTATTTTATTTTACTCTCAATTTTTACAAACTTATCAACTGCATTGATCTGCTATGACAGCAAAACTCTTTTGGACATTGGTTACCTCTACACTGGACTGTTTCAGGACACTTTCGCCGATACTCTGTGGCCATCTGAGATTCTTCGCAATGCCGAGTTGAACAATGGACAGACGAGTCGAAGGCGAAGAATCAAGAAACACCACGGGAAACGCTCTGGGATTCGAAACAGACTGAGGAAAAGGGCATTCAGCCCTCCTTCTCCCGAGCATTCTTCTAGCAAATGTTCAATCCTTGGAGAATAAGATGGACGATCTTAGAGCCAGGATCAGTTTTCAGCGGGACATGAGAGACTGTAACATCTTTTGTTTGTCCGAAACATGGCTCATGCC
The DNA here is from genome assembly GCA_018749465.1 of Paracanthobrama guichenoti. NCBI lineage: Eukaryota > Metazoa > Chordata > Actinopteri > Cypriniformes > Gobionidae > Paracanthobrama > Paracanthobrama guichenoti. Next base: position 28,112,268 of record CM031949.1, read on the forward strand.
CACGGTCGGTGGAGTATGCTTCATGGTCAACAAGAAATGGTGCGATCCCAGGAACATCACCATTCTCTCGCGGTCCTGCTCGCCTCATCTGGAACATTTAACAATCATTTGCCGCCCATTCTATCTGCCGAGGGAGTTTTTCTCTGTCGTCGCGACCGCTGTTTACATTCCACCACAGGCAGACACAGGGCTGGCTTTATCTGGCCTTCATGATGTTGCCAGCGGCTTCATAAACAAACACCCCGACGCGGCATTCATTGTCGCGGGCGATTTCAACAAAGCAAACCTAAAGAAAGTCCTGACAAACTTTCACCAGCACGTCTCCTGTCCTACACAAGGAGCAAACACACTGGATCATTGCTACTCTCCGTTTAAGAACGCCTAAAAAGCGTGGTCACTTCCAGCGTTTGGCAAATCGGATCATGCCGCCATTTTCCTCACACCCGAATACAAACAAAGGCTCGTTCAGGAACCCCCGGTGAGGCAGGAAGTTAAACGCTGGTCGCCCCACTCAGAGACTGCACTACAGGCAGCTCTGGACGATTTGGATTGGGACATGTTCCGAGCGAGTTCAGCTGATGTCAGCGAGTTCACAGATGTGGCCCTTTGCTTCATCAACACGCTTACAGAGCAAGCCACGCAAACAATAACAATAACGTCCTTCTCAAATCAGAAACCGTGGGTGGACAATTCAATCCGCGCTGCAGTGAACACACGCACTGCCGCTTACAACGCCGGTCTCCTTTCAGGGAATATGACTGAATACAAATCAACCTGCTATGCTCTCAGACGAGCAGTTAAAGCCGCAAAACTCCATTACAAAGACCGAGTGGAGTCTCATTTCCAACTCAACGACTCGCCACGCATGTGGCAAGGTCTGAGGTCCATCTGCTCGTTTGGATCTAAATCCTCTGCAGAGGTGAGCGCTGATCCGTCGCTTGTGAATGAGTTAAACTCTTTCTACGTGCGCTTTGACTGTAACCGCGGCAACTCGACTCCGCCAAGTGGCGCGTCAGAGGGAATTACTCAGAGCAGCAATCATCACGTGATCTCTGTCTCGGAGGATGAAGTTCGGAGAGCACTCAAGCGTGTGGACGTCAGGAAAGCTGCCCGCTACATCTGTGGTCCCCACCTCCTTCAAAAAACCCACCATCATCCCTGTCCCTAAGAACAGTAAACCCTCTTGCCTAAATGACTATCGTCCAGTGGCTCTCACGTCTATAGTCATGAAGGTCTTTGAGAGACTCATTAAAAACATCATTTGCGCCTTCATTCCTGACACTTTGGACCCTCTTCAGTTTGCCTATCGTCCCAATAGATCGACTGAAGATGCCATCTCTCATGTCCCCCACTCCTCCCTCACTCACATCGAAAGCAAAAGTGGGAACTACGTAAGGCTGCTATTTATTGACTATAGCTCTCCTTTAACACCATAGTTCCCATCAAGCTAACCTCCAAACTCCTGGATCTCGGCCTGAATCCTTCTCTCTGCCACTGGATTGAGGACTTCCTCACTGGCAGGCCTCAGGTGGTGAGAATAGGCCAGTCCACCTCCACCTCCATCTCCCTGAGTGTGGGAGCTCCACAGGGCTGTGTCCTGAGTCCCCTGCTCTACTCTCTCTACACACATGACTGTTTGTCCACACACAGCTCCACCTCTATCATCAAATTTGCTGATGATACTGTTGTCCTGGGCCTCATTTCCAACAACAATGAGACGGCATACTTGGACGAGGTGGAGCATCTAACATCATGGTGCCAGGACAACTGTCTCTCTCTGAATGTTGGCAAGACCAAAGAAATGATTGTGGACTTCAGGAAGAGACAGCAACGGACATACTCCCCCCTCATGATCAGCGGGTCACCAGTAGAGAGAGTGAGCAGCTTCAAGTACCTTGGTGTAAACATCTCCGAGGACCTGACCTGGACTGCTCACATTCAGACACAGGTGAAAAAAGCCAGGCAAAGACTGTACCACCTGCGCCAGCTGAGGAAATTCAAGGCTTCACCAGCTATCCTGAAAACTTTCTATTTAGGGGCGATAGAAAGTGTATTAACTCAGCGTGGATCATCAGCATCACAGCGTGGTATGGGAACGGCACCAGTCATGACCGCAAAGCCCTGCAAAGAGTTGTCCGCTTATCCGAGCGTATCTCAGGGTCAGCTCTCCCGTCTCTGCAGGACGTCTACACCAAACGCTGCAAAGGTAGAGCTACTAAGATCATCAAGGACTCTAATCACCCTGCAAACCCTCATTTCACACTGCTGCCATCTGGTAAGCGCTTCCGAAGCCTGATGGCCAAAACTGAGAGACTCAGGAGGAGCTTCTTCCCCCAGGCCATCAGACTCCTGAACTCAGTCACTTAACATCACGTGACTTCACTTCAGGATAAGCATCGATATACTGACATTGCACTGCACTTTCTGTTCTCGTTGTTACTGTGTAACAACCTGTTATAAACCTGTTTGCACATTATACTCTTATACATTTGTTAACCACATATTTATAAGTCTACAGTTTACTCACTGCACAGTTTACTTAAATTATTTTATTCCACTTCTTTATTCTTATTTTTTTACTTTTTTTCTTCTACTTGACTTGATTATTTATTATTCTACATATATATATACATATATACGTATATACGTGTATATACATTATACGTGTATATACATATATATATATATATATATGTATATATATATATATATATATATATATATATATATATATATATATATATATATATATATATATATATATATACACATATATATATATATATATATATATATATATATATATATATATATATACACATATATATATATATATATATATACATATATATATATATATATATATATATATATATATATATATATATATACATATATATATATATATATATATATATATATATATATATATATATATATATATATATATATATATATATATATATATATGTATATATATATATATATATATATATATATATATATATATATATATATATATATATATATATATATATATATATATATATATATATATATATATATATATATATATATATATATATATATATATATATATATATATATATATATATATATATATATATATATATATATATATATATATATATATATATATATATATACATATATATATATACATATATATACATACATATATATATATATACATATATATATATATATATATATATACATATATATATATATATATATATATATATATATATATATATATATATATATATATATATATATATAGTACTTTTTATCCTATTTCTATTATAATTTCCTCCTTGTGTTTTTAACTGTGAATTTGCACTGTCCATGGAGCGGACCTGTTTACATTTCACTGCCGGTTGTATACTCTGTATATAACTGTGTATGTGACAAATAAAACTCTTGAATCTTGAATCTTGAATCTATTAATGATTACTAAAATGATACATGTGTAATTGATTAAGGGTGTAATAATTACATAAATCTAAATCATTCAAAATTATTATTATTATAAATAAGCATTGTTAAAAGCCAGACGCTTTAGTCTTTAAAAACCCGTTGCTATGTAGTGACTTAAGTTGGAGTAGAAACAGGGGGAGTGGCTTTATTGCATCAGAGGTGTGTCACTTTGCTCACAGCTGATTGGTCCAATTTCAGTTTGAGCTCTCTTACCCAGAACATAACCGGCCCTGGAGCAGGTTAGCCGTGGAGCGTAAGTTACTATGGAGATGAACACTGCTAAAAGCCAAACCACTTTAATGGTACCTAAAACCCAGGATTGGCACAAACTAAGCTTAAACACATCTGGCTAGCCAGCTAAACCGGCTTCATAAGTTCCCGCCTCCTCAGCACAAGCTGACCGATAAATCTAATACACCAAGAGAGGCGGGACTTAAGGCAGAAGAGCCAATCACAAAGCCAGTGTCATGTTTGAGAGGGAGGGTAGAGGAGGCAGCCGCAGCGAGCGCAGACACAGAGTGGCCAGAGAAACGGCGTTTGTGCAAAACTGCAGAAAAAGTGCGGATGTTGAACCCTCTCACCGGGAAAAGTGTGGGTGTTAAAAAACCAACATTCCCCATGGGTGCGACGCCCCTGATTCATCCCCGTTCATCAAGGGACCCGATATCGTACAGAAACTTTATGCTCGTGAAATTACATTAGCTCATGGACACAAACTGTCCAGTTCTGATATTACAGAGGATTGCAGAGTGAATATTTTACCTTTAAGTGGTCGCACCTGCTAACACAACAAAAAGTGTAATTTTAGTAACAGTCACGAGAAGCTGCAACTTGCTAATACAGTGATAGTCAGAAATCAGATTATCCCGCATGCTGCGCTCCATGCTTCAGTCAGGGGTCCTCGGTTTGATCTGTCCTGGCAAAAGATTTGCGGTAATAAAAGACTCCGCACTGATCCATCCTAGAATAATGATTTCAAGATTAACATTTAAACACGAATCCATGGTACACAACTTTCAGCATAAAAATATAAAACACAATTACCAAGTAATATGAAAATAGTTTCAAAGAGTCATATCTGGCACATTACATACAGTGTGTGAGAGAGCCTCTCAGGACACTGACACAACACTGCATGGGGGCTTCTGTCTACAGGATGTTTCCCAATGGCAGCCCTGCTACCCTTCCTTAAATACCCAGACCAGAACAAAGGGTTGTAAATATTTGCAACACAAACACCTAGTTTGGGGGAGAGGATCAGATATCTTTGAAGAGACCACTCAAAAAGGGAGAACACAATTCTCATATGTTTCAATCTTTCTAGCCCTATCAGTGACTTCAGTGATGTTGAGACCATTTTACCAATCGCACTATGACCTTTAAAAAGACACCAGACATGAAAGGGATAAAACAATAGATTCACAAGATAAATCATATGTAGTTTATCTGCATTCTGGGACTTGAATCAGGGGGAAGAGGGGGAAGGGGGGAAAGGGAGGGGAGAAGGTTTGGGCAGGGCGGTGTCCTCCAGTCTTTCTGTGAGATCTTCTCTCCAGATTAGTGAGTTTTATTGTATTTTTGCAGGGTGTCGGTTCTCAGCTTTTGTCATAGCAGTAAAACCAATCCTTACACCTCCTTCTTCCCTGAACAAAAACTTGTATTACAATTGTATTTAATTGTTGAAGGTTCTTTTTGTTATTTGGCGTTTACATTTATGCATTTGACAGATGATTTTATCCAAAGCAACTCACTGAATGCATACGTTTTATCCGTTCATGCATTCCCTGGGAATCAAACCTATGACCTTGGCGATGCTAGCACAATGCTTTACTGTATGAGCTACAGGAATGGCAACTTATTGAAAAAAAGTGAACTTGTTATTAAGAGGAGAAAACTGAAGTTTGTTTATCTTTTTAACCTTTTTATAATCATATTAAATACCATGATCAAATGCATCATCAATTATCGTGATATGAAAATTTGATACCGTCACATGCCTAGACATGACAAATAAAACGTCATTATTTTTTAAAGAAGAGTGGCTTGGGCACAGGAAAAAAACAAAAAAAAAACAGCCATCAACAATGCAGTGTGTAAACCCAGAATACCTCAATTTAAATAGATTTGTCTATGTGTGGGTTTCAAGGATGTTAGGTTACAGTGTACTTATTGTGTTCATGTTTTATTGCAAAACTAAGGGTAGGTTTAGGTGTAAGGGAAGTGTCAACAGTGTAATTATAACTGTAACTACAGAAATTAATTACAGATGTAATTACATGCAGGTAATTTTTAAAAAGTACAATGTAAAACATGTACACGATAAGTGCATTGTATCAAATGATTAATTTAAACGTTAGTACATAGTAGTTAAGGCCACCTAATATAAAGTGGGACCCAAGGATGTTTAGATGATCATAAGCAATAAATAAACATTTAATTTTTATGGTTTTATTCTGTCTGCAGCCAATAATTGACTGTACAAAAACATATATTGTTGTCCCAAACCATCTCAGTGTAACTGCTTTAATTTATTTTTTCGTCATATTACTATATTAAATTATGTAGAATTGCATGAGATTTAATAATAGTAATAATAAAATAGTTCTTTGGTAAAGAATTACAGAGTTAACATGACTGTAAAACAACTGGATAACCTCAATTGCGGGTTTTCAAAAATGTGGTTTAATAAATCACAAAAGTTACATTTAAGTTAAGGGTCAAATCAAACAGAAATAGCACATTAAAGTTACAAGTTAACTACATGATGTAAGAACGTTTTGTGTGTATGTACAGGTCTGATATAAGGAATGTTTTTACTCGTGTGGCCAAAAAGCCCACCCAATAGAGAAAAGCTTAGCACAGCAAGAAAATAATTGGAGGAAACATTGCTTGTAACACAGGGTTTATTTAATTCAATTAAGTCATTAAATGTCATTTTCAACACATTGTTACAGAATCTGTTTCTAGAGATTATTTAAAGTGATTACACAAAGTATGAATCTATATGAATATTTGTTTAATGATATCATATACAATTATTTGAAAAAAAAGAAAAAAAAAGTTGAACACACACACTTCCCCTGAACACCTCTCAAAAATTACAATTAGGCCTAAATGTAAAGCAATAGATACATGATTGTGTTACAGGTTTAATCTGTCTTAACATCACAGATCAGATTCTTTAGTGTTCACCTTGATTTCAGTGTAAGTGATGCCTTTGTATGTGCCCTGGGTTTCATACTGAAACACACTGCCGTTCTTGCAGGTGATCTTCACTGTGCCAGTGTAAGGCAGGTCAAAGGTGGCTCTGCCAATGGTGATGTCAACATCCACCTTCTTCCTTGGTGGCACTTCTATGGAGGTAGACAGAGTTTCGGTTCTCTCTTCTGAAAGTGACTGACTGTAAGTGCTTTCAAATCCAACACTGACACTGTATCCTGCAGAAACTTCTTCAACCTCTGGAATCCCAGCCGTCACTTCCACACTAAATGTTGCTGTTAAACTTGCAGTCACAGACCATGAAGATTGGATGGTTATGGTCTTTGAGGTTTCAACATTTTGTTTTTGAGTGATGGAGGAGTCGTTAATGTAAGTGATGGATTGGATTTCTTCCACTGCCACCTTTGGTATCAGTTGGCTGATAGTGGGATAGTTGACATTGGTGAGAACTGTTGATTTAACTGCACTGAGAAACATGAATCCCATGTTGTCAATGTCTGAACCAGCATTTCCTACAACTCCCAAACAATATCCAGAGCCGACATCTATGGGATATTCTGTTTTTAAACCCCAGTATGTCATCTTTGCAAAAAATTCTGTCCCCTTACTGGTCTTGAATCTGATGGCTCCAAGACGTGATCCTGCTCCGTTCCCCCACAGGGACAGTGAAGTGAAATACTCGTCAGGCTGGAACCTGTACTCTTGATACGGTCCGGAGCCTTCTCCAAAAGTTTTAACTCTCCCATCTGAAAGCCAAACCCTGACAGCCTTCACCTGCGATTCTCCCACCCAGACTCCGATCTTCTCTAAACTGGCACCGTTATTCTGACCAGTAAATGAGAATGGACAACCTCCATGTCCACCAATTCTATGAAGAGTTGTTGGGCAGGACATCTTTGAGTTAAATCGATCTGAAAATAAAATCACAGATCAGAATTAGCATCAGCTGTGCTTTATTGCAGTTTTCCCCAACCCAGTTTCTGGAGACACAACAACAGTACACGCTGGATTTCTTTCTTAACTGACCCAACCATTTCAGGTCTTGGAGTAGTAATAAGCTGACTTGAATCAGGTGTGTCTGAATAGGCAAACATGCAAAATGCGCATGCCTCCGGGAAAAGGGTTGGGAAACATCATCTGCTTTTCCACTGTCAGGCCAAGCGGTTCTAAGAATGGTAAGGGATGGTTACTCGAACTTGGTACGGCACGATTACAAACAGTTCTTGGCCCTGAATTCTTAGCACCGTTGGCTAACCATGTGTGTAGTGACGTCGCCTCGCCACTCCACTGCCTACCAGTTCTCTGTAGCTGGCCAAGTGTGCTATTTGAGTGAAGTCAACAAGTTAGTAATAGAAGTATCCGATCATCCTCTGTAACACAGTCACTATATTTACATCTCAACTCTTGTGTTATAAATGACTGACACATTTGTATTACAGTCCCACAGTGGAAAATTAAATCATATCTGCATTGGCTGGGTCGGATCGGCACGGAATGGAACAATTAAGCAACGAGAACGGTTTGGCCTGATGGTGGAAAAGCAGCTATTGTTGTGTAGTCCTGTGGCAGTTGATCTCCTGGCCCTGCATACCTATAGCACAAGTTCATGCTTTCATTTAGCGTGCCTTTATATGCAGAAATCACCTTTTTATGTGCATCTGATAGACAATATCCAGTTAAATAATAAAATAAAATAAAAAAATCAGTAGTAAGTGGAATTATTAGGCTATTAGTATTCTTATTATGCTTTTGCTTCTGTAAGGCTGTAAAAACTAGCAAATGCCGGAATGTCTGATTGAGGAACAAGGACTGAGAAAATAAAGGAAATTAGCATCTGAACTCACTCATGCACTTAGTGTCCCCATCCGAGACGACGTCACGCTGAGTGAATCATCTACGAATGACTTTAATTTACATGCCTTTCCATTCACCTGCATCTTCCCCAATCCCTCCTCCAGATTTCACCATCAAAATCTATATGGTTTAATATGAATTCTCACTATACAGTATTATACATGTTTGATATCGTTTGAAATGTCTCGATTGGTACAAAGATCTCATCCCCACAGAAATAAACCAAAAAGTAATAAAGGTTTTAAGCATTTAGAGATATTTTGCTTAATGTGTGATGGGTGTGTCTCTGGTCAATTGGTCTTTACCTCCTGTCGTCAATACAGGTCTAAAGGACTTGATTAATGCTAATTCCCATTGTTAACACGTATTTACATTTGAAAGAGTTTTGCATCTTGATCTGGTATTTAAGAAGATGTTGCAAAGAAGTCGGGGCTCGAACCTTTATATCAATCAGCCCGTAACGCTGAGTGTCTCCTATAGATTATGAACGGGTATAATTTCAAAAAAGGGTTAAACAGAATAATTAAATGTGTAGTTAAACTATTAAATACAAATGACCAAATAAACAACTGGCATTCTATCCTAAATTCAAGATTATGATAAAAATGGAGTCAGATAAAGATGAATTGGAATTAAATCCCTTTGCCCCGCTGAAAAGACCGAATGTGCAATAGACCTTCACCCACGGATCGTTAGCCTTCATTGGGACGATTGAGCGGGCCTTACAGTTGCTAAACTTTAGTTCAAAGCTGCAGTCCGTAAGTTTTGCCTCTGTGCCGCCATCTCTGTTTGAAACCTGCAATTGCAGTTATTTGCAGAGTTATCATCTGTATGCGAGTTGTGCGTTGGCGCGGCTCCTCAGCGCGGATGAATCTAATGTTTTGAGGAGTATGTGCGGCACCGGTGTAGATACTGGACTTCAGAATCACAGATTCTATGTCTTGGAGTAAAACCTAAATAAGAATTTTCACTGGAAAATGTCATCTGAACAAGTAACATGTCTGCCACTTTTGGGAACAAATAACAATATTACAATAAATCACTCTACCAACGGTGATTAAATCTACCGATCGCTCATATCACATCAAACCGTGCAAATTATTATTGTTATACTTTGTTCTCAGATTGTTATATGTTAACAGCATTAACATTGCGTGACTGTGTATTAGCGTTACCTGTAGATTTGAATTTCTGTACAGTCTTTTGCTTTTGACTATGGGTGAATCTCCAGTTGTCACTGATGATGTCATTTGGGCCTTTCTGGATTACAATCCGCCATCAAAATGATCGGTTTAATTACTCCAGCTGCTGTGAGAAAAGGCTATAATGATCCGCTGAAGAACATGCGGCCCGCTCGTCACATGCGTTACTACTACTAGACGGACTCTTTCTTTATGTATACAGACGTGACGTAATGACACAAAGACATGCTTGAATTTCCCACTAAAAGAATTATAACACATTATAACAAGCTTAGCATTGTGAATAGGGCTAAGTAGGGATGCACCGATACCACATTTTTTCAGACCAAGTACAAGTACTTACATTTGGGTACTTGCCGATACGGAGTACCGATACGAGTACTTAATATGATTACAGTGTTTTATTTTCATCAGATGTTTTTCACTTTCTGACTGTAACAAAGTAAATACAAATTGATGCTGTTGCTGACATTTTAACATTCAACTTGGTATTTTCCTAAACAAACGTGGCACTGCGGCCCATTTCACATAAATGTAACCTGTAACACATTCAGTGGATTTCAGTACCACAGAAGAGCAACTGAAATTATTATGTTATCATATATAGCCATACAGCCTTTTTCGGAAAAGTGAGAGGCTTCTCTGCATTATCAGCTATGAGCCTGTTTCCGTTTTCATCTACAGTGTGTGACACTGAGCTAGAGCTACTCACTTCTGAGACTCCACACTAGTGCGAAAGTGCACGCGGCAAAAATTAAGTCATCGCAGTCGTCGACCCTTTTCATTTGGCGGTGTGCATGACGAATGTAACTTTCCGCATTTGATTTGGGGTGTGTCTCATTCAGCTCCCTATAGCTTCCTCATCGGTCATGAATTAGCATATTGTGACGTGTACACATTGGGACCATAGACAGTAAAAGAAATGGACACAGCAACCCCATAGACTTCAACAGAGAGAAGTGAAGTCAATTAGAAGCACTCACTTCCTGATGGCTGAGCGCAGCCTCAGAGTGAGCTTGACGACGTAGATGTGACGTGAGCAACCTGTCTGACAGTTGTAAGTCTTCTAGTAGTTGTGCAAAGTCAAATCTGAATCACCGAATCTTGCAGAGATTTTGGCTCTCTGTGGGCTTCTCTCCATGTTTCTCCCTTGACATTATGCCTCCACGTCCCACCGAATGCCTCATATACAGTAAAAGATTACCTGCGAGCTTCTCCTCCTGTCTATACGGTAATTTCTCTACTGTGCGACAGAGAGTTGTGTGGTTATGATGCAATCGTTAGCCTACTTTTACAAAAACGGCTTCTACGGGGCGATAGTGTAAGATACAAGGTAACGGAGCCTTTTATACATTGTCGTGTTTCTTTAGAAATAAACAATGGACAAATGGAGTAACGCCTCAGATGTAAAGTTATTCGCTGTCAAAGTGACGCCAAAATGAACGGGAGTCAATGGAATGCTAACAGCAGGTGATGGCTTGGTTAGCAATGGCTGCCCCTATGGAAGGTACGCGTTCCGGGTGCTGGGTTACCCCCTTGACTACGTTTACATGGATAGCAGTAATCTTATTCTGAATAAGACAATATTCTGATTAAGGTGTTTACATGAGTTGCTTTTAGAATATTCCATTCATGTTCCTGTTTTACATGTCATAGATCGATTATTGACACGTCATTATGTTCCCATGCCACGCTACACTGTCCGACGTCCAATCATAGCAAAAAAAAAATAATAATAATAATAATATTTTTTTTAAGAGACACTGCCTCTCTTGCCTTCTTGACAGCCTACATTTCGAATAATTTTCTTGTGATTAATGATGAAAAAGGTTTAAAAATCGTGATTGTTTGGCTTGTTTTTTCAGCCATCCAGCCACAGGCGTTCACTGAATGAGCCATACGGCTCGCGAGCCTAGAGGTTCCTGACCGCTGTTGTAAACAGACAGTTTATTCACAATTATGAATATAGGATTACAGCTTATTGTATTTTTCTTTTACAATAAGCAAAATAATTACAATAGAAAGCAATGAGCAGTGAAGCAAGACGCGCACCATAGCAACACGTCATGGCAATGACATTTCTGACTGACAGATACGAAAAAGATAAACGGGAATTTTGTGACATTTGAGCGCTTTGTTACTGTTTTGTACACGTTGTTATATTAATTATAATTCAAATTCTGTTTTATTGGCCACAGTATTATTGATGATTATTATTGATTGATTAAGGCCCCCAAAGCCCTCCCCTCTGCACTTGCCTGGTGTGCATTTGTATGTGTCCTGTCACAAAATGCGACTAAAATAGGCATACTCCACATGTCTTAATTCAATTTGCGTTTACTTCGATTATGACTTTAACCGGATTACGGTAATTAGAAATCGCTGTTTACATGGTAGCTTCTTTATCAGAGTATTGTCTTAATCGGGTTAATATCAGAGTATCGTTTTCCATGTAAACGTACTGACTCTGTTTCTGGTGACATGACAACGTCCTCTTTGTGCAATATCACTACTGGGTTTACAATGATAACTATCTAACATTATTAGTTTGTTATTTAAAGATACATTCTCAATTACCCCCCACCAAACGCACTGCATCGTGATCTGTTAAAATTCAATGGGCTCAGGAGAGTTAAGAAAAAACACTGGTAACCAACTGTTACTTTAGAAAAACTAGTGATTTATACTTTTTAATGTCACATTTTGTAATATTTGCATTGATTTATTTTTGTAATATGGATTATTTTCTCATACGATTCTTTGAAGAGGAAATGCCCATTTTAATTCTACCCATAACATTTTAAAACTTAACTTTAACATATTTAGATTTTTCATTTAAAACAACCAAAAGACAAACAACCTGTTTGTTGGAATGCTGTTGTTAGACAACCAATGAAAGACAACAGGTAAATTTTGGCCTATGCACGTAAAATGCAATGACAGACAGGTTAGATAATCTCATGCAAAGCATTAGAAACTGTTAGCTAGCTACATCTTAAGTCAAGTGCCTTTGAGTAAAAGTGTACTTACACGGATGACTGCAGTCTGAAAGAGCAGCTCGTATGATCGAAGCAGGAAAAGGGAGACGTGTTTGGTCAGGCTGCTGCTTAAATAGAGCTCCAAAGCTCCAGGTGTAAGGTGTAATCGGCTCCCCCCACCTCACACACAATTAAACACAATCTTTTTAAAGAGGCATGTGAAAGACTGGAGCTTTTTACTGATCTGCAAAATGATCTGCAAAATGCGCAAGCATGTTTTCTTTTTTTTTTCATTCTGCAGCATTAAAAAAACAAACAAACAAAAAACCTGAAGTTTACTTAGTTATGTTGTGTTAAAACTACATGAAATATTTGTGTTGACATAACTAACTGGGCAGTGGATCTGTAGTTCCCAGCATGCTTTGCAAGGGACTCCATTAGGAGAGAAAATTTAGGGATTAAAGTGTTATTTTATGTGTTTTTCTGTAAAGGGAAAGATGTTGTTAGTTAATGTTAGTGTTTAATGGTCAATTATGTTGGACATTTAGAAGAGTTTCTGTAATGGGTTTTAATTTTGTGGCTATCGTTATGCTGAAGAGTGGCGCCTGTGCTTAGCCTGTGCTACTCAATGACCTTTGCTAATGTCAGGGGTGACATCTCTTTCCTTCATACATTGTGTGTGTTGATGAATGAAACTGCTTACAATTGATTTTCCAATTAAATGTTTTAATTTAAGTTTGACAAGTATAAAAAAAAGTCATAAGTATATAAATATCATGTAAACTGCATTTAATAAATTGAGTTGGACCAACTGAGTCCAATTGAGTTACATTTCATTGCATTAATTAGTTTTTTTTGTTTTGTTTTTTAGTTGAGGTTACACATATTTATTGAATGGAAAACCTGCCCTCAATTAAACTGAGTTTGTCCAATGAGTTATTTTTTTGAGATTCAAGATTCAAGAGTTTTATTTGTCACATACACAGTTATATACAGAATATACAACCGGCAGTGAAATGTAAACAGGTCCGCTCCATGGACAGTGCAAATTCACAGTTAAAAAACACAAGGAGGAAATTATATAGAAATAGGATAAAAAGTAGTATATATATATATATATATATATATAGAATTATAAATAATCAAGTAAAGAGAAAAAAAAAGTAAAAAATAAGAATAAAGTGGAATAAAATAAGTGAAGTAAACTGTGCAGTGAGTAAACTGTAGACTTATAAATATGTGGTTAACAGAAATGTACAAAGAGTATAATGTGCAAACAGGTTTATAACAGGTTGTTACACAGTAACAACGAGAACAGAAAGTGCAGTGCAATGTCAGTGTATCGATGGTCACGTGATGTTAGGTGACTGAGTTCAGGAGTCTGATGGCCTGGGGGAAGAAGCTCCTCCTGAGTCTCTCAGTTTTGGCCATCAGGCTTCGGAAGCGCTTACCAGATGGCAGCAGCGTGAAATGAGGGTTTGCAGGGTGATTAGAGTCCTTGATGATCTTGGTAGCTCTACCTTTGCAGCGTTTGGTGTAGACGTCCTGCAGAGACGGGAGAGCTGACCCTGAGATACGCTCGGATAAGCGCACGACTCTTTGCAGGGCTTTGCGGTTATGACTGGTGCTGTTCCCATACCACGCTGTGATGCACTGAGTTAATACACTTTCTATCGCCCCTAAATAGAAAGTTTTCAGGATAGCTGGTGAAACCCTGAATTTCCTCAGCTGGCGCAGGTGGTACAGTCTTTGCCTGGCTTTTTTCACCTGTGTCTGAATGTGAGCAGTCCAGGTCAGGTCCTGAGTGTGGAAGCTGCTCTACCTCCGGATCAGCGGCAGCGTGAACGCAGATTTGAATGTTGCAGTGTGATGATCATGCTTCAAAAGGGTAACCAAAGTCCCTAAAGTCTTGGGTTTAAAGCCTGTTTCTCGTCACAAGCACCGGCGGAGCGCGAGCAGCGCGTGTTCTCGCTGCCCAGATAAATGAATGAGAGCATTCACATCGGGAGCGTGACGACCGGCTCTCTCATTCATTAACACGGGCCGCAAACAAAATATGCGCTGCTCATGCTCCTCTGGTGCTTTTAACGTGAAACAGCCGTGGTAATAGACAGCAGAATCGTTGTCATTTAGAAAATCGTGTGGGTGTTTGAATCGAGATTGCGATCTTTTAACGATTAATCGTGATGCTCTACTTGAAAATATGTAAAACTCAAAGAACCCCTCAAAAGATTAACTTGTTTGAAACACTCAGTAGATACTTATTTGATTATTTATTTTTAAAGGAATAGTGTGTTTTATTAGAATGAATGTCTTTTAATGTTGAGGTTGATTTAAGGGATGTTGAATACAAAGAAATGAACTTGTTTGAGACAGAGATTTATCATAATGAATGTGTATTTTTATACCAAATAGGTGTTAAGATGTTATTGCATTGAAGACTAACAAAGCTGTTTTATTCAATTGTATGTTTGATTTAATACAATTTCAATAAATGTTCAAATAAATTCATAGTCACTTTTTTTTAATATATAGGTTTGTTTTAAATTCCATCTGCATTGCCATTTTAAAATAAATATTTAAATTAAATCAACATTAAATAAATACACTGGGTGTGTGGGATTAATCAGTATAAAGTGTTAAATGTGTATGCTTACGAGTAACACATCTTTCAACACCCCGAGTGATTAAAATGAAACGCTAACACAGTGTTTGTATAATAAACACTTCGGTCAGTGTTGCTTTAACACTAGCAAAGATGGACCTGTATGTTCACCCGGACAGTGATCGTTGTAACACCCATGGTGATAAATCTCCCAACACATTTGTATATTTTTCTAATAATATACGAATGAATGCCCATAAAACAGACATCAAAATGTGTCAGTCCGAACTCAAATATTCTTACTCTAAATTCTTGAAACACCAAAACCTGGTAATACTTTACATTTATATCTGTATTACACATATCGTATGCATAATCTAAAATTTGAGAAATGGTAATAATAATAATAATAATAATAATAATGTGAAGATTAACATACATATTAGTCTCAAAACATCCATCCATCCATCAGTCTCTCCATTCATCAATCTCTCCATCCATCCATTGATCTACCATCCACCCATCTCTCCATTCATCCATTGATCTATCCATCTCTCCATCCATTGATCTACCATCCACCCATCTCTCCATTCATCCATTGATCTATCCATCTCTCCATCCATTGATCTACCATCCACCCATCTCTCCATTCATCCATTGATATATCCATTCATCCATTGATATATCCATCCATCCATCCATCCATCTCTCCATTCATCCATTGATCTATCATCTCTCATCCATTGATCTATCATCCATCCATCACTCTCCATTCATCCATTGATCTATCATCCATCCATCTCTCCATTCATCCATTGATCTATCCATCTCTCCATTCATCCATTGATATATCCATCCATCCATCTCTCCATTCATCCATTGATCTATCCATCTCTCCATCCATTGATCTATCATCCATCCATCTCTCCATTCATCCATTGATATATCCATCCATCCATCTCTCCATTCATCCTTTGATCTATCATCCATCCATTTCTCCATTCATCCATTGATCTATCATCCATCCATTTCTCCATTCATCCATTAATCTACCATCCATCCATCGATCTATCATCCATCCATCACTCTCCATTCATCCATTGATCTATCATCCATCCCTCCATTCATCCATTGATATATCCATCCATCCATCCATCAATCTCTCCATTCATCCATTGATCTACCATCCATCCATCAATCTCTCCATTCATCCATTGATCTATCATCCATCCATCTCTCCATTCATCCATTGATCTACCATCCATCCATCCATTGATCTATCATCCATCCATCTCTCCATTCATCCATTGATCTACCATCCATCCATCCATTGATCTATCATCCATCCATCTCTCCATTCATCCATTGATCTATCCATCTCTCCATCCATTGATCTACCATCCACCCATCTCTCCATTCATCCATTGATATATCCATCCATCCATCTCTCCATTCATCCATTGATCTATCCATCGCTCATCCATTGATCTATCATCCATCCATCACTCTCCATTCATCCATTGATCTATCATCCATCCATCTCTCCATTCATCCATTGATCTATCCATCTCTCCATTCATCCATTGATATATCCATCCATCCATCCATCTCTCCATTCATCCATTGATCTATCCATCTCTCCATCCATTGATCTATCATCCATCCACTCTCCATTCATCCATTGATATATCCATCCATCCATCTCTCCATTCATCCATTGATATATCCATCCATCCATCTATCCATTCATCCTTTGATCTATCATCCATCCATTTCTCCATTCATCCATTGATCTATCATCCATCCATTTCTCCATTCATCCATTAATCTACCATCCATCCATCGATCTATCATCCATCCATCCCTCCATTCATCCATTGATATATACATCCATCCATCAATCTCTCCATTCATCCATTGATCTATCATCCATCCATCTCTCCATTCATCCATTGATCTACCATCCATCCATCCATCCATCCATCATTGATCTATCATCCATCCATCCATCATTGATCTATCATCCATCCATCTCTCCATTCATCCATTGATCTATCCATCTCTCCATTCATCCATTGATATATCCATCCATCCATTTCTCCATTCATCCATTGATCTATCCATCTATCCATCTCTCCATCCATCCATCCATCCATCCATCTCTCCATTCATCCATTGATCTATCATCCATCCACCCCTCCATCCATCCATCCATCCATCCAAATGAATTGTATTTACACACATACAATTTAAGTGGTACAAATATGAGTCTTATATTGCACACAAATTACATGAAATGACTCAAAATTATGATCGGAGTGAGCTGGAAGACATATTCTCTCCCTACCGGGATCAACAACAGTTTATTTTAGGTATGCTATAGCCTATTAGTTCATAAAGCATTGCTATATTAAACAATAGTATACAAGTTAAGTGACTGATAATTATAAATATAAAGCGGACACTCTATGTTATTTATAAAGTCTGGAATGAATGAGAGAAACGAAGCTTTTCAAAGCTTCGAATCACTTGAACCAATGCTTCGCAAAATGATTCACCGAAGCGTTCGAATCGCCACCCCTGCTGGACAGAACAGTGTAAATACAACAAAAACTCAGACCAATGCATAAAAACACCTTTTACAAACACATTTAATTGAAAGTAAAATCTACCAAATGCAATTAACGCATCTAATAAAATTAAATATCGAGTGTCTGTATAATATGTGTTCTGTTATCAATGTCCAAGACTTCATGTGCCATGGATGGCTCAGCTAACCAGGCCAATATTAAGTACTATACTTTTTTTTTTTTTTTTTTTTACTATACTAATGTCTAATTAAAACATGAACAAATGTATAAAACTGATCAGAGATCTACTTGATTTTGGATTCATGTGTGCACCATTGACATTTCGAAAAGGTCATGACGCAACGAAGCCTCGTTTACTGAAATCACGTGACTTAGATACGCGCCTGATTCGAAACAAAAGATTCGAAGCTTCACTGTTTCGAAATCCCCCATCGCTAGGAACGATGCACACATTGAAATAGTATCTAGTAAAAAACAGCAGATCAGATATTGTAGGTCATGTTCTCACTGAGGGGAAGGGTTATTAAAGCTGCTACAGCGACAGAAAAACAATCCTACAGCTGTCGAGGCGACGAAATAACTACCGAAGCACACATTGCATCGTTCAGTTAAAGGACTCGTTTGAAAACCACGTGACAAGCTGGAGTGTCCACCCGTTTGCTCACACAGTCAATGACATACAGCACGATCGTCTAAAGAACAACTAATTATGAAGTTTGTTCAAAGAATTTATATATAAAGCCCACAATAAAATTAATTTAAAAAAAACTCTATTTTTAGACCATTTTAGGGGGTGCACCGTTCCCGGAAGTACTGCAATACCGGGTCGATGCGTGGAGTGGACGGAGCAAGCCCCTATTCCATCTCCCTGATCCAAAAATCAATTTAATATATGGTGCCCGGGTAGGGCACGTATCAGATATTAAACTGATAAGAACAGATACTACACTTGATCTTAGCCAAAAGGCCGAGAAGCGATACCCACAAACGGTTACCAGTAGCAACCACATTCTTGGAGACAGTAAACACGACGACGGTGTGTATTTATATATTTATTTAAAATCTAAAAGGCCTCTATGTACATAACATTATAACGATCACACGTATAGAAACACTTGTTAATATCACGTAGTTAAACATTTAATAATAGTTTCTTTCAATAGAGACGGACATGGACGGGAGGAAATGCTAATGAGGTACTACGTTCTCCAATCAGAAACCAGGAGTTTTATAAAGTGAATCGCATGGAGTTTTATCAAATGAATCGCACACGTATCAAATGGAGATGAAAGTAACATCACCCACGACATGACAGCAGAGGTAAAATTCACAGAATCTAATCAAGCTAATGTAAAACACTGCCTTTAAATGCAGTATGAGTCAATGTTTGGTCAAATGCAGTATTAGTCAAATGCAGTATGAGTCAAAAATCAGTATTGAGTCCGAGCTGCAGCCTAGTAGTTTTTGTTAAAATAAACATATATTAATAAGTGTGCCCCTTAGTGACGTTACAGATTTACGTGACCTGTGACGCGACCAGTTAGGTCAAATGTTTACAGTTTTCACTAACTTTAGTTTTTTTGACCCGGAAGCTTGGTGTGTAGTCTACTGTTATGTTATTAAAAGTTGTATTGTGTTTTACATAAAAAATAAAATTAAAAAAATACGTCAGAGGTGCTTTATGAACGATTTACACACAAATTCGTTCTGCTCCATGAATGAGGCCCAACGGCGCATCCGCTAAAAAGGGGCGGGGCTACATTCCATAACCACAACATAGGCTGCATCTGAAATCGCATACTTCCCTACTATATAGTAGGTGTAACCCCTCCTGTTTGAACCGCCCGCTTCAAGCGGGACTTGAACTTGGGTCTGCCGGGATGAGAGTCAGACGCTCTAACCATGAGGCTAAAGGCTGCAACCTCTAGCGTCAGTCGCCAGAGCGTACCTGAGGTTTACTCGCACAGCAACTACTAGCTGGCCTCCGTTACATAGGCACAAAAAACAAAACAAAAAAAAAAATCCAACAAGTGTCCCAATGCACAGCACTCAAAGGCCCTGTCCCAAATGGCACCCTAAACACTCGCGGTCTTCATACGAGTCAGGACTTTCATGACGTAATGCCGCTTTGACTGTCAGGAAGAAGTCTGCTGCGGGCTTGGCAAAAGTGTACATCAAGGGTGCATATCGACCGCAAAGGGTGCGCTCGTGAGCACCTAAAACCTACAATGACAAATGACACCCTATACCGTCTCATGTACTTAACGGACACGTCTGCGCGGCAGCTATTGTAAGTCCACAAGACCAAAAGTGCATATTAAGGCCCTGTCCCAAATGGCACCCTAAAACCTCATGGTCTTCCTCTGAGTCAACATAATGTCGCTTTGACTGCTGGATAGAAGTCCTCTGCATAGCTCACGAACTTGTTGGCTCAGCTGAAGTGCACATCAAGGGCACCGTTTTTTAAGCTTAAATGACGAATGGGACACCCTACGGTCTTGTGGACTTAACGGACATGCGCATGCAGCGGCCATTGTAAGTCCGCAAGACCGAAAGTGCACATGAAGTGTGCCATTTGGAACAGGGCCTAAGTGTCGATTTGAGACCCCGGTACTACTTCCGGCGAGATTCTGAAGTGCACACAAGATAGACAATTTACTATCCCATGAGGCCACGGGAGAGGATTTGTGAATGCCAGTGAAGCGACACAACTGACACTGTGTCATGTGATAATGACAACATGCTGAGTGCAGTAGCCTACATCCAGATTATTCATACTGCACACATTCAGACTATATAGAACTTACTTTTTAGCGGTCATGAAGTAATTACCTACTCTCTTGCATAGGCACTTATTTTGAATATGCAATTCCAGAAGCAGCCAGAACGGAGGACAAACTTGTCTTATAAGTGACAGCATCACTGTTATATTCATGTTCAATGCAGCTTGACTGAAAAGAACATGTTATTTTTGCAGAAATATCACTGGCCTTTACAATAGCCCAATAAATGCAGTTGGCATTTATAACACAAGAGATTATGAAATGGGCTGTAAAACAGGGCCTCAATGTGCTTTACTGTAACTCTTGTCCCCACATCGATCAACCAGACGCAAACCACTTATCACTACACGTTAGAGAGTAACTATATCTACTGCCCACGGTTATACTAACACACCATAAATGGCACTGATAAAGACACTGTAAATATTGTCAAGTCTCAAAGGGCATTCTATGGTATCAGTCAGAGTCTGTGCTGCGCTGAGGAGAACACAACCTTTGGCAATTTCTCTTGATTTATAACGTTTTTTTATACAGATTCATCACAATGTGTACTGGAAAGTGTGCGCGGCTAGTGGGGTTAATACTTCTACCCTCAGCTTTTTTGTGTATAATAGCCAATATACTTTTATTCTTCCCTAATGGGGAAAAGTTGGAATCTAATCAGATTTCCCTGCAGGTCTGGCTTATGGGAGGCATTTTTGGTGGAGGACTATTTGTGAGTATTCAGTCTTGATTTGACTATCATATCATTCATGTGCTGTGAGACATGACTGTCTTGTTATTATGAGATGCTATAGGAATTTGACTTGGGAGTGAATTCAGGTTGATCGGGACACCTTTCCCCAGTCATTTCAATGGAAAAATGTGTCCTAAACAACCTGAATTCACCCCTATGTTTTAGATAGGACATCAGATACCATTGGCTACAAGCCTCTGTGTATACGTGCCATTTACTTTATTGTACATGATATAGCATAACGATCGATAAAGAGACATAGAATGGTTGAATAAGTCTGCATAAAGGATCTGCAATGTATCTGCATAAAGGAACCTTAGATTTGAGGAACAAAAGCAGAATGTGGCGAGAACAATTATGAGAAAAAAGGGCCCATTACTCACGCAGAGCTTCACTGCTCACACCCTGAAAAATCACTATATTGACATTGTAACATCCTGGATATGACCAGGATGGATTAATCCTGAGTAAAGTTACGTGCTCATGTTCACAGAGCAATAATTGCATTTACATAGATCATGCTACATGTACAAATGTTATAGAAAAATTGGAGTGAGCTTGATGTGTAATTTAGTGCATTTTGGGGGGAAAAACAGTTAAACTGTTCCAAAATGGAGTTTGAAGATGTCACAGTGATGTCATAGAAGAGCAATTTTGGGTGACAAGTTCTTAAAGGGACAGTTCACCCAGAAATAAAAATGATGTTATTTACTCACCCTCAAGTTGTTCTAAACTTGTATGAGTTTCTGCGCTCTGATGAACACAGAAGTAGTAGTTTTGAAGAATGTCGGTAACCAAACAGTTGCTGGCCCCCATTGACTTTTCATACTACGGAAGTCAAAGGGGGCCAGGAACTTGAGGGTGAGTAAATTACGGCAGATTTATTTTTGGGTGAACCATCCCTTTAAGAGCTGTTCACTCAAAAGGTACTCTAGGAACCCAAAATTGCTCTTATGACATCGCTGTGAAAACTTTTAAGAGTTTAAGTGCTTTTTCTCCCAAAATGCACTAAATTACACATCAAACTCACGCCAATTTCTCAGTAATATGGACCCTTTTCACAGATTTAAGAAAAATGTATAAACACTATACTTTGTATCATCTTACCTTTGCATCAAATTACCCCTGCTGTGAGGGTGTTTCTAATACAGCGGCTGTGGGAGTGACGGTTAAATTGACATCTTTCTGCCTGCTCTCTATTTTTTCCCGTTTTGAAAGTTGTGAAAACACTATTGTGGAGTTTTTCTTTTGCTATTTGAGCAAATGGGAACACACAAAAAAATATATTTAATGTAGTCTCTCATTCACCGCTATAGAAGTTTACCCAACTACGGCGACTTCTGCTTCTGAGAAACCCGGAAATGTGAAAAGGGTCCATTTGTATTTGCTCATAGCATGATCCTGATCTTCATGAGATTTTAATGATCAGAATAATAAAGAACCTTCTGTGTAATGTAAAGATTCCATGGATGGTAAAGGCACATTTTACAAAGTCGATACACTTTCATTTGGACAAAGAACTTTTGGCTAACACTGATTTGCTTAATGATTAGACAACGGTGTAGTGAGGTCACCTCAATATATATTTAAATAGCCAGAATGAATATGTTTCATCAAGTATTTGATACTAAACTGCTTCACGGCCAATCTTGTCCTTGACGTCACAGTTGATGAGTCAGTTTCCACTCACTTTCATTCATCAGATGATGTGTCCAAGCTGCTCAGCCATCAGAGCCGGGGGCAAAGGCTGCTGTGGGGCAGGTTGCTGTGGAAACCGTTGCCGTGTGAGTAAATATGACACGGAGAAACACCCAAAAATGTTTCCATGTAAATAAGAAAAAAAATCACTATCATTCACAACAACATTCTCACTGGAGATGCGCAATGTGAAATATTTTCATAACAGGCTATTTTGATTTGTTCACCATTTCATGCGGTTTTTGTGTTGTACAGATGCTGAGTTCTGTTTTCTCATCGGTGTTTGGCGTTATTGGGTCGGTCTACTGTGCTTGTGTTGCCATTGCAGCTCTGGCCGTTGGGCCAAAATGCCAAGTTGGGGCCGAAAAATGGGAATATCCCTTTGAGAATAAACCAGAGTAAGAACACTTACATTTTACATTTACGCATTTGGCAGATGCTTTTATCCAAAGCGACTTACATTGCATTCAGGGTACACATTTTTACATTTTGTCAGTTCTTGCCTTCCCTGGGAATCGAACCCATGACCTTGGCGTTGCTAGCGCCAAGCTACTTAAAACTACTTAAAACCTAAAAGAAAAATCGATGGATGTTAATATGAAGAGTGTTCAGATGCAAAAGCCTCTAAAAGCCACTCAAAATGAGATAACGATACTGAGTGAATGCTCTCCGCATATAGTATATCAAAAACCCACTAAATCCCAGCCTCTGCCCATTCAGAAGCACCGGTACTTAGGTAGAAACCTATACATGGAAGCCTGACAAAAATACTTATTTTAAAGAAAAACATCAGATGGATTTGGAGGCTTTTGTATCTGAGGTCTTCATATAGATAATTATAATACTACAGTTAGCAGGATACGTGTGAATTTAATGGCAATTGCATCACTCAAGGGAGAGTTGCAGCTGATTTTATGGCCACTAGATGAGGCCCTTATCCTGCACTTCAACTAAAGCTCGTCCTCTCTTCTCTTCTCTCTGTCTGGCTATAACAGGAACAGCAGCAGTTACCTGGTGGATAAGACTCTGTGGTCCAAATGTGTCTTTCCTGAGAATGTGGTTCTCTGGCACATTGTGCTGTTCTCCATAATTTTGGGTCTGACTCTGCTACAGGTGATTCTCTGTGTCATTCAGGTCGTGAATGGATGTGTGGGATGCCTCTGTGGAGACTGCCGGAAAAGAAAATCGGTACATTTTACATAAACATCTGTTGAAACTTTTTTTTTTAACAATGTAATTTCTTGAGCAAAAACTACACTGGCGTATAACAGAGAAACACTTTTTGCAGGATGCATAGGCAGCATGGAAAAAATACCAAACCAGTTAAAACCAGTGTTAAAAGTAATCGTTACTCTGGAAAAGTAACTTATTGTGTTACTTTTTATGGAAAGTAATGTTACGCTTCTTTTGCATTACTTTTTCTTACCTGGGCTGGTGAGAAGTAGTAACAAGTTTTATTTTTAACAAATGTAAAGACACTGTAGCAACTCAATGTAAAGACTGCACATAATGTTATAAGGATTACGTTATTCTCATAATACAATGTTCATAATGTAATAATTTTCACAATGTAATAAAATCTTGAGCTCATAATGAAAAAAATAAAAAATTAATTACATTGAGAAAATTATTACATTATAAACTCACCAAAATGTCAATATTGATGACAAGTCATATTTTCATTATTGTAATAGCTTTTAAAACATAAAAAAATTTGTATTCCCTTACAGTACATTTAAAAAAAAATTAAAAATCTAAATCCAGATAAATAAAATCATAAAGGTTGCACCTTTATACTACTACTACTACCACCGATACCACCACTACCACCACTACTACTACCACCGATACCACCACCACGATACCACCACTACCACCACCGATACCACCACTACTACTACCACCGATACCACCACTACTACTGATACCACTACTACTACTACTACTACCACTACCAATCGATACCACCACCACTACCACCGATACCACTACCGATACCACCACCACCACTACTACTACCACCACTACACCGACACCACCACCACTACTACCACTTCCACCGATACCACCACTACCACTACTACTACTACCACTACCACCACCACCGATACCACCACTACTACCACTACCACCACCACCGATACCACCACTACTACCACCACCACCACCACTACTACCACCACCACCACCACCACTACTACCACCACCGATACCACCACTACTACTACCACTACCACTGATACCACTACTACCACCACCACCACTGATACCACTACTACTACCACTACTACAGATACCACCACTACTACTACCACTTCCACTGATACCACCACTAATACTACCACTACCACCGATACCACCACTACCGATACCACTACTACTACTACCACCACCACTCCACGACACCACCACCACTAATACCACCACTACCACCGATACCACCACTACCACCACCAATACCACCACTACCACCACCGATACCACCACTACTACTACCACTACTACCGATACCACCACTACTACTACCACTACCACCGATACCACCACTACTACTACCGATACCACTACCGATACCACTACCGACACCACCACCACCACTACTACCACCACTACCACCGATACCACCACTACTACTACCACTTCCAATCGACACCACCACCACCACCACTACTACCACCACCACCACCACCAATCTACCACCACTCACCACCACCAATCGACACCACCACCACTACCACCACCACCACCACCACCACCACCACCACCACCACCACCACCACCACCACCACCACTCACCACCACTACCACCACCACTACCACACACCACCACCACCACCACCGACACCACCACCACTACTACCACCACCACTGATACCACTACTACTACCACTACCACTGATACCACTACTACTACCACTACTACAGATACCACCACTACTACTACCACTTCCACTGATACCACCACTAATACTACCACTACCACCGATACCACCACTACCGATACCACTACTACTACTACCACCACTTCCACCGATACCACCACTAATACTACCACCACCACCGATACCACCACTACCACCACCAATACCACCACTACCACCACCGATACCACCACTACTACTACCACTACTACCGATACCACCACTACTACTACCACTTCGACCGATACCACCACTACCGATACCACTACCACCACCACCGATACCACCACCACAGGTTAAGACTGGAGTTAGAGTTTTAAAATGTACTGTAAAGGAATATCAATGCTTTGGTATAATAATACTGATAGCATGAATATTTAAATCTGTTGCATTTCACCAGTAGTTTAAGACTGGATTTAGATTGAAAAAATTTACTGTAAGGCAATACTATTTTTATGTTTTAAAAGCTATTACAATGAGAAATGTATTACATTTTTAAACATTTTCATTAATGTAAAAATTATTACATTATGAGCTCAAGATTTGATTACATTGAGAAAATTACATTATGAACATTTTATAATAATAATGTAATACTTATGTGCAGTTATTACATTATGAGTTGCTACAGAGGCTTTCACAACAAAAATTAAATAAGTCTTAGGCTGAAGGAAATGCTAATTCACGCCTGTACAGTAGAGGGAGCAGCTCAAAACAAACCGTTCAGCTGCACGTGCTGTCGTTAGGGATGGCAGAAAAAGCAGAAGAATGGTCAACATTCAGCAAACAAATATGTGTGATCATTGTGATGTTTATCTAAAGTCATTATTACTTGCTTATTAGTTTGGCTGAATTGGATAATCGAAGGTCAGCAGCAAAGACATTATTTAATAAAGTGAGATTGTATATTTGTCATAAGCCCGGTTTCCACCTAAATTAACCAGAACAATTTGTCCCAGGGATTTGTGGAAACTGGTTCCTAATTATTGTGATCCAACATTTGCCATTTTGGAAAGTTCCTGCGGTGGAAACGCGTCTATATTCAGTTATTGCAGGTTTGTGTAATGTTCTGAGTTTGTTATTCATTTTGAGGACTACTGAATCTGTTTTTGTGCAGGTGAGACGAGTAAAGGCATGCTCACATTTAGTCTAGAACTACAATAAGCATCATGTTCACGCAACGCAAGAACGTAAAAGTAACTCAATTATACATGTAATATGTGTATTTAAAAGTAATGAGTTAACTTGAAAAAGTAATCTTGAAAAAGTAATCCCAACACTGATTATAACCAGTTACCAGTTTAGTCTTTGAGGTCAATCAAAAACAAACAAATCCAAACTGTGTAAACCTTCAAACCTCTGAAATCATGACGTCTTCAACACTGAAATAATGAGATGTCTTTGTCATATATTGGGATTTGGGACTGATTTCTCTTCTCTGTACAACAGGATGAAGGAGGCCTGTGAGATCTGCTGAGGAGGGAAAAACACCACCAAACAAAACGACGATTTGATCTGGAATAACAGGACAAGAGCTTTCACACATCACTAACAGACTGGTTAGAAAGCATCACTAAAAGAGGTTGTTGTGTGTCAATGTAACCTTATTTTAACTTTATGTATTATTCTAGCAGTCGATCAATAAAAAATAAATAAATAAAAATAAATAAATCATATTTTCTGTAATTAAAAAAAAAAAAAAAAAAAAAAAAAAAATCACACCTATCATTAACATTTGTAATATATTTTTATATTGTAATACATAATTTCACATTTAATCTCCAAATTAATAGAAACAACAAAGACTGTACATTTTAAATATTTGTTTAATGGCATCTTTTACTATGAATGCATCACTGACACCAGTGATGTCTCTTTTAAATGGATTATTTTCTCAATTTCTGGGGAAGAAATAAGTAAAAGTTCTTGTTTTTGTTGTTTTTGACCCATGTAACCTTGTATTTAAAATATCAAGCTGGAGCTACCATGATTTTATGATTTTTATGATTTTATTATTTTATAAAAACAAAACAAACAAAAAAACATGCATTTTGGATAATAAATCAGGTTCTAATAAATCAAGATAAATTTTCTTTCACAGTAAACAATTTGTCTCATGAGCATGAGATAAAAATGTAGTTTGGTGGCATAAATTATTAACTTGAAATGAGCAATGTCTATCTTTAGAGTTGGCATCAGATTGCATGAGAACAATATTTCCTTTACAGGTTACAAAAATACCCCTGAGTGTTTTCGGTTTCTGGTATATTTGGCAGGAGGCATCGAGTTTGTTTCCATTGCATTTGGGGTGAGACTCTAAAAGCATGTGTTGGCTGTTTTCCAATTTGCTTTTTCAAATGGTTTGCTAAAGCCAACATGTTCCATTTTGCCTTCCATCTCAGCATCTGTGTCATTCACTCTTTTCTCTATAATCACAGCTTTCACTGTTGTAACACTGATGTGGCACCGGATCAAACCGGATCTTGCAGTGGTCAAACCCCCTGGTGGTAAAGGCCAGATTTGCAGCTGTGACAACATTCATACACTGAAACTAGGGAATGTTGGTCCATTCTCAAAAAGAGCATGAGATTCTTTCACAGTGCTCAGTAATGTCTACCGTAATTTGCATATGAATACAGAGTCTATAGACCCTGTGCTCACGTTGTAACCGCAACAGCCCTCCACTCATTTCCACTTAATCCTGTCGCTACACAAACACCCATTTGAAGCCCAAGATAGGATAACGGCTGAAGAATCTCAAAAGCTTACAGATTCGATACCCAAGACCAAGCCAAATGATCTTTGTAAACATACTATACGTGCCTCAGCCACAAGGAGGGAGAGGCAACCGCATGTCCTAGTACACGTCACTACGTCAGCTTAATGTATAGAGAGCTTGTTTGAACCAGACAGAGTGTTCCAGGAAAGGATGTTCTGTTCTTATTGCCAGAGAGATCACGCATGTGAACACACACACACACACACACACACACCCCTATAAAAACTACGTGACATTTCTGATTCACATATAATTAAACAGAAAATGGATAAGAAGCGGTTGTACTAAAAGCTTTGGCACGGACCCATCCAGACTAATTCAATGACCATCCACCAATTAGACAGAGAACAGACACAAAACACTCATTAACCTCCACAATGGGTCCAGACAATAGCAGAAGGAAACAGACCAGAAAAGCGCTGGATCCGACTGGATGGAGCCTGTGAAGCGATGTCATGGAATTCATTAAAAGTACACTATGTAACTTGGCTCTCTAGCGGTTGAAAAACAAAACTGCATGCATTTTGCAGAAGAACATTGTTTTGGTTGTACATGACTGTGAGGATGAATATGATTATCCTACTGCTCATAAAACATCCACTGCTAGGCTTTTAGACGTAAAGGATCTCAAGCTGACTATCTGAAGAAGTTGCTTTACCCATTAATAGTGTAAAAACTGCCGTTCACTCTTTTATCTTTTTGGTTCGAAGTAATTGAGCCTTCGCTAAGCCACGCCCGAAAACCGCCACAGGCCAATCGTGGCTTAGCAACCGTAACTAGGCACGGAAGGTCTGTCAAGCTTTCGAGCGAGGGAAACATGCCGAAGCATTGTGCTTAGGGATTGAGCAAATCTGATACCCGGTATCCTATAAGTTTGGACAGGGGGTGGAATTTTTTCCCAAACCTAAAACACAAGGGGAGAAATGACGGTGTTCTGTCGATTTGTCCTACCTTGTCAGATTTTCCTACCGTAGCGCAAAATTATATCTATTGATCCATGCTACCGCATCAAAAAAAATCCTACTGCGTGTTAGCGTTTGTGACTAATTTACGTGAAATAACTCGTGATTCTCATTGGGGAAAACGATTTTTTACAGTGCAAAATACCCCATCAGATTGTTGTGGATCAAGCAGTGTGGGAGAATATATATCAAATATAAGCAGGAGAATGTTATCATTGCAAAGTGGTCAGGCTAATGTATTGTGTTTATTCCACAAGATTTATGGATAAGCTGTTTGATTTATAATTATTAGATTATTTTCTAATTTCAGTTACCCTGCTGTGCATAAACACAGCTGTTCCTCAGTTTGTGAGTTTCCCATTTCAATGGTCAGCGTTTGAGGCGGCTGCTGCTTGCGCTGGGACCTACATAGGCTTTAGCTTCAATTCTGATGAAATTATTCTCTAATCGGTTGCATATTATGCCATGGATATATCCCTCGAATGCATACTGCAGTCCCTTTTGTCTTGCTCTCTCAGATATTTCACCCATTTGCCAAAAATGACTAATGCTCTTCTTGGGAATGTCTGACACCGGTGCATACATACTGTAATAGACGGGCCAGGCGCGAAAGCTTGTCAGACGTAGCAACAGTAACTAAGGAGGGCGGGGCTTAGCGAAGGGTAAATTGAACGGCTACAGGATGTCCTGTTAGAACATTAAGTCTCACACCAGTCTGTACTTCAAGATGATTTATTCTGCAAATGTTGGTGTGTACGTGGTTAACAGGTTGCACACGCACACAGTCCACAAAGTATGTTGGTAATGGCACTTCTGACTAATTTAACTGTTAAACTATATACAAGCACATCTCTGCAGCCTCCCTCACTGATATCTTGTTCAAAGTTTTGGGGCAGTCCACATCACAAACAGAGGTGGGGGAGTTTGAAAGAGTCCATTTGTGAAGGGTGGCCTTTTTTACAAATGGACACGGTACTAGTGTTGTCACGATACCAAAACTATGACTTCGATACCAGACTAAAATACCTCGATTCGACATTAATCGAAACCACAGCAAAAAACAGTAAAGATAATTGAATAATTTTTTTTTTAAACCCTAAAAACCTCACTTGGTTCCTGCCCTGCTTTTTGACCATTCCCACCTCTTTATTTAAAAATAATAATAACTACATGCCAGTGTGAACATCCTTACAGAGATGTTTGCAACAATCGCATTATCATCAGTCATGTTAACATTCACTAACCTTCTCAACAGGTTGGGATGACCGAAATCTCATTTCATGATACTAATAATAAAAATAAAATAAAATAAAATAAATAGTATGTAATTTTATTTTAATCTTTGTTTTTTAAAAATAAGCAAAAATATAAATTACAAACAATGACAAAAGCAGTGCTTTATTTTCAGCTACAGTAGCTTTATAATAGGAGCATTCAAGAAAGAAATTAAATAATCAAATGTATAAAAAAAAACTGCATAGTCTTCACTCTATGAATTAACTATAGGCTGATTCTCAAGTTATTCAAGCATGGGGTGATTTTCTATTTTCTTTTGTTGTTTGATTGACATTAAATCACACAAACTATGCAGGCCGGCCCTTTAAGAGCTGCACGGACCTAATACACTGTAACACATCTCATCTCAATGATTTCTCACTCAACTCTACGTTCACTAAAGACATATCACATGCTGTCTGAGTGAAACGTCCCGCGTTGCACTTTATTTTCTCATGCGTGCATGTTTCCATTGCTTTCTTTGTCATGCACTGTGTGTATATATTTAACTCCTCTACTTCCAACGTTTAGCGAACGGTGAAAGCAGAGCTCTGCACACACGTCCTGATTCCTGCTGTCACACGCCGACGCAAATAAATACTGCTCTTATTAGGGTGCTGTCATTCTTAAAGTACCGGTACTAATAAAATTTCATATCGTACCGGTTTTAATAGCAGGGTATCGTGTTACTTTTCTAGTACCGGTATATCGTGCAACACTACACGGTACTTCCTTAAATTAATTCCAGCACAGAGCCGTAATGAAATGAGCTTCACAATAGATAATGCTTTACAGTGAACTCTTGTTAGATGAATATATCTTACTCTGTTGAGTAATAAAACACCATCTCTGCGTCGCTTTTACACCTTTTCAAATCCCTCAGTTCTCGCCATCTCCGAAAAGCCAATCCAGTGTTGATTCTGGTTTTATTACGAGCTCTGTTACGTTTTCTTTTTGCCAGCAGACTCTCCTCTGTTCGGCATTTGTTAAAAATGGGTGACTTATGCTCCATGTCAACCTTTTTTCACTCGTTGTGACAACTAACACCAGACACGCATCAAAGTAGCCGGAGCAACTTTTCTCCATTTACTGATATCACGAGACTCACATGGGCGAGTGACGCATGTACGCAATTTCCCACAAAACCATCCTGACAGGTCTAAAATATAAACACTTATAATAAATGATGGCTTAGCGATATAAATAAATGGCTTAGCGATTCAACAAGTATGGATGATGATGTTAATTTTGAAAAAATAAATAAAAATGCATTTAAATTCAGGCAGTATATTAAAATCACATTTCCATTTACGCCATTAATCCTGATGACATTAAAGAGATTTGTTTTAGTATGTCTGTAAGAATGCAACCAATGCACAAACTTGGATCGCATTCCTGCTGGATCAACAGCTTCAAGTCACTGCATGTTTTTCTCAGTATGACACATGAACTAAAATGACAAGTAACATCATAGGTGTTATTGGATATGTGAATTTAGGAATTTGACGCTGACTCGTGAGCTCACACACACACCCCAGTGAATAGTGTGTGTGGAGGGGAGGTAGATTGTTGACATGCAGGGACAAAATTGGAGGGGCAGTTTTGGGGAGGGGATATTTTGGGTAAGAAGAGGGTGGGAAAACTGGTAAAAAGCAATCTGAGCTGGACTAGGGCAGATATTCTGTGCACTGAAGCCAGGCTCTCAGATGTCACGCCCACGGACTGCTGGCTAAACATCAGCCTCCCTCATACATGCTTCAAGCACTCTAAAAACACTGGGTTAAAGAAACAAACAACTATTTGGGTTGTTTTCAACTCAAAAGTTGGGTAAATATAGGACAGAACCCAGCAGTTAATTTTACCCAGCAAATTGGGTTGTTTAACTCAACATAATGGGTTGATCTAACCCAGCATAGCTGATTCATTTTTACAATAATGCTAGCTACTTCATACATGAATTAATGTCTACAGATTCAATTAAATCTTCTAAACTTTTTAAATACTCCACACAGCCACTGGGTTGCATGATAATTCCTTTATTTTCAATCATATCGACAATCAACAGTCCCAGTTGTCTGGTTTCCACCGTAATGGCGCTGGATCTCATGCCGGAGCTTGTGTCACGTTCAGCGGGGAACTTCTAACTTCAGACCGCCGCCCTGTGTTTCACTCATAGCCAAAATATGCTGTGACTGTCTCCATAACCTCCGTATTTTAACATCCTAAGTATTTATATTCTGTATCTTTTTGAATAAAATCATAAAATGTGTTATGCATCAGGCGTTTCCATTACGTGAAAAGAGCAAAGCAACACTTGTTTAGGTGACTCACATCATGGCCCTGTATGTTGCTCTGCATAAAATCAAACGATATACAGCACAATAACTCATTTATAGATCAAATAAAATGTACACAAATCTGTATTTTACTGAAGACGTGCTCCTGAAGAGGTTGCAAAAAGCTCTGGGATGTTATGTCTGACCCAGGATCTGGGCAACACAAAAACTACCCAAACACTGAATAAATAACCTCCAAAAGGCTCAACCCAGGATTTGGGTAGAAAAATAATAACCCAAGATTTTTTTAGAGCGAGGTCTTGATAAATAGTGACATTTCTTTGTTGTTTAGAATTGCATTCTTTAACGGTCCGCCTAGAAACAAAGATGGCATGATGCCAAACCCCCTCAGTGAAAAAGAAAGCCGTCGTGTTTACAACTGTGACAATGACCGCAGGATCAACTAAACACTGGATTTTCAAAAGTATTTCAAGTATGTAAAGTTTGAGGCATAGACGCTTTAAAATATGTCCAAAAGTTTTAAACACCTGTCTGTTATTGTAGGGACATTGTAGTTACATTTTCACGCCCCTAAACATGACACGTAAAGCAGCCAATCAGTTTTTTTCTATGTCAGTGAGACGGCCTTTGGGCAGTCCTTGGCCAATGAGAGCTGCTCTGGAGTCCAGATCTTCTGCCATCAGTCTAAAGGTCTGGCTTGTGCGAGGCTAGGCAACAGCATGCGAGTAAGCTCTGTTTGCAGCTCTGCAGGAGAGGGTAAATACTCATGAAATCACTCATCTTCCTCTGAGAGTGTGTACATGTGCCTACTCAAATACAACTGTATTTCAAATACGTAATTCCATGAACTTTAATGATATCCCATTCTTAATCCGTAGGGTTTAATATGGAGTTGGCCCACCCTTTGCAGCTATAACAGCTTCAACTCTTCTGGGAAGGCTTTCCACAAGGTTTAGGAGTGTGTTTATGGGAATTTTTGACCATTCTTCTAGAAGTGCATTTGTGAGGTCAGGCACTGATGTTGGACGAGAAGGCCTGGCTCTCAGTCTATATAATAATTGGAATATATACTGAAAAAAAAAAAAGAGAAAAAAAAAAAGTGTGTTGGATTTACATTTAATCATGTACATCGGTTCCACATGAATCAATTAAGTTAAACAAACATAATTTGTTCACATAACCTCAACATCATGGAATTAAGTAATTTTTAAGTAACAATTGAGTAGTCTCAATGATTTTAATATGGCTCCCTAACAACAGTGGTGTGCACAGGGGGGCTTGAGACTCTGCCTCTTTAATCAAATCACAAGTTTATTTTATTTTTGTGGTCACTCGACTGATTTATAAGACTGTAGTAACTAGCTTTCACTCTATTAACCAGCAATAGCACATAATGAACATGTCAAGAGCTAAGTATGAAATGCTCTTTAATGATATGAAAGAGCTTAATCAGTCCACAGCCTAAGCAATCGCTCCACTCTTCTCCACTATGGTAACCCAGTGTAATTTAAATGGTTCTAATTATTCCAACATAATTAAACATTAAACAATATAAATTCTTAAACAAAAACACATAAAATAACACTTAAGTGTAACAATTTTACTCTTCTCGTCATGCTGGGAACTACAATTTCAGAAAAAAATCATTTGAGTACTTAATTGGTTCACATTCACCCAAAATAATGTAATCTAGTAGATTGCACATTTTAGAGAATTACATTAATCGTAAGCAAAGAAATCACGTTTAGAAGACAATCATATTATTTGTGATCTATGCAACAAACTGTGTTTAAGTAAACTGGACAATATGCGTTTTCCTGTTTTTTCAATGTATGGCACAATGCCATGTTTTCTTTCCCCCAACCATTAATAAGGAATCTTAATTATTTACTGTAATATTATGTACAAGAATGATAGAAAATAACAGGCTTGCATGCTTATGCTTTCAGCAAATAACAAAACAGATTATAAGAAACAAAGTAATCCATAATTAATTTATATAAACAAAATGTTTCTTTGCTTGCCCCATACACACACACACACATATACATTATACACACACACATACATACATATATATACACACATATTATATATATATATATATATATATATACACACACACACATATATATATATATATATATATATATATATATATATATATATATACACACACACATTATATATACATATACATACATGTATAAAAATGCACTGCTGTAATTGTGACCTTGATTGTTTCATCTCACTTGAGTGATAGTTTGCACAGTTGCTATTCTTAGCCCGCGTTATCTGACCTCAACACCACCATTTCATTAAACAGCCCGAGGCCCAGGGGTATCAGATCCCCTGATCACAGGTCAAACATTTTCTTTACTTGCGAGCAGGGTTTTCATAGAGAGGGTTTAGGATGCATAAGCCAAGCATTTTGGTAGGTGTGCTTGACCTTATTCTTTTTAAATTGAACAATTTTAACAAAGTTATAAAAGGATATTTTGTTTTATCCAACTCTTTCAGACACTGGCTTACAGTTCACTGTTTGCTTATGTGTGTCACTCATTGAAAGTGCTTCGGTTCAGATCTGCAAAATTCTTCTTCACACACTTTCCTTGTCAAACTTAGAAACAAAGAGGGGAGGAGTTAAACCGGAGAAACGGGTGAGACGAGGAGAGAGAGGGGAAATGTAACATGAAACATAAAATTGGCTACATTCAGAGAACTTTTTTTTTTTGGACCAAGTAGAAAACAATTATAATTGCTTGTTTTTTTTGGAATGTGCTGTAAAGGGGATTGAGTTCAGAGTGCAAATCGGACCTCAGCTAATGAACTGGAGAAAAAAAAAAAAAAAAAATTCCACCACAACTCATAAAACAAGTTCCTTCTGTCCCATTT
Source organism: Paracanthobrama guichenoti (assembly GCA_018749465.1). Classification (NCBI taxonomy): domain Eukaryota; kingdom Metazoa; phylum Chordata; class Actinopteri; order Cypriniformes; family Gobionidae; genus Paracanthobrama; species Paracanthobrama guichenoti. The sequence continues at coordinate 28,148,564 of CM031949.1, forward strand.
GGACGTTACACAATGAGAATTCAAAGAAAATCTCAGGGTTTATTTATAAACCTTTTAACACTGTTCCTGAATCAGCCTGCAAACAGACGCCTTCGGAGCTGGGACAAACGTCAGACTGCTCTCTGATCAGTGGCAAACAGATTAATGCTATTGGTACTAAGTCACACAATACTAATTACCAGCAATGGGGGGCCTTGGCCTTCAACCCAGATTGTGCGGCAGACTTGCTGTTCAGAATTCTAATCGGTTTCTCCTTTGGAATTGGCCTCTGTAAATTTCCACTGGTGAAAACGGCAAACAGGGCTGTCAAAACGAATAAAGGCATAAATACACATTTCCCGGTGCGCTGGTGTTGCTAGTATAGATGTTTCTTGAAAGTGTAAAGATGAGTTTACTCCTGAGAAGTTGCATGCTATATTCAAATTCAGCCTCACTGGTGCACTATATAGGAGACTGGCCTGCTGCCTAAATGTGCGGTTATATAAAGAAATGGCCTAGTCAGAGTTATGATCTAAGATGCATCTTAAACACTTTATGTCCAATAAAAATCGAACAAACTGTGTGGACAGTTTGTGCATTACAAAATCTAAAGTACAGCGTGAGGGAAAAACAAGGGGAGGTGAATATTCTCTGTAAGAATGCATGAACGTGTGAAGTGCCAGTATAGCACACAAAGGCTATTCAAAAGAACTGTAATCCCATCTACTGCTATCAATCATTAGGGTTTTCTGTGCATTCCTTAATGGTCACTAATTAAATTAACCATGCATGTTGTTGAAAAAAAAAAAAAAAAAAAAAAAAAAAGATGTAGCATTTGCAATTTACCAGGAACACTCAAAACCAAAAAGTTAAACTTGTTTTTAGGAAGAATGAAACTCACGCCCTTACATGTGTTAAAGTTCTAAATAGTTTAATGAATCAGTCCTGAATAGTGCTTCCCCATGTTACTGGAGACCTGCCAGCCCAGCACACATACACGCTCAGTGAGAGAGGAGGAGGAGGAGGAGGAGGAGGGTGAGAAAGAGGAGGCAGGGCGTGCTGCTCAGATAAGCTATTTAAAGCTGAACGTCCGGTGTGCTCGAACCTAAAGCTTTAAACCATCGCCAGTGAGCTGTCAGCGGGTCCAGACCAACCATCGCACGTCACCTGGAACTCGAAGAATTGTCTGCGTGTCAAAGTTCGAAAAAAGAACCCCAGGTGAGTGCATTCGATTATTCGGTGCCATTTGATTTATTAACACGATTTCAAAGTAGGCTATATTCGCAGTCGTGTAAGGTTAAACACACTGGAGGTGTGTCAAAGTGGGAGTGTCTCAGATTGTCATGTCAAACTTGCTTCAGGGACTGTATGCTAACAAATTGTCATTTAATTAGTTCGCTGTTAATGCAAATGTATTCAATTGAACCACAATTTAACTGCAAAACTACGTGCTTTCAACAAGAATACACTTTTTACATTATTTTAAAAGCTTAGTACAAAATATGAGTCACCCTGCTTATAATTATTTATCTAAAGAGAGAGTGCAACATTTTATGTTGTATATCTTTTGATAGGCCTATCTATTCATTAGTCACGTGACCTTATATTTTTAATCATCTATTTTACGATTTACGGGAATCAAAGTAACTACCTCAAGTGTTTTCTTTATGGTGAATATCTGGCAACCACAGCTTTTTGTTTAATAGAAGCTTATAAAAAGATTCATTTTATCGTGCATAGTGATAATCTTGTATTCCCTGAGGGTTGAATGCATTATTAAAGCAATAAATCAGTCCGCCTACTCTTTATCATCTTCATTATATTTGCTCGTTGACTTTTACTCATCCCTTGGCACACGAACAGCAGTGAAGGTGTTGTTAAGCTCAGCTGCTCAGGTAGCCCTATCTTACTTTTCGCTTTAAGAGATTTGCTTTTCTTCTGAACTCTTGCTGATCTCTAGCACTGAGATTTTATGTAACGTGCTTTCCTGCGAAAGATGCGTCTGGACCACGAATAGCCTTGATGCATGCATATGGAAACCATTAGAGATTTTGGAAACATCCTTTAATAATTAATATTTGATATGCTGTCGCCCCCTCTCCCCCGTCCCCGGGCGTCACGTACTGCACATACACTCACACGCGGGGTGGGGTGTGTGTGTGTGTGTGTGTGTGTGTGTGGTGTCAAATCAGAATAATAAAACGAAACTCCTTGAGATCCTTAGTGACAGACTTTCAAATCATCAACACTCAAATATAATGATCCTAAATCACAGCATTCACACTCAACCAAGTCTTAAAAGTTTTTTTTTTTTTTAAATTGAATGCTAAAAATAAAGGTCCCAATGTTTTTTTTTCCTTCCTCTTAGCAATGCCACTGAAGCAGCATTTTTGGTTCCTCAATTAGGCTATTCAGTGATCAGTTCTTTCAAGATAAAGTCCCCATGAAATCTTTTTTTTTTTGCCTTTTAGTATGAATGCTAGAATTACTGTTATCTATAAGCTAGTGTGCTCCACAACAATGACACAATTCACATTTAGAAGATAAGCATTCTTAGTTGCCAATATGGATCAATGATTTTGATTGCATCACTCTGCACGTCAGCTTCTCATCAGATTTTCTGTCCAATCAAGCGTGCTCTAGAATCTGAAATTCTGCGCAGAAAGCTGTGTTTTAAAGCGATATGGAGGAGATTAGGAGGAAACTGTGGCTTTACCGAGCTCAACGGCTCTGGCCGAGCTGTGATATAAACTAAACACAGGAGGGGAGGAGCTGTTCGATAAGTCCCGCCCTGTCTTCCTGTTTCAGTGGAAATTACATCAACACATTGAATAATGCTGCACGTTTCAAGGCACTTCAGTCAGCCTTCAACACTGATTTCTTACAGTATGAAGAACATTTAAAAAAAAAAAAAAAAAAAAAAATCTATAAATAACCTTTTGTGCAGTGGAAAGATTCCTTTAATATTGATATAAATGTCAAAATAATAAACAAAAACAACATTAAGAGCAGAGGCCAAAAAAGGGCTGGCAGCCTTTTTAGTTTGTATTATATTCTTTATATACACCATTTAAGTAATACAGATACTGATAGAAATATACTAACCATATTATATTATGATTACCTAATTCATTCAATTAAAACGTACAGCTTTATACGGTTTGAAATTACTCCTAACATTGCAGTATTAATATGTGTAAACCTGTGGCAGGATTTTAAACAAGTGTGAATTATCCTTTACTCCTTTAACCATGTGAAAAACACAAGCTTGTTGAGAAAAAGGCAGGTAACATTTTATTATGATGGTCCACTTTAGACATTCTACTGACTAAAGTAACTACATGTCAACTTATTCTAACCTGAACCCTAACCTAATAGTCTACTAAAACTCAAATTAGTTAGCTGACATGTAGTTGCAAAGTACTTCTAAAGTGGACCACCAAAAATAAAGTGTAAGCAAACGGCAATATGTGGTTGTAATGATTGAAAAGGCATTCAAATAAACCTCTGGAATTCTGAGAATACTCTGCGATTCCAAGAAAAATTCTGTGGTGCTCTTAAACCAATGAGAGATGAGACTGACAGCCTTGGTTTGTTTCTGAGGGTGTGTAACTGAATGTGTGCATAAAGGGTCTCATTCTCAGAAAAGAGTCTGGGATAAAGTGCCGTAACTAGAGATTACCAGACCATTTTAAGCAGCAGTCCTCAGAGTGTACTAAACCTATAAGAGACAAAACACAGGCATACTGACACACAAACACATAGCTCGCAATGTTTAGTAAATGACTCGAAGAGGGCCATCATGTTAGGACACAAGTCTAGATTAAACTCCCTATCAGGATGTTGTGTGTGTGTGTGTGTGTGTGTGTGTGTGTGTATCTGCTTTGTAGTATGTGTAAGTGCATGTCCATGTCACTAGCAAACAACTTAAAATTATACAATTCGTACGTCATTTCTGGGTCTCCAGGCAATAACCTTTTCAAAAATAAAACCAAGAGGGAAGCTGCTGAAGAATTTGCTCTGTTCTTATGCCTCCCCACCCACTTTTCCCCCAATATTTTTCTGGGCTCTGTCTCTTATACGTTTTGCCAGAAACTGAACACACAAAGAAATAAGAACAAAACCTAAAATTCTCCCGACAAGCCCTTTCACATGAATTATGTTTTGCTTGAGTTATGAAAAGAACTGAAAGGAGAACGGCTACGGATAAATGCATATCATATGATTGGCACAAGACGTAATGGAAAAGTGTGTGTCGGTGTGTGCGCATGCACTAGAACCAAGGGAAATTTAATAAAAACAACGTTCACCTTTGCTGTTCAGCACCAGTATTGGAAAATATTTTGGACAAAATGTTCCCCACAAATGCTCTGAGGTTCTTGTGGATTGATGCAAACCATCTGAGGGTGTATACAAGACTATGAGGAGGTTATTTCGACATAATTTGTCATAAACAAGTCATTTCATCAGCAGTCGTTATGCCTATAATGAAAATACATTTTGCAGAAACCTGAGATTAAACACGTACTGAGTGAAATCTGTTCTTCTCATCATTTTGACTCATTAAATAATACAAATCTGAACATATAAAACTGCCAAATGATCGTAAGGCTGAAACACAAATCAAATGCTAAGGCAGATCAGAACAGATGTTATGTTAATTATTTCACAATATAAATGAGCTAATCCAACATTTAAACAAGAGGGTTTTTTTTTTTTTTTTGTAAAGTTGAGTCATCAAGCATCAGCTAAGTGCATTTAATCAGAATTGTGTGTGTTTGTCCTCAGGCATAGACTCAGGCGAGTTGAGTAAGCTGGGCGAAAACCTGACAGATTTCAGCTGATTTATGAGAGTTCACCACAGAAATGCATGACCGTAAACGTCCATATTTTTGTGGCATGTGGTGACATGGTTCTAGGACACACAAACACTCTCTCGCTCTCTGTTAAAGTGTGTGTGCGTTTCTGTGTGAGTGACATGGTGACATGCTTGACAACTGTGATCCCATGACCTACTACTAGGGGTGCAACAATACCATTATGTCATGATTCGATACATATCACAATAATATTGCAATACTCCAAGACATTATGGTAAAAGGTTAAAAAATGTTTTTACTGTTGTTTATTAAAATGCTAAATTTGGTATTACATTGGTGGTGGAAATGAATAGGCTAGAGCTTGGTAACCCAATGCACAGGACAGTGGGGACACCAGAATAAAAATATTCATGATTCTGAAGCTGAAAATACAGAATTATTTTAGACGAATATGCTTGCACTCTGTCACTGACTAGATATATTTAAAATAATTCAGGCCACTTTTTACTGGTAACATAAGATGCAGCATTATCAGGACCCTCAAATATTCCCCCATTGCATTATACACATTATATACATTAGTTCAATGTAGTACTGACACTCTGTAAACCTGTACACATATGCATGTTCCTTATTGCATTGGTTTCTGGAGCAGAATGGATTCACAGAGCAGTGTAAAATCCAAGTCATTAAAAATTAACCATGTATACTACAAACCAAAGGCCAGCGAAACTGGGGGGGAAGCTGATAAGAGAAGCTTTGGCCACTCAGTCACAAAGCTCTTGAGACGTGCTTGTTTTTGGCTAGGTTTCTGATGAAAGCTAGTCTGTAAACCCTCATATTCAACAACTGCAGGGTATGAATCACTTCAAACATGAGTTTATAAAGGAATTATGAATAACAACACGTTTAGCAGCAGTCAAAAGTGATTTACAAACTCACTTTGCCCGTATCTTGTAGCAAAACTACCCGTCTCCATCAGGGAACTTGACCTGGCGCGTAATTCCCAATCAAGGATTTATTAGATCGGATGTCTCCATTCAGTCTACCCAATGACGTCACTATGTGGGATTAGAGTGGAAGTCTGCATGCACACAGGGCTGCAGTGAGATTAAGCATGAACACATGGTCACTGGGATGTTTAAGAAAACTAATAAACACAACAAACAGCAGTTGTTTTTCTGTACAGTACAAGAAAGGCAAATGGCACGTTCCGATTGCTGGTTTAGAAAGCTATTAGTGTTGTTGAACTCGTGATAGAGTAAAGTCTGCTGGCAGGGAGTCAGTTTGTCTAACAGGTGTCTGTCTCTTGTCCTTTAGCGTCCCCTGCTGCTGAGATGGGTGTAAAAATGCTGCAGTGCTTCCCCTTCTACAGACGCTGCAAAGAGCGGTGCAAAAAACAGTGCCCTCCTGAGACAGGTAAGATACTTCTGTTCTAGCCAAAGGATAAACTGGTAGTTGAGAAATCAAGCAGTGGAAACTGTGTGAAATGTAAACCATACTTCAGTAAAAATATAGCGACCAAGCAGCGTCACTTAAAGGGATAGTTCACCCAAGAATGAAAATGATCCCATGATTTGCTCACCCTCAAGCCATCCTAGGTGTATATGACATTCTTCTTTCAGATGAACACAATCAGAGTTATATAAAAACATGTCCTGGCTCTTCCAAACTTTATAACGGCAGCCCAAAATTAAGCCCAAAAAAATGCATCCATCCATTATAAAAGTAATCCATATGGCTCCAAGTTAATAAAGGCCTTCTGAAGCAAATCGATGGGTTTTTGTAGGAAAAATATCCATATTTAACATGTTATAAAGTTGAATACAGAAGTCGGAAGCTATATATTTTACTTTATAACGTGTTAAATATGGATATTTTTCTTACACAAACCCATCGATTTGCTTCAGAAGGCCTTTATTAACCCCCGGAGCCGTGTGGATTACTTTTAGAATTTTGGGCTGCCATTATAAAGCTTGGATTAACCAGGATATTTTTTTAATAGAACTCTGATTGTACTCATCTGAAAGAAGAATGTCATATACACCTAGGATGGCTTGAGGGTGAGCAAATCATGGGATCATTTTCATTCTTGGGTGAACTATCCCTTTAAGTAAATGTCTTATATCTGATTTTAACAGTACTTAAATACTACTTGTATTGAATGTAGGCTCAAAGGTGCACTAGTTCTCAACACTTGTTTTGTGAGGGGAGCGATCACGTTTGTTTTCTAAAATCTTGCAATAAATCAAGGTCGGAACAAAGCTTCTTAAACATCTACAAACAAACACTCAAGTCTCTGTTAAACTCAAGAGCTCAAAAAGGGCAATATCCTTCTCTTTAATATAACAATGTTAAGTAAAATGAAAGCCTACTTACACTGGATGTGCTGGTTTGGGTTGCAGTCATGTCTTCATCTGATATATGAAACACCTGCTAATGCACTCACATCACGTAATAATAGCCTTGTTGACAAGTCTGGGTAACCAAGATATAGCACCTTCAATGTCCTGTAGATGGCGATGTTGCATCTTTTGTAGAAGAAATAAACAGCTGCAGAAAAGGTTAAAGGGATATTCACCCAAAAATGCAAGATCTTTGAAGAACACAAATGAAGATCTTTTTGATGAACTCTGAGAGATTTCTGTCTCTCCATTGACAGCTACGCAACTACCACTTTGATGCTTCAAAAAGTTTATAAAGAGATCGTAAAACGAATCCATATGAATTGAGCAGTTTAGTCCAAATGTTCTGAAGAGATGCGATCGCTTTATATGATGAACAGATTGAATTTAGTCTCTTATTCACATAAAAACATTAATCAACTCACATCAGCTGTGATAAACTGAAGCTCAAGCATGTTCACTTAGTGTGCGAGAACCAATGAGGTTCATTCTCGTGTCACACAGCACGTTTGAGCTTCAGCGAGAACCAATGAGGTTCATTCTCATGTCACGCATCACGTTTGAGCTTCAGCGAGAACCAATGAGGTTCATTCTCGTGTCACGCATCACCCTTGAGCTTCAGCGAGAACCAATGAGGTTCATTCTCGTGTCACGCATCACGCTTGAGCTTCAGCGAGAACCAATGAGGTTCATTCTCGTGTCACGCATCACGCTTGAGCTTCAGCGAGAACCAATGAGGTTCATTCTCGTGTCACGCATCACCCTTGAGCTTCAGCGAGAACCAATGAGGTTCATTCTCGTGTCACGCATCACGCTTGAGCTTCAGCGAGAACCAATGAGGTTCATTCTCGTGTCACGCATCACCCTTGAGCTTCAGCGAGAACCAATGAGGTTCATTCACTTTTTACATTTCACTGCCGGTTGTATATTCTGTATATAACTGTGTATGTGACAAATAAAACTCTTGAATCATTCTCGTGTCACGCATCACCCTTGAGCTTCAGCGAGAACCAATGAGGTTCATTCTCGTGTCACGCATCACGTTTGAGCTTCAGCGAGAACCAATGAGGTTCATTCTCGTGTCACGCAGCACGTTTGAGCTTCAGCGAGAACCAATGAGGTTCATTCTCGTGTCACGCATCACGCTTGAGCTTCAGCGAGAACCAATGAGGTTCATTCTCGTGTTACGCAGCAGGTTTGATCTTCCGCAGGAACCAATGAGGTTAGTTTTCGCATGGAGCTTCTGCTTCTGTTCGCTGATCAATGTTAATACATGAATAAAAAACTAAATTAAATCTGTTCATCATAAAACGAACAAAGTGGTAGTTGCGTAGCTGTCAATGGAGGAACAAAAATAAAATCTCAGATTTCATCAAAAAGATCTTAATTTGTGTTACGAATGTTGATTAATGACAGGACTAACCCTTTAAGTGCCATGCAAAAATATATTTTCTAACTTATTTTCATTTCTTCTTATGTCTTCAGTAGTAGCAAGTGAAGAGCTGAAACCTCGGTTGTCCTCCACCACCTCCTGGGGCAGTGAAGGGGACAGCGCCAGCAGTCCGACTTGCCCACAGGCCTATTTTTCCCACAAGGCTCGGCTCTCGCTTCGACACCAGATGGATAGCAACATCAATGCAGTGGACGCCACATACTAACTTTGCTCTGCAAGTGGTCCCTGGAGAATCCTTGAAAGTAAACCAGTTTTACAGCCCCAATCCAGTTTAAATCCCTCATTGGAGAGCTTTTGAGGGGAACTGGAGGACGAGCTATTAGTAGGAACGAGCAGCATGGAAGTTTGTACTCTCATGAGTATCAGCTGTATGCATTGTAACAATGTCAAGATAAGTGTGTGATGTTCTCTAACATTAACGGTACAGCTGAGTGTAATTGGTAAGAGGGGAAATTGTTAAACCCAATTTTAGGAGCAATGTTTACATGATCACCAAGTGCTTTTTTTCTAGCCTGTAGCATCTGCCCTCCACATATGCATCTACATTATCTGAACTGGATGCTTCTGATTGGTTTTATCAGAGGAGACAATTGAGTGTTTTGAGCCAGATATGAATTTGTGTAGCAGTCTACCTATTATTTTGCCTGTCAAAATCAACCATGCTTTGCCTTGTTGATCATAATGTCAGTCTACTGTAAAAGCAATTGAATGTTTTTTTCTGTCACATAAACAGAAAGGTTGCTAAAGCTTATTTTGCTTTCTATGCAAGTGCCATTTTCTCTCCCTTTTATACAAGCTGTCAATTAACAGTTTGCTTTGCTGTTTATTTTTATTATGTATAGATTTCATTGAAATATGCCCCATCATAAACACATTTGTTTAAAAGTGTTTGTTTCATGAACTCTGTAGCATAAAACTAATGTATTAATAGGAAGGTTTTCCGGTTTCTAAATCTTTAAAAGATTTTCTTCTCATTGCCTGTATAAGACCAGTCAAGTGAACGGTGAAAATGTTTATCATGATCCACTCATTGCTTCTGTTCCAACATGTTCGAAAAACAGTTTTAGATGATGTGCGTCTGGCCATCTTCACTTTGTTGTGTGCAGATGTATTAGCTTTTGTGTTTTTTTTAGATGTTAAATATGTATTTTTACACCCTAACCCAGCAAAAGAACAGAAGACACTGTTACACCTCAATTAATATGAAAGATATTTTTGTATGTTTTGTATGAAACAATGTGTAAATCAATTTTCTAAAAACATAACTGTAATAAGTAAAAAGACAGCAACTAAACTAAATTATAATAGAATAAAAACAGCAGATGTACTTTTGCTTTCATTGATGATTGTAAAACAATAAAACTATCAAAAAGAAACCGGTGTTATTTTATGCCATTCCAATAGAAAAGTTTCCTTTGAAGAACATTAGAAATCATTTATCCGTGCAAGTTCATGTGCCCTCATAATCTTTAATCAATCTCCCCCCTTCTTGCGATAACATCTCTCTGATGACATATTTACTGATGTGAGGGCGGGGCAACCTGTCACTCACACAAGATCGACCAATCACAAACCACAATGATCCGATCAATTCCCGAGGAACAATATCAAGTCCCGTCCTACATTTGGTCTTGTTTGAGAAGACATTTTACTTGGATATACATCACAATAGAGAAGAAAAGACTATCGCAACTTCCACTTCATGCCGACTTTAAAGAATTAACTCTGAAATTATTAATCAATCTGTATGGAAAGACAACTAAAAATGAGGTTCAGCATTTTTATAAAAAAAACAAAAAAACAAAAAAGCAAAGTGGTACAAAAGTCTGTTCCTGAAGCGGTCTTTCAGTCTTGAATCCAGTGGCCAAGTTCATCCAGCAGCTGTACATTCGCTCACATGTTTTTAGGTTTGGAAATTACTCCATCAGGGTAGCGCTTTTTAAAACGTGCCACTACTTCAGGGTCTAAAAGGTGAATACCGTCCAACTGATTACCAAGAGTTACCCTGGAAAACAAAACAGGGAACGAATGAGAAAGATAACAAGTGAGTTAATAAGGAAGACAACAGCACATCTGATTGCTTTAATGTACTTTGTCTTGATTTGGAAATCAAGCAAGCTCCAGAACGTCTGACTCACCAGTTTGGCTGCACATTGTGTGGTCTACCAAACAATTCAATCTTTCGTGTGCCTGGTGACAAACGCTCAATCATTCCGTAGATTTCATCTGGTTTATGACTAGTGGAGCGGACCTGTTATGTAGACAGATGACACAGATAATTTAGCATACTGATCATCACTGACTTTAAAGTGCCCCTATTATGCTTTTTCCAATATTACCTTTCAGGCAGTGTGTAATATAGGTTTATAACAAATAAAGTTATTGTCTCCTAAAAGAAAGAATTGATTCTGAACTGCCGAAAAGAGTCATCAGTAATTACAGTCTCACTTCCTGTTACAAACCTACATAACAATGTAATATATTTGCACTGTAGATGTAGCCAAGACTGGAGGAGTTTGGTTTGTGTTGTCGACATGTGGAGAAGATGCTGTTTTCAGCGCTGAGAATACACTTTGTTGCACTTTAAAAGCATGAGGACTCACACTAGAATTGATACAGAAAAAAAACAACGCTATCGTTACTGTTTGTGTCGCTGTGTATCAAGATCTAGAGCTGAAATTCAGATATGGTAATGGGCATGTTGTTTCTGACACAAGACGCATTTGAGATATACCGCATTAAGCAGTAGACCAATCCCAACAGACTGGACCATCTGACCAATCAGAGCAGAGCAGACCAATCCCAACAGACTGGACCATCTGACCAATCAGAGCAGAGCAGACCAATCCCAACAGACTGGACCATCTGACCAATCAGAGCAGAGCAGACCAATCCCAACAGACTGGACCATCTGACCAATCAGAGCAGAGCAGACCAATCCCAACAGACTGGACCATCTGACCAATCAGAGCAGAGTAGATCAATCACAACAGACTGGACCATCTGACCAATCAGAGCAGAGTAGACCAATCCCAACAGACTGGACCATCTGACCAATCAGAGCAGAGTAGACCAATCCCAACAGACTGGACCATCTGACCAATCAGAGCAGAGCAGACCAATCCCAACAGACTAGACCATACGACCAATCAGGGCAGAGTAGACCAATCAGGGCAGAGTAGACCAATCACAACAGACTGGACCGTTTGACCAATCAGAGCAGAGTAGACCAATCACAACAGACTGGACCATCTGACCAATCAGAGCAGAACAGAGCAATCACAACAGACTGGACCGTTTGACCAATCAGAGCAGAGACTAATCGCAACAGACTGGACCATCTGACCAATGAGAGCAGAGTAGACCAATCACAACAGACTGGACCATCTGACCAATCAGAGCAGAGAACAGAGCAATCACAACAGACTGGACCATTTGACCAATCAGAGCAGAGAGAACAGAGCAATCGCAACAGACTGGACCATCTGACCAATGAGAGCAGAGTAGACCAATCACAACAGACTGGACCATCTGACCAATCAGGGCAGAGTAGACCAATCACAACAGACTGGACCGTTTGACCAATCAGAGCAGAGTAGACCAATCACAACAGACTGGACCATCTGACCAATCAGAGCAGAACAGAGCAATCGCAACAGACTGGACCATCTGACCAATGAGAGCAGAGTAGACCAATCACAACAGACTGGACCATCTGACCAATCAGGGCAGAGTAGACCAATCACAACAGACTGGACCATCTGACCAATCAGGGCAGAGTAGACCAATCACAACAGACTGGACCGTCTGACCAATCAGAGCGGAGTAGACCAATCTCAACAGACTGGGCCATCTGACCAATGAGAGCAGAGTAGACCAATCACAACAGACTGGACCATCTGACCAATCAGAGCAGAGTAGACCAATCACAACAGACTGGACCATCTGACCAATCAGTGCAGAGACTCTCGGAAAGGAGGGGTTTAGAAAGACCGATAGACTCTTTAAAAAATTAGGTGATGTGTATTGTATATTGTGAGAAAATTAAAGTGTTTTTAACCTTGGATGCATGTAAACCTGTTGTAGGAAACAAAAACAGGAACTTTTAAAATAGCATAATAGGGGCAATTTAAATTCATCACTGCATTATCAGTAATATTGACTGTGATATTGAATATGACTGACCTCTGCCACTATAACATCACAATCTAGACCTCTGTTAAAACCTTGTGGGTTTCCTTTTACTCCCACCTAGAGAGACAAGAGAGACAGACAGAGAGAGACACAGACAGAGAGAGACACAGACAGAGAGAGACACAGACAGAGAGAGAGACAGAGAGAGAGAGAGAGAGAGAGAGAGAGAGAGAGAGAGAGAGAGAGAGAGAGAGAGAGAGAATATTATATATATATATATGGGTTAATGTATATCCAACCTGTCATTATCATCACACAAATAAACCCCGACAGGGAGATCAGAATTCCTTCACTGTGATATGGCTATGAAATTCTGTTTTGTACAGAGCCCCTAAAGGGACATGACAATGGAAATAAATATGAGCTAGGAAGAAAGAACGCAAAAGCACTGAATTTATTTTTCCGTCCATCTCATATTTTTTCCATCACCACGTGTCCTTTAGGGGTTCCTTAGTTTTGAGTTATTCCAAAAAAAAATCATGTGATTATATCTGAAAGCTGTCAGATTGAATACTCTTAAATAAAAAAAATAAAAAATACACTACACTACTGATAGATTTTATGTTGGTCTCAGCATTGAAAGAAATGGGACAGAAGGTTTTCTCCTGTATGTGGAAGCTGTATACTCTATGTTCCTATGTTTAACATATGGGACCCATCCCTGTAAGGAATAGGTTTCTGTTAAGGGTCTTCAGGAGCTCAAGGAGAGCCTGGATGGTGGACAAGGAGAGTACCATATTTGGACTTGTTTTTCTATATGCATCACATTCCTATACCCTGAGCTATAGGGTGTACTCTCTCTCTCATTGGTTACACCTTTTCTACACCCCTTGTATTCTTTGTATATAACTATCAATCCTACATCAATTAAAATGAGATGTTACACTCTCCCTCAGCGCTGAGTATCTGTTCATTCAATTGCCAATGCAGAAAACTGGGATGAGGCACGAAGGGGCAAAAACCTAACAACTACTTATACACTACCGTTCAAAAGTTTGGGGTCAGTAAGATTTAAAAAAAATATTTTTTATTCAGCAAGGATCCTTTAAATTGATCAAAGACTCTGACAATGACAACTGTTTTCAGCATTGAAGATAATCATGAATGTTTCTTGAGCATCAAATCCTCATATTATAATGATTTCTGCACGATCATGTGACACTGAAGACTGGAGTAATGAGGATCAATTCAGCTTTGATCACAGGAATAAATCACATTTCACAATATATTCAAATAGAAAACTCAAATAGTTTGCTCAAATATTCAAAGTTATTTTAAATTAAGTTTTTACTGTACATTTGATCAAATAAATGCAGCCTTGGTGAGCATAACAGAGTAACGTTTGGACAGTAGTGTATACTCTCACACGTACCAAGCAATGCTCTTTGCCGTGATTCAGCCAATGTCCAGTCCGTCCGGTACGAATGATTCTCTGAAGCTGGTTAGTCTTCACCCAGATAATCTCATCCACACGCTCATAGCTGATTAAGTGACAAAAAAAAAGATTTCGTTCCATTTGAAGAGTTTGCCATCACTTTACATTATTCCATGTGTAAAATCTACCTACCCCCATAAGCTCAGACACTCTCTGCCCAGCTCCATAGCTCTGTGAACACAGAAGATGAACTATTGTTGACCTGCATCTGGACCATTGCCAAGCATTACCTCACCGCCTCTCAAATTGTTCAGATCATGTATTCATACTATGGCATGCATACGGTAATGGAAAGTGCACAGGTATAATCAAGTGTGCAGAGTTGCTGAAAGCTGGTGAATATGTAACCCTGATGCATCAAATCCATCCATGCCATGATCACTCATTTTATCAGAGTTTTTGCATTCAGGGTTACATTTATCTGTGGAATAAAAGTGACGCAAAATGATTTAATTACAGTCTCGAGTAGCTTTGTGTGCACCGATCCCCCAGAGCCCCTACCTTCCTGTCACCCAGAGGAAGAGGAAACCGTCATCCTGCAGAATAGGAATGTTGAGTTTCCTCATCTCGTCGTCTGTGAGCGTTCCATATGGAAGCTCCATGTGAATGTCCCATGGCGGGTCGGCCATCACCACTGCAAACTTCCCCAGGATGGACACATCCAGATAACGGATGTCACAGCAGATCCACTGAGATGGGGATAAGAGGGCATGTATCTGTTATACACCACTGCCTAAACGTTTGAGGTTGTTAAGATGATTTAAAATGATTTTTAAAGATTTGATGACGATATCAGAATGATTTCTGAAGGATCATGTGACACCGAAGACTGGAGTAATGATGATAAATTCAGCTTTGATCACTGGAATAAATCACATTTTACAATATATAGTTATGTTAAACTGTTTTCATAAATTTAAATCAAATAAATGCAGCCGGAGCATAAGAGACTTTTTTCAAAAACATTAAATCTTACAGACCACAAACTTAACTGCATTGTGTGCCTTAAAATAAAAATCCAGTTTTAACCGTTAAAATCCAAATAACTTTTTTTAATTTGTGGATAAATATGAGAAACGCAAATGTGCAATAAAGATGCTCTGAAAGCATAATTCTATATTACTATATTATATTGGTTAAAATCAATTAATCTTAATTTTAGCTTGACAGAAGCTGTGGAACAGGCCCATTTGCACAATACTGTACCTGTGAAGGAAACAACTTGCCAACGTTGCTGTCCTCCACGGTGGAGTGCAGTCCAAGCTCTGCGGCCCCTGCCTGCGGCCCCAAGGCGTCACCCTCTGCCTCAGGAGGACTGTCAATCTCATAGTGCACGTATTTACAAGTGTCCATGTGGAAACAAGTATTCAGAAAGGAGCAGTCGCCCAGGCTCTCGTCTGTGTGTTTGTTGATGATTCGCCTAGGAAAGTCACATTGTAATGAGCAGGGTTTCTACAGGTTCTATGAAGGTAAACTTAACGGGATAGTTCACACTAAAATGAAAATTACATTTACTCACCCTGGTGTTGTTCTAATGCAGCATGTTGTTTCTTTTTTGGACCACAAAAGAGAAACTTAAAAAAAATTCCCGCTCGCAGTTGTCCATATAATTTGCAGTGAATAACGGCCATATGCAAAAACTAAAAAAAACATACGAAAATGTAATATATTACTTAACGAAAATCCTGACCTTCTGTGCACGGATGTGTGTTCATGAGACTCTATTGGTGCCACAGTTCTCACAAGATTAATGAAAAGGCGATATGAAATACAATTCCTAGAAATCCCCCAGAAATATCTGTGTACTTTCTTAACTGAGGTGAGTATCTCTGGACCAGAACGCCAGATGTCACATTCTTGACAGATTCTTCTTGTTATGATGAACACAACAGATATATTCACCTCTGAGAACATAGTATATGGATTGTATTTCATGTCACATTTTTATTAATATTGATTTCTCACATCTTGTGTGCTTTTTTTGGGGCAAGTCGGCACGAGTTATAAAGTCATAATTGCAAGATCGACCCTGCTCTGATTGGTCAGACGGTCCAGTCTGTTGTGATTGGTCTACTCTGCTCTGATTGGTCAGACGGTCCAGTCTGTTGAGATTGGTCTACTCCGCTCTGCTCTCACATAAGACCCAACAGCCAAGGTCAGGATTTCCATTAAATTTCAGTTTGTTTTTAACCAAACCGATCATAAACCCCCAGAACACTTTGGCCAGATTTATGTGCAGACAAATGGATATGCAATAAGATCAGCCACAAAAATAACCCTGACCACACCTTTCAAGCGCAAATTTATCACAGCGTGTCTTTAGTAAATCCTGACAGGAGTTTTTTAACGCCAAAAGAGGGTTTGCACCGGCGCAAGCGGTTAGTAAATCTGGCCCTTGGAGTATACGGCACGTGTCGGATGGGATCTTTCTGTGATACTTTTGCTTGATGTTGGTCCCTATTCACTGCCATTACATGGACGAGTTTGAGTGGAATATTTAAAAAATTTAATTCTCCATTGTGGTCCGAAAAAAAGAGAACAGCATACCGCATTAGAACAACACCAGGGTGAGGACATTTACTGGAGATACAAAGAGTTTATGATTAAAACAAGAACAAATATCTGCCAGTGGGATCAGAAAAATCTACTTAATTCAAAGGGAAGTTTTCATAACTCATTGGCAGATATTTGTTCTTGTTTTAAAGTATAAACTCACTACATTTTGTTACATTTTTCAAGATATAGAGGAAGATTATTATTTTTTTTGCAACATTTAATGCCACAACTTGAGAATAATTCTGCTCTGATTTAAGATCTTTTAAGACCCGAAGAAAACATGTTCAGATACTATTATTATATTTAATAATAATAAAAATATACATATAAGTATTATGATTGCTATTATTTCTAAATGTATTAAAACTATTTTATTTAAATTTATATAAAATGTATATGGTTGTTAATTACATGTATGCATTTAGCAGATGCTGTTATCCAAAGTGACTTACACAAAAGTGTTTTGTCTGAGCAAACAATATTCGTAATATACAATGCCAGGTTTATGAGACTAGATTAGGAAGCAAGCTAGAGAAGAGGAGAAATGCAGAGAAGAAATAGAATTTGTGTGTGTGTGTGTGTGTGAGTGCATTGGTTATTTATTATGGTTTAATAATGTGAGTGTGAACTGACCTGAAGTGTAATTTGGTGCAGGGCTGTGGAGTGTCCCCCGACTGCACACACTCCTCTTTAGTCCCGTGGTCACAGAACTCCTGTACTTGAGCTCTGCCGCGTGAGCGAAACTTCTCCACAATCGACTGCTCCTTGGCTGAACTGGTGTTCAAAAGCTCTAGGATCTCTTGGCTCACCTGACACACAAGCGTGCACACATAAGACTCCACATGCATATAAAGAGACAAAGCTTGACTGATTTGCTACTTAAGTATCATGCCTTTTTGCTTTGCTGTTCCTTAGTGGACTGCTGGCTCAGTAGACTCTCAATCTCCATATCCAGGTGAGAAGCTTGCACCTTATTGCTCCGCCCTTTTTTCTCAGGTCCGCCCCCTCCGACCCCAGAGGATCCTGCTAGTTGCAAGTTTGAGGCAGGAGCCAGTGAGATAGAGGATTTCTTGGGAGGGGAAGATGGAGCTTGAAGCAAAGGGGAGGAGCCTGGGGCTCTTTTTTGATGAATGATGTCATCTCCTTTTCTTTTAACGGCAGCTCTTTGTGGCTGGGCTGCGCTCCCAATCATAGCCCATAGTTTGGTGTGGTCGACAGAAGTGACGAGGGTGGATGAGGACGAGGACGAGGAGGCAGCGATGGATGGCTGCCGAACTTCAATTAGCTCTTGAGCCGAGAATTTGAGGAGGAGACTTTGGATGCAGGCATGGGAAACTGCAGACTCAGACTGAGAAAATGAAGAAGAGTGAGAAGAAAGAAACAATATCAAGCAATTCTGACTTTCAATATTGGGACTTTATATCAGCAATTCGGACTTAAAATAACTACGTATACATCTCACAATTCTGACTTTTTTCTCGCAATTGTGACCATCCAAATTGCGATTTCTTTTTTATAACACAGTTCCTCAGAATTGTGAGTTTATATCAAGCAATTTTGACTTGAATTGCGAGATGTCAACTCGCAATTGTGAGTATTCTGTGGCGGGAACAAGCTTCCATAGATATGAGTGTTTCTGGAGTATTCACGATTAAACGTGTGACTCAATGCATGTTTCTCATTATCCATATACTTTACAGTTTTGATAACCTTACTATTTTTCTAAGATGTGTGTAGTAATAGCAGGTGTGTGTGACCGGTAGTGCACACAAGCACGTTCACAGCACTTACTGTGTTTAGTTGGTTGGTGATTGCTAGGGAATCAATTGGCAGAGAAAGACTCAGTTCAGACAGGTATCCCAGCAGTCTCTTCTCTAGTTCTGGGTCGGGAGGCTGCTCAGCTTCCACCTGCGGGGGACTCTGGAGAGCCGGTCCGGGGCTGTCGCTCCTCGCAGATCCACCCTCAACACCTCCAACCTCTGTTAAAATAAAAACAAGAACTAATTGTTGGGAAATGCATATACAGTAGGTGGCACCGTATGCGCACTAATTCACTACTATTGCAAAAACTAATGGTTGAAACCTGGTTCATTCTTTCCTTGGCACACATTCAAAGTTTCATTGAGTTTTTTTCAGCTTCACTTCTGCCAGAATCCTGTGTGTTCTCAATGTTCAGCATTTAAAGCCAAGCAAATACAACTTATTGTATCAGCAACGTGGTAACTCTCATTACTGGTGCAGTTATATTTTATAAACAAATAAATCAAATACTACTTAAGACACAGCTGATAGTTTTGCAGATCTCATAGCATGTAAAGTTGGTCAACACACCGATGCCCAGTTGAGTTGGGTCTTTCCTTCTCCTCTGCAGCCTCTCTCGCAGGGAATCCAGCTGCTTTTTGTGCGCCTGTATGTGACTCCATGTGTCCGACATGACTTAAATGAAACTAGATAAACAGTGATTAAAAAGACCGTGCAGAGATTTCATTGAGTTTAGTTTACGTCTAGCAATCCAACGCTGGGTGACCGACCGCACTAGTACGCGGATGAACTGGATACATTTCAAAATAAAAGACATTCACAGCGCAACATTCCTCATTTTAGTAATATTTTTAGTTTCATATTGGCACGGATACTAATATAACTCGTTTATTTTTTTATTTATTAATTTATAATTATATAATATACGGCATAAACAAATCTATAATGCTCGTCCAAGAACAGGGCAACTTGTATTATGTAATCAAACAGAGCGGCTTTACGTATCAGTTCCTGTGTGAGAGGACTTCCGGTACATGAGGAGAGAAGATAGACCTGCCAAAACGCAATTAATTTATTTACCAAGCTATTAAGCGTGAAGCCGAGAAAACAAGCTCTTCTAATTCAAGGTACTATTCACGATCAAAAACCAAGACGAATATATACATTTATGTAGCATATCGATTAAGCGGTAATGCTTTAATATTTCTATGGTAACTGCCATACGTAAACGCCGCCAACGTTTACATGGAAAAACACCATGGATGGTTCTCAAACGTCATTTTTTTCTGCTGTGTAGTAAAATACAGTGTCTCCTGCACTTCTGTTCAGCGGTGCCACAACGCTACGGCTCAAAACATACAGAGCGACCAGTGTATAGAGATTAAAAAATGAAAGACTCGAATGAGTCGGCTCTTTTTAGTGAGTCCGTAACATTCAGCGCGACCAGTCGAGTCCGATTCGGGAACGATTGATTCATACGAGCCGGTTCTTTTTAATGATTCAAAATCCTAAAGCGTGTAGTACTTGGATGTGCGAATGAGCCGTTGTAAGTTAGTTCGTGAATTAAAAGCATCAATTATTTATTTATAAATAGCATTTTATGCTTCTATATATGCTCCTATTATTTCTGCAATAGATATATAAGTATTGTATGAATAAATTTGAGTGTTTTCTGCAATGCCAGTTTGAACACAAATGTCTGCTGTGTGACACTTTGTAAAGAAATCATCATTAAAGGCCCCATGTGGTGAAAATCAAGGTTATAATGTTGTTTATATGTGTTCTATGGGGTGTTTTTAATCTGCTTTAAGACAAACCATGTGAAAATTCATGTCAACTCCGTTGCTGAGTGTTTTGTCCTTAAAACTGCAGTGAATCAAAGACAGTCAGTTTATATATTATGATGAACTATATGCCTTTCTCCACTGATGTTGTAAGTTGTTCAAAGCGTTTCTAAGAAACTGTCTGACTCTGAGATGGCGAACGGCAGCATGGTTTGTGTAACATTAGCAACACATTATTAGCGGTTTGATAACGTAGTCACGCAAAAGGATAGTCATATTAATTACAGCCATGTGTCCGACGTTGTAAAGAGCGGTAGCATTGTGCAGTGTTTACTACAGTAAAGTTGAGCGAGTGGATCAACTATTCTGAGCTTGTGAGTGAGTGGGGGCGGGGATCATTTGCATATTCATGGATCTGCATACTAAACGAAGCAAGGGTGTAGAGTTACATTCAAGCTATTTTAAGGCATGATGAAATTAAGGCATTTTGGTGATTTAAAGTTTTATGGCAGGGCTCGACATTAATGCTTGTCCGTTTGTCCGGGACAAGTGAAAGAGAACCGACCGAGAAAAACTGATAAATCCTGATCAAAAAATAACTAGGGATTCACCAAAATGCAAGAATGATTCTGCATTAATTTAGTGTAAGTGGCGATAGTGGATAATAATATATATATATATATATATATATATGTGTGTATAATGAACTGACCGTAGCAAGGTTGAGCTGTTGACGCTTGTGCCACCTTCTGGTGGTTTAGTTTAATCTTTCCAACATTTCTTATTTGTATATTCAAGCATTTAAAACAATCTCCTAACATTATTTAATGCAGCTGTAATTTTGTTTTGTTATGTCCCTATAGTGCCTTATTCTAACTTAATTTCTAGATCAAATAAAAATAAATCAAATTAAAGCTGTAGCATAGCCTATATTTAATAAGATTATGGAAAAAATGCCCTTTATAAAAGGTAAAATCCAGACAAGTGAGTGACAGATTTACTTGCCCGAAGGACAAGCACATGAAAAGGCCTAATGTCGAGCCCTGTTTAAGGAATAAAATGATTGACTACAGGGGGAATTTAACTGTTGAGTAACGGATGTCTGGTTCTGTTGGTACAGCGCTTTTCCAGTGATTTGACATGGCCGAGCCACGCAGCCCAGTGTCCGCTTCTGTACCCCACAATCCACTGGTGCTGCCCACCCCTGAGGGCTCTACTCTTGAGATGGACCCGATGGAGTACACCCTCCGCAAGCGTCTTCCCCGCAAGCTGCCAAAGCGGCGGAACGACGTCTACGTCAATATGAAAACTGACTTCAAGGCCCAGCTGGCGAGATGTCAGAAACTTCTGGACGCTCATAGGGAAATCTGCATCCATGGACTGGGACTGGCTATCAACCGGGCCATTAACATCGCCCTACAGCTTCAGGCGTCCAGCCAGGGTGCGCTGCAGCTGGCCGCCAACACGTCCACCGTAGAGCTCATCGACGACCTGGAGCCCGAGGATCCGGATGAAGCTGCAGAGCCGCTTACACGCACCCGTAATAACTCGGCCATCCACATCAAGGTGTTTTATCCCAACCCATAGAGACAGTATCAGTATTAACACAATAAATGGGAACTTCAAAGACTTCATAAACATTCATGTCTGTTTTGTCCGGTTCCGACTGAGCTAAAACTCTTAATCCTTGCACTAAATTTGCTTATGAAATTTATTGGTGTGGTGTACCAAGAAGTAAAAAGAAAATGTGCCATATCATATGTTTCCCCTTTCAGTAGTTTATGTATATATTTATTTGTGTGTGTAGTATACTAATGACCATGCAGAAGTTGTGCTGGCAAGTAAAAATACATTGTTGGACTGTCCTGCCTTTTTTCCTCTTACTGTATATACATTATACCTACATTTAGCCAAGTGCACCTTCCTGCAAAAAATATAGATTAAAAATTTCAGTCTGGATTCACGCCCCATCATAGCACAGAAACTGCGCTCATTAAAATTATAAATGGCTTCTAGCTGCTGACCAAGGCTGCATCTCAATATTAGTTAGGGGCCAAGCATGTCTTATTATCCTTCCACTCTGGGAGTCTATGGCAGCCCATAGAACCACTTGCAGGAAAGTTATGAAATTTGGCACACAGATAGAGGACAGTCTGAACTCAAGGCGATTCGACGATTGCACTCTATGACGTCATGACAATTGTTCCGCCATTTAGAATTTTCCTCCTAGGCTGTTGCTGATTTTTACGAAAATTGAAACAGATCATCTTCGGATTACCCTGGCAAAAAGTTATGGAATTCAAGTTGATTCATCAAACTGTTTTCGAATAACGTGCGAACGAATTTTACGTAGCGTTTGCGAAAATAGACAAGGCTGTATCTCCGCAATGCTTTATCAAATTTGGTACATGACATCACGAGCATGACCTGATCATGCATATACGCTCACCTAAAGGATTATTAGGAACACCATACTAATACTGTGTTTGACCCTCTTTCGCCTTCAGAACTGCCTTAATTCTACGTGGCATTGATTCAACAAGGTGCTGAAAGCATTCTTTAGAAATGTTGGCCCATATTGATAGGATAGCATCTTGCAGTTGATGGAGATTTGTGGGATGCACATCCAGGGCATGAAGCTCCCGTTCCACCACATCCCAAAGATGCTCTATTGGGTTGAGATCTGGTGACTGTGGGGGCCATTTTAGTACAGTGAACTCATTGTCATGTTCAAGAAACCAATTTGAAATGATCCAAGCTTTGTGACATGGTGCATTATCCTGCTGGAAGTAGCCATCAGAGAATGGGTACATGGTGGTCATAAAGGGATGGACATGGTCAGATACAATGCTCAGGTAGGCCGTGGCATTTAAACGATGCCCAATTGGCACAAAGGGGCCTAAAGTGTGCCAAGAAAACATCCCCCACACCATTACACCACCACCACCAGCCTGCACAGTGGTAACAAGGCATGATGGATCCATGTTCTCATTCTGTTTACGCCAAATTCTGACTTTACCATCTGAATGTCTCAACAGAAATCGAGACTCATCAGACCAGGCAACATTTTTCCAGTCTTCAACTGTCCAATTTTGGTGAGCTCATGCAAATTGTAGCCTCTTTTTCCTATTTGTAGTGGAGATGAGTGGTACCCGGTGGGGTCTTCTGCTGTTGTAGCCCATCCGCCTCAAGGTTGTGCGTGTTGTGGCTTCACAAATGCTTTGCTCCATACCTCGGTTGTAACGAGTGGTTATTTCAGTCAAAGTTGCTCTTCTATCAGCTTGAATCAGTCGGCCCATTCTCCTCTGACCTCTAGCATCAACAAGGCATTTTCGCCCACAGGACTGCCGCATACTGGATGTTTTTACCTTTTCACACCATTCTTTGTAAACCCTAGAAATGGTTGTGTGTGAAAATCCCAGTAATTGAGCAGATTGTGAAATACTCAGACCAGCCCGTCTGGCACCAACAACCATGCCACGCTCAAAATGGCTTAAATCACCTTTCTTTCCCATTCTGACATTCAGTTTGGAGTTCAGGAGATTGTCTTGACCAGGACCACACCCCTAAATGCATTGAAGCAACTGCCATGTGATTGGTTGATTAGATAATTGCATTAATGAGAAATTGAACAGGTGTTCCTAATAATCCTTTAGGTGAGTGTACATGTCTATAACTCAAATTCCACATGCTTATGTATGGGGCCACTCTGAGGACACAAAAAAACACTCACAAAACATGAAATTGCCATTAACTACAATATAGTATTCTGACATAAATTGCTATATTTTACAAATGCTTTGGCGTATCATTATGAAACTTGGTGTGTGTCTTTGGCACAGTGCTCAAAAAGTTTTGGGCCACCTTGTGGTCAAAAGTTATAATGAAATTTCCAAAAATGCTACTAACTTTTGATTATATTAGCCTATTGTAATGAAACTGATCTCAATAGAGTCTATGGATCATGCCAAGGACATAGATATTTTTTTTGTGCCATTTTTGGATGAACTTCCTGTCCGCCATTTTGTTTTTATTTCAAAACCTACTTTTTCAAACTCCTCCTAGACCGTTTGTCTGATTTTCACCAAAATCGAATCGTATCATCTCCAGACTGTGCCGACAAAAAGTAATGGATTTCGTGTCGATAGACAAAACTGTTTTCATATACCGCAGCAACAAAATTGAGGCATAATGCCAAAATGACTCTTGAGGCTGTATCTCTGCAATGCTTTGGCATAATGACACAAAACTTTGCATGTGTCATTATCACCTCACTCAGACCACACCACATCAGTTTTCATAACAGTGCCACCAATTGGTCAAAAGTGATAAACCATTAAATCATTTTACCAGTGACCATATTTATGGTTTTTCAGCCATTTTGCCTTAAAAATCATCTTTAAATGTCTTTTATTGGTCATTATTGCATTTGGTCTGATGCTGCCAGCCATGTTGGCATGACTTGTCATGTTCTTTGTGCTTGGCCTCGATAACTGCAGCTTGCAGCTATATTTTTACTTGATCTTAGTGCTGTTCAACACTATAGATCATGACGTACTCTTAGACTTTACAAAATAACACCAGTATTCAGGGACAGGCATTATCGTGGTTTAGATCATACCTATCTGACTGTTATCATTTTGTTTATTTAAATAGGGAATTATCAAAGTTAATGTCAGTAAATTATGGAGTGCCGCAAGGGTCTGTCATTTTCAATATACATGCTGCCTCTTGGTAAAATGATTAGAAAACATGACCGGTATGTTTTATTTTTGATGACCAGTCGTTTTATTTTTTACTATTAAATTCGGACAATTAAATACTGAGGTATTACTTACTGGACAAAAAAACCTGTACACAGAATCTCTTAGAATACAATTTAAAGATGTACTCTTCATCCTCTACAGTTAAAGACCTGGGCAGCAACTTGTCTTTCGAAAATCATATTTCATATGTTACAAGAACAGCGCTAAGCTACGAAACATGTTATCGGTTTCTGATGCAGAAAAGCTAGTTCATGACAAATGTTCTAAATACTGTAATCATTATGATCGCAACTTGTAATAACTGCTTTAATGAGATCATTGTTTCTGCCTAAATGAATACATGATATGTTAGCTAACTCCATGATTTGTATTATCTTAGAACTGTACATTTTTCATAACTTGGACACAGTCACCTCTGATAACAAATCCCTCTAAATTGTAATGTAGAAACGATATGATATGATATGAAATGATATATATTGTGAAAAGCTTAATACAAGTAAATGTGAACTGAATTGAATAAAAGGATACCTGACCTAGACCTAAGGTTGGCTGATCAGTAATAGATTAGATCTTCTTTCAAAAGAAAACTGGACCAAAGTGTTTATTGACCAGACTGTAAAAGAGCAGAAATGTTGGCGGTAAGGCGAAAGGAATGACACAAACAGTGTTCAAAAATATTTAGTGGCGTGACTAAATTCCTTCAGAGGAAACAACATAACAAAAAATGCAATACTTATTATCCAGTTATGGCTTAGGCATAATGTATGCCTATATAGTTCACTCTATCATAGCTTAAAAAAAGTACTTGCTGTCACATCAAATTCTCCTTTTTGTATTTTATGTATTTACAGAATGGTGAGCATGTGTATTGGAACATCCTCAGCAGAGATGCTTCATAAGACAAAAAGAAAAACTTCCTCCTTTTTTTAGCTAAGAATAATAGTTTGTATTTGAATACCAAATAACATTGTGATGAACAGCAAAATAACAGGAAAAAACATCTACACACACACACTTTGTTGCACCCAGACAGATGTAAAAAAAAAAAAAAAAAAAAAAAAAACTGGCTATTTACGACAAACACAAACAAGTTGAACAGAAAAAGAGAAACAAAACGTCAACCTTACGATGGTTTCCCAAAGGAAAGTATGCAGCGTTGAGCGTGAAGTGGAAGTAAGCCAGGATGTTCGTCATACGCTAATCAATATTTTTCCTGGCACCGGCGTTATCTGTACAAGACCGCGCTCATCGGCGTAATTCAGACATGAGCCAACACAGAGCCTCATCAGCTCTCACGAACGAAAGCTTCCAATTCCCCTGACACAAGCAGCAATCTAGTCCTTCTTCCTGTTCACCCCAAGTGACCCGTAAGAATTCAGCATTACAACCTTCCTCCCCTGACACTGAAACACATTCCCGGCGGCATTCTCAAAAGTCACACACACACACACACACACACACACACACTGAAATGAGTATAAAACCTACAGTGCATAATTAATATTGATAAATAGTCTTCTCGATCAACAGTTCAACGTTTGGAGGTGCTTGAGGCCATGGTGGATGGAGGACGAGAGGTCTTCACTTGAATAGCTTCAGAGAAGAACCTGCAAAAGCCAGTGATTCCCGCTCTAGGAAATATAGAATCTATATAAATAACCACAATTTCATAAGCAATACAAAACACTTTTAAAGAGTCCCGGATAACCCTTCCCAGTCGAGCTGGGAAAGTGCCATCAGTCAAATGGGGAAAGAGGAGTGATTTCTTGCAGGTTTTCTTTTCTTTTTTTTTTTTCTTTTTTTTTGCCGGGTAACGCAGGTGGGTTTGCAAATGCTCAACACACAGAGTAGACAGCCATAGGGGGCGCTTAGCATTCTGGGTGATGTATTCTTTTCCCTTTGTGAGTAAATCTTTCAAAGTGCTACAACTCCCAGTCATTCAAACTTTGGCGACATATCCTTTGTAACAGTCCACATCCTGCCTCCTGGTATGAGGAGCTCCAATTAGTTTGACTCTTGCCCTGAATTGTCTATCAGCTGACACCTTGATGGCAGACAGGTGCATTGGCGAGCAGAAGACGCACTTTTCCCCGCAGGAAGTTGACGTGGACCTGAAACAGCTCTGAGACTGAGGATACTTTCTGCATGTCCTTGTCTTCTCCACCACTGGTTGGAGCAACATATTCCTGAGAGACAGAGAGAAATTAGTTAAATTGAAGCACACTTAAGTTATTTTCGTTAGCTAAAATTAAAACATTTCTGTTAATTGAAATAAAGCTGAAATAAAATAAATAAAATAAAAATGTAAAATGTTGCCTTTAAAGAGGGCCTATGCTTTTTTTTTTTACATGTTGCTGTTTAAGCATGAAAAGGTCTGCAAAGTTACAAATGCTCCTGAAACGCCTCATTTGGAGTCTTGAGTTTTCTTCCGGGAACGAACACGTCACAGTATTCCTCATTTAAATAATTCCCGCCCAAGGCATACGCAGAATAAAGGGGCGGAGCCTGGTTGAGTTACTTAGTGTGTTGAAACTGGTGGTTATGGTAAGGGGCGGGACATTTCCTAAACACACTCAAAGCAATCGACCAATCACAACAGACTGGTCCAGCCAACCAATCAGAGCACAGTGTGCTTTTCAGGAGGCGGGGCTTCATAGAGACAGGAACTAAACAGAGCGTTACTGACAGACTGGGAAGAGAGGAGCCGCAACAATGGAGAATATGGGAAAAATAATGTGTTTTGTAAAAGGGCATAATAGGTCCTCTTTAAGTTGAAGCACCAAAATTATCAACTGGAAATAAATAAAAACTAAACTAAAATAAAAATAAATTAAACCTAAATAGCAACATTTAAAAAGAAGAAGAAAAAAAGCACATAACAAAATGACTAAAAATTACAGCAAAATTAACATGAAAACTACAATTATAAAAATAAAAGCAAATTTAAAATATTAATAAAACTATAATAAAACTAAGATTACACAGACTCAAATATTCTGTGACAGTTTTACATTTTAGACACAAATGCATGCTTTTAAATTTTTATAAATATTTCTGTATTTGCTGTGAGAAAAAAAAAAAAACAATTCAGTAGAAAAGGTACTGGTAATTTTCTGCCAGGATATTTTGCATTAGGTTTATGGACATTTCCTTTAACCATAAAACACAATACAATAAGTAATTTAAAATTTGCGACAAAAAACCCCAAAACAAACAAAAAATTGGGGAAAATCAATATGGAAAATTCCTTCATATTTTTCACTATTTTCACAGACTTTTTAGAGTGGCAGTCCCATGGTCGCTGCTTGTTTTCATGTAACACTATGACACAATCAAAGTGACGAACATGCTCTCTTCCTGAAGCTGACATAAGTCTGTAGTACACTGCACTTGATTAGCATAACATCCATTTCCTGTTCCCGTAGCTTGAGTAGTCGAGCATGACACTCGCAATGCCAAGGTCATAGGGTTTGATTCCCAGGGAACAGACAACCTGATGAAATGATGTAATGTATGCATATTGAATCCAATGTACAGTATAGTTTGAATGCACTGCACGTCTGCCAAATGTGTATTACCCTAACCGTTAATAAAGACTAATGCTCATTTCAAAACTAACGCTACCGTTCAAATATTTTTTATTTCATGGTTTTGAAAGAAATTTATTATTTTATTCAGCAAGGACCATCAATTTGATCAAAAGTGTCAAAATACTATTTCAAATGTTTGAAAAAGTTTCCAACATTGATAACCAGAAATGCTTCTTGAGCATCAAATCATCATATTAGAATGATTTCTGAAGGATCATGTGACACTGAAGATGCTGAAAATTCAGCTTTGCATCACAGGACTAAATTACATTTTACATTATATTACAATATAAAACTTTTGACTTGATATTCCACAATATCACTATCACATAAATGCAGCCATGAGACTCAAGAGGTCTGTGTTACTCACCGGTATGCTGAGACTTCGCAGCACTTGTCTGACACTGGCCATGTTTCTAATACTGCCATCTATGTGGGACTGTATCGCGTCAGTCTGATTAAATGCCTGTAATGAGCTGATGGCCTCGTTCAGCACGTGTAAGCCTGACTGGACCTCCTGAGCTTGCTCCTCTATCTGAAGGGGCATACAGAAGAGAGGAATATTAAAGCAAAATGTAGAGTGTAAGGCACTGATTTTGGAAATGACTATATTATATTACAATCTCCACAACAGGAACATGCAGCTTCGTGTCACTTACATTCATCGCTTCCCAGATATTAAAATCAACTCTGGTCAGAGGAACAGTGAAGTTTGTTGCAGTGCTGCAATCATCCTTACAAGCTCTCTGCGATAACAAGAACATTCACACGGTGAGAATCCTTAGCTTGACACTGCGTACGATTAAAATTGCACAGATGGAACCAGTGGTGTAGTCTAGTTTTAGGGGATTTTCCCCTCCCAGCCTCATACTCACCCGCCCCAGAGCGACACCCCATAAGCACCACCACACTCATTAATGCATACAGTATGGATATACATGTAATTGAGAGCATTCTGAAAGACTGTATGCGCAGTACTTGGGTGGTTTCATGGTATATCACGTTTCCCCCACTGAACCTTCATTGTGGTTTATTTTGTTGTCAGGGAAAACATATAAAAACTTAGTTTTTTGGTGAAAACATGCATTTCAAATGTATTTGAAAAATGGTGGTAATCAAATCAATTTATAAATCTAACAATCAAAAAGTAATCAAATAAAAAATATTTTTTGGCACATTTACTCTTTAAATTAAAACGTATGAAAACTTTTGTGATATTCCTTTAAAATAATGTTTTAACAGATTTTATCATTACTTTAAATTATCATTATTATTATTATTACTACTTTAAGAAGTACATTTTACTGTGCAATTTCTTTCATAATTTCTTCAAGTTAGACCAAACTTTTATTTTGGCGGGTTGTAATGAAGACATTTGAGTTTCTGTGTATTTTAATAAACTGTATTATTATTATTATTATTACTTGAAGTACACTCTACAGTGCAGTAGTACTATATTTCCGTTATAAAAACTTTTATTTTGACTTTTATTTTTTATTATGTAGAGTTTCTGTGTGCATATGACGAATGAATGACAATCAAATGGTGAAATGCTCGTGAAGTGCAGCCTAAAAATGCACAGTCACATGAATTATTGTAAATAAATTATTCATGAAATTTAGAGGACTTACGGGTCCCAGATTCCCCCAGCCCCCTCAATTCGAGCACTGGTATTAACTCAAAAATGGCCAAATTCTGTGACGTTCTGCTTTACACAATAAGTTCCATTTGTGACTGGATTCCGTGATTCGTTCGGTGTCGTTTCGCAGCACAGACGGTGTGCATTTATGACTGAAAGTGTGAAAGTTCTGTCACAAAAAGATGTTATGTATCCTTACACTTTTTTAAGCGGGTATACGGAAATCCTTAACTTTTCCTAGTGGGTATACGGTGTAGACTGCACCACTGGATGGAACGCAAGAAAGTGTCCCATGTAAATTCCAATGAAATGTGTTTAAAAGATCACAGCTTTTTTAGCCGTCATGTGCATGTCTCTCACCATAGCAGCTTCTGCATCCCATGCCTCCTTAATGTAATGGTCGAGGACGCGCAGGTCGCAGATGGGGCGTAATGGGGAGGACAGGCCTGGATGGGTCCACTCCAGCACCATCAGCAGTAAGGCAAAGAGTCCTGATACACACAGAGCAGATGAAGATCAGTTCAAAATGAATTCAAAAACAGCACTTATACTCTCTAGCAAGAGCACTCAAGCCAGAACAGACAGATTCCAGGGGTGCTTTTCCCAAAAGCATCGTCAGCCAACTATGCATGTTCTGGCATTACCAACACAGTTGAGTGATTTGGCGTTTCCCGAAACATTCACAAACTTACATAGTTGGAACTAAAGCTCTTGATCTGTGGTCTAGTTTCTTGTTAAACTTACATGCGGAAACAGATCATACTCTTGGGCACAATAAGAAAGCTAACATTCAGTATCCCATATCCTTCACCCCAGTTAAATATACAAGAAATGTTTTGTATTGTATGTAATTTTGTGTTAGTTGCTGTATGTCTCCTCTCTAATGGACCTTGAGTATGGTAATAAAGCTGAATTGAATATATATACAAATTTTAATCTTTTATTTTTAGCGTGTAAACAATCAGCGCTGTTTTTGAGGAGTGCACATGTGACATTGAGGGAACTCACAATTAATCAAACATCAAATAAAGCAAAACGAAGGGGAACAAAAACAGTGAAGTACAGCAGCATTGCAGAAAAATTACATTACGTGGAGAAAGCTGCTGACTGAATGAATCGTAGGTAAAACGTAGGGCAGATACTGCATGTTAACGTGATTCAAAAATAAAGCCTTTCTCTTGTTCACTGTGTAAAGGTTCACTGTGTAAATTTTAGCAGCATCTAGTGGTGAGGTTGCGAAGTGCAACGACCCACCGCTCACCCCTCCGTTTCGAAGCACATAGAGAAGCTACGGTAGCCGACACAGGACAAAAATGCGATTTGGCACAAAATGGCGATTTCACTGTAAGGGGACCCTGCGGTGTATGGAGATAGAAATGGCTCATTCTAAGGTAATAAAAACATAACGGTACATTATGTATGGTCTTTATACACCACTGAAAACAGTAATGTAGAATGTAGATTATAATGCATTTCTGTCAATAGATCCTCATAAATACTACACACTGCACCTTTAACTCAATTTGGTAGTGATCACATCATTATCTACATAGCGCAGCTGATCAGTTGCTATTGCATCAGCGGCCAATGATCTGAAACTCCAGCGTGTGTCCACGGGACAAATGAACAGGGGCTTGTGCCAAAACTGCATTTGCACATTTAAACTAAATCAACTAATAAAGTGAAAAATTAAAATTAAATGAAAAGTGTTGATTGCCTCATTACATTTAGATCTGCTCATGTTGAATCACACTTTTTATGTGTTTTACAGCATTGCGCACTATAACCAATCACACATGACTTTGTTGAGCTTATGAATGCAATGACCAATCAGAGGCGTGTTTGCACTCTTGTGAATACTCTCATCATAAAGGATGAACATAAACAGATTTGGTGATTGTGCTCTTGAGACCGTCAAAACTAAGTAGTAGGTTTTTCTATTTAAGATGTATTTTTGCAGCGTTGAGCAATGTAGCCAATCACAAACATATCTGATGACTTCTTGAATGCAATGGCCAATCACATGTGTTTAAGTTAGAATCCCCTCACCACTCAAAAAAAGTTTTTGTCCAATGCTGAGGTCTGCACACTCAAATCCTCTTGTTATAATTGAACTTTTAACAAAAAGTGTCTAAATAAGATATTTATTTTACAGTCAGCTTGATTGATTAGCAGAACTTTGTGAATACGGAAGGCAGTCCGCTGGAAGCTAGATATTGTACTTAAAGTTTTAAATATGGATCTCTTTCTTACACAAACCCATCAATCCACTTCAGAAGGCCTTTATTAACCCCCCAGAGCCGTGTGGAGCACTTTTATAATGGATGGATGCACTTTCTTGGGCTTACAATTTTGGGCTGCCATTCACTGCCATTATAAAGCTTGGAAGAGCCAGGACATGTTTTTATATAACTCTGATTGTGTTTGTCTGAAAGAAGAATGTCATATACACCTAGGATGACTTGAGGGTGAGTAAATCATGGGGTAATTTTCATTTTTGGGTGAACTATCCCTTTAACGACAGTCCTATATTATTAATCTAACGTGGTCCAGATGACAGAGGTGTGACTGGGACTAGCTAGTTAGTTTCTACAACGCTGCATTGTACTATGGTGGTTTAGCAGTGAGTTTTATTGTTATATGGGAAATACACCCACAGGCTGTCAAATTTGACATAACCCACTCTCCAAACCCCCCTTCTGCAATAGGCATTGTTATAGAGACACCATCAGTGACTTCAAGACTCTTAAGGCAAATTAACACTGCACCGACAGACACAGACCAATGGCACCAATCAACAGATTATGTGACTTCTCAGACAGTACAAAACCCGACAGATGTTCAATCTGTGACAATCAACGGCAACAGATGTAGACACACTGATCCGACAAAATCCGACAAAGTGTCAGTTGTTCGCCGTCTGTCAGTAAACTGTGAATAGGCCTTTAAAGGCAAATTCACACTACACCAACAGACGGAGACAAATGCGGACAATCACAAGATTCACAACGAAAGTGACTTGAACGCATCTGCCGTCATAAACACGACTTCCCACCTCGTAAATACGAACTTCCCAGGAGGATTTGAATGCACCATTAGATCTGTAATTCTGCATGTGTTCCTGCATGTAGGCTCTAGGGGGCAGTGGGTAAGCAGGATGTGAAGCAGTGTATGCAAGAAGAGAAGAGAAAGAAAACTAGACCTGCATGTGATCCAAGACTCTAGCCATCTTTTTCCAAATAATACAAGGTAGATGATCCAAAACATGAGAATGCTCTATATTTATATGCACTTCAAACAAAAGCATAAGCATTTACCGCATTTTGCCCTCTCGTTTTCCTCAGCGCATAACTTTTATGGTTATATCCTAATCTGTAAATGCTAATCTGTAGTATTTCCATTTTGCTAAAATATTTTCAATCCGATTAATAAAAAAAAAAACCCAAAAAAAGATTAATCGATTATCAAAGTAATTTAATCATGGGCGTCACTAGGCGATTAAAATATGAAACTTCGGCTTCATCCCATTTTTTAGTCGCCGTTAATCCGCGTTTTCTTCAATCCACAGGCTCCGAGCAGAACGCACATCAGAAGCAGAGGTGTGTGCATTCATCTAAGCCTCATTGGTCTGTCACTGCTCGTCAATGTCAAAATATTTGAGAAAACCAATCAAATCAGAGTAGGCGGGCTTTATTTTCACGTAGAAACTTCTGAGGCTGAGCGCAAATTTTAGCAGCGCGACTCGACATAGTGCGAGATATGTAAGTAGCTAAACCACAGACTGTAAAAAAAAAGCTAAACTAAACATTTCATATTTGACTTACTTCTTTAAGTAAGAAATGGTAAACAAATGACACAAATATTCAGGCAAATTAATAAACTTTTGTCTAATTTTGCCATTTTGAATTGAAAATAGGTAACTGTAATTTGATTCATAATGTATTTAACAAACAAGAAATATTAACAAAGCCGTTTTCTTCAGATTAGGCACAGCCTAAGATTAATAATGAATGTGTACATATTGTAAATTAATGTAATTCAATTTGTAGCCTTTAGTAAATTAAAAAAGCTCAGCTTTTTCAGCCTGCATTGGGCATAATATTAGTAATGAATGTGTGCATATTGTGAATTAATTTAATAAACTTAGTCACCTAGCTTTCCTGGAAGCCTTCAGTAAATTAACGCATCTACAAAAATGATTCATAAAACATATAATTATCAGTTTACTTTCTTCACTGACGAAAACAGAAAAACTATATCAGTCATGTCTGCCCACTGACATGGTTTTCAAGTTATTGTTATACATTTTTTGGCTTTCAGAACATCTTAAAATACACATATGTAGATCATAGAAATCAAAATTTTCTCAGGGGGTGCATGCCCCTGAACCCCCCTAACTACCTCACATTTGGGATCTCAGTGATCATAAACCTGCTTACAATCCTGGTTATGATTAAGGGTTGTACAATACGGTCATGCAGAATAAGGCATTAATATTTGCTTTATAAGTAAATGAATTTGTTTTTAGTGAGAATTTGATCCTAAACTAAAGTGTTACCATTTTTTCATACCCTCTCTGGGGGCTGAGCCCTCCTAAAATGAAAATCCTAGAATCACCCTTGAATTTAATATAATAATAACAACTTTGGCAAATAATAAGTCAAGGAGATCAGTAACCAGCTGGAGAAGAGGTCAAGATTTAAGCAACTGAAAACAAGAGAATTCATAAAGAAAAAGACAACACCCACACAATGCTTGATTCTTCTGTCTATCTTAAAGAGACAGATTACACAGAAAGAGTGTTTGTGTATGTCTGGTCTGCAGCCTTTAATCCTCATCACATGCTTGTCAGACTGTGTGAAGTCTAACGTCCGAGTCAAAGCACAAATGAAACGATAAAAATACATATTTACAGTGGCAACAAATTGTAATTCTAATCTTTTCCTCTCTTTATTCTGCTGATCAGAAGCCATGAGGTTCGGCATTGCTCATCTAATTTTAGGGCAGATAAGCACTGAGTGAATAAGTGTTCATCCTATGTAGCTAGTCATGTGATTGAGCAGCATTTATTTCTTATTTGAACATGCTGAATGCACTCTTTCAGCTTTAGCAGGCTATGACGCAATAGGACTCTGATCAAAGCAGACATACCCTCTGGAGATGCTCTAATCTTGACCACATGAAGCACTCCAGGTTGGGCCAAAATTTCGTAGAATGTCAATGATCACAATTTCCCTGAGACAAGAGCGGGTGTGAGATTTTCTGTTGGCCTTGACAAATCACTTTACTGCTGATCTTGGCAGAGAATGCCGCCTTGTCACGAAGGCAACAGAGGTTCTGTTGACATGACATGACCCATGACCTATCGAAAAACCAAGAACTGCTACAGAAACACACAGAGTCTGTCTGAATGCTACAGAACGCACGTCCACCATTTAATCAGCCAATCCCTGACAGCTTTTCCCGGAACTAGACCTATATTTTGTTTGACCAAGTCTCCAGCGTTTTACAGTCACGTAATTTAATTAAATGAAGCAACTTCTGTGGCCTCCCACACCTAAACATATGGATGTTATCTCTGTAAACAGCCCTCTCTCATTCAGTTAGTGACCCAGCTACGACGAGGTCACTTCGAGACCACCATGCATGGATTCTACTGCATGCCACAATATTTTTTAAATGGCTTTTTAAATGTTTTTGAAAGAATGATCTAATGTTCACCATGGCTGCATTTATTTGATCAAAAAATATAGTAAAAGCGTAATATTGCATTGTATATTACAATTTAAAATAACTGGGTTTAATATCTTAATATATTTATGTTGGCTACTATTTATGCTTTTTATTATTCTTCTGAAACAAAATTTAAACAGCATCTCCTAGGAATTTCAAGCTACAACCACCAAACTCGGGTCAGACCTTCAGGCTGTTCTACTTTTCCATTGTTTCTATTTGTTCCACGCGCTAGACCAGGGTTTTTCAAATGGGTGGGTCGCGAGACTTAAAATGGGTCGCCAGGATGATCTAAGGAAACTGGAGTTACATTAAAAATAAAAAAATAACATTTCCACAAACTCATAGTCTATATGCCTATATAAAGGGAATAAATATGCACAATATATCTGCCTTAAATGAAATTAACAGATTAACAAAAAAAGAAAAAACTGCGACAGTTGCTGCTGAGTTTTGTTCATTTTTGTGAGGCGCGACATTCCTCAAACAAGTTCACGGAAAGGAAACCCAGATGACAGAAAGCACATCTTGTTTTCTTTATTTTACAATAGCACAATGTAAGTAAACACTTTGTATCTGTATGACTAAAATGATGGAGTATTTTATGTTTCCTCTGTTCGATCGCGCCGGCGCATCACGGGCGCACACAACATATTCCAGCATTGCAAACTTGACATCGGAGCCTGTTCATTATCAAAATAAAATAGTCAACCTAACATATAAAAATAAAATAGTCAGTTTTAGTTTATAGTTAATAGTTTAAATAGCCAGTAGGCTACAATTAGTGCAGAATCAATTTTGCGTTGCGAACACATCAAGGATCAAAGGCGGTTGTTAAGAAAAGTGTTGAGCTGAATTTTTGTGCCACTACTGGTTTAATGAATAATACAGTTAAATGGCTCTTTGTATGTAAGTATTCTTATGCTTGACTTGACTTGTTTGAATGTAAATGGTTGAGGGTCTATATATGGATCGCGACAATCACACTCAAAAAAGTTTGAAAACCACTGTGCTAGACGGACGTGTATAACCATTGCGCTCACGTCTTGCGTCTTTTGCAGCACCTCGCGCATGACACAACGTTCTGTGAAAAATGTCTTCATGCCTTAAAATAGCTTGAATGTAACTCTACACCTTTGCTTCATTTAGTATACACAAATTTATGAATATGCAAATGATCCCCACCTCCACTCACTCACACCAGTTCAGAGATCCACTCGCTCAACTTTACTGTAGTAAACACTGGAAATACTGTTTTAATTCAGCCATATACAGTCAAACCAAAATTTATTCAGACCCCTTCAACATTTTCACACATTATCACAGTTTATTCCATATAGTTTAGAAAATGGTAATAAAATATGACAAGAACTCAGAGTTAAACTGTGTCAGAACAAATTCATCTTGATAATGTCAGATAACTTTGATAGAAAGGTCAACCAATCAACCAATCATTTAAGTACCAATTTAGGTCAACCAATGACCAAGTGTAACGGAGGCCAGCTAGTAGTCGCTGTGCGAGTAAACCCCATTCCTCTGACCGGATGGGAGTGAGGTTTAGGGGGGTGAGTGTAGCGGAGGCCAGCTAGTAGTCGCTGTGCGAGTAAACCCCATTCCTCTGACCGGATGGGGGAGGTTTGAGGTGAGTGTAGCGGAGGCCAGCTAGTAGTCGCTGAGGTAAACCCCAGACCGGATGGGAGTGAGGTTTAGGGAGTGAGTGTGCGGAGGCCAGCTAGTAGTCGCTGTGCGAGTAAAGCCCCATTCCTCTGCCAGCTAGTGAGTCGCTAGTAGAAGCTGTGCGAGTAAACCCCATTCCTCTGACCGGATGGGAGTGAGGTTTAGGGGAGTGAGTGTAGCGGAGGCCAGCTAGTAGTCGCTGTGCGAGTAAACCCCATTCCTCTGACCGGATGGGAGTGAGGTTTAGGGGGGTGAGTGTAGCGGAGGCCAGCTAGTAGTCGCTGTGCGAGTAAACCCCATTCCTCTGACCGGATGGGAGTGAGGTTTAGGGGGGTGAGTGTAGCGGAGGCCAGCTAGTAGTCGCTGTGCGAGTAAACCCCATTCCTCTGACCGGATGGGAGTGAGGTTTAGGGGTGAGTGTAGCGGAGGCCAGCTAGTAGTCGCTGTGCGAGTAAACCCCATTCCTCTGACCGGATGGGAGTGAGGTTTAGGGGGGTGAGTGTAGCGGAGGCCAGCTAGTAGTCGTCTGACCGGATGGGAGTGAGTAGTAAACCCCATTCCTCTGACCGGATGGGAGTGAGGTTTAGGGGGGTGAGTGTAGCGGAGGCCAGCTAGTAGTCGTTGTGCGAGTAAACCCCATTCCTCTGACCGGATGGGAGTGAGGTTTAGGGGGGTGAGTGTAACGGAGGCCAGCTAGTAGTCGCTGTGCGAGTAAACCCCATTCCTCTGACCGGATGGGAGTGAGGTTTAGGGGGGTGAGTGTAACGGAGGCCAGCTAGTAGTCGCTGTGTTAGTAAACCTCACTCTTCTGATCTCAAGAGACGCTCTAGCGACTGACACTAGAGGTTGCAGCCTTTAGCCTCCTTGTTAGAGTGTCCGACTCTCATGCCGGCACACCTGGGTTTGAGTCCCGCTTGGAGCAGGCAGTTTGAGCAGGAGGGGTTACACAAGCAATGCTTAATTTTGTTCAGTCTGTTGTGTAAAAGGTTGCATTAGCAATTAAAGAAAAAACACTAACTCTTATAAGAGTTTCAAAATGACCACAAACATGACGATCAGAAATTAGAGATTTAACCGTTTTGTTCCTCTAGTGTGTGAAGTGCCGCGATGTGACCAGGAAAGCACACCACACACCAACAGATTCCATTCGCAAATAACAGAGTCCCGCCGTTGAACACGGGAAATCTCGCAAAATCTCTCGCATCCAAACATCTCAAACGTGACTTTAAAGTAAACAAACATGGCGGACAACCGGCAAGAATAAATTGCGCTTATAGTGTATGGAATGCTTTTTACAGAAAATTTGCAGGGGGAAAGGAAAATGTATAGATGAAGTCATGGAGACAGTGTGCAAATTAACTTTACATATTACAGCACGAGCTGAAGGTGAGTCTTCCGTCAGCTTGCTTTCTGACTGGGTATTGTTTCGTTTCACAGGATAATCTCCAGAGCGTGCACGCTTGTGTCCTCGGGGTTCCCCCCACACGTCAGGATTTCTGATCGCAAATATTCAACATGTTGATTTGAGATGTGGGCGGCTCTGGCGTTCTTCTGATCAGGTTCAAGCACTCTTAACACACCTCACTCCACATGAAAATCTGATAAGATAGTCTGTAGAACCATCAAGATAATCGGCACTTTACCTAGGATTGTCGGAAGGGGAGAAATCGGCCCAAAATCGCATGGATTATCTTTTCGAGTGTACCCAGCATAAGCAAAACATGGTCAGGTCAAAGTGTCTGAATAATTTTGGTCCCAAATTTTTATAAATTGTACTGGTAGTCACTGTATGTAGAATTTTTGGGGATAATACATCACAGTTTACTTTATTTTGCTATCCTCGTTTACATAAATGAACTATAGTCTGGTGTCTGAATCATTTTTGGTTTCACTGTATGTTTGAACCAGAAACTGATTCAGAAGAAGTGGAAGAGTGAATTATACAGGCTCGTCTGCAAGTTGATGTATCAGAATAGTAATGCATTTTGTAAATCGCTCTCTACAACGTCCAACACATAACAGATATATTTGTATGATAATTAATATGATGAAAAAAACAAGGCTGATTTATACTTACATCGAACCTACATCGTAGGCTGTGTGTAGCATGCGTAGCCTATGGCATATCCTGACGCGCACCGCTGCACAATTGTAACAACACGTCAATTCTATGCAGACCGCAAGCGCTGTGATTGGTCTGCTAGAACCCATCCCTCAGGTCAAAAAAAAATCTACGATAACGTTGCATGCTCGCGACATGCTAATTCATGCTAGCAATGTTCTAAAATGTGTTAGCAATGTGTAAAAATCATGTTAATTCATGTTAGTAAGTGATCTAATGCTAGTAATGTGTGTTAAAACATGTTAACGACATGCTAGCAAAATGCTAATTCATACTAGCAATGTGTTAAATCATGGTAGCAACATGATAAATAATGTTAGCAATGATGCTACAAAATGATAGCGATGTGATAAAATATGTTAGTGATGTGGTATAACATGCTAGCAAGGTGCTAAATATGCTAATTCATGTTAGCAATGTGTTAAAACATGCCAATTCATGCTAGCAATGTGTTAAAACATGCTAACAAAATGTAAAATATGCTAGACGTTTAACGTTTGGCACTGAGGCTTTGAAGCTTGTATTTTAAAAAAATGAAACATCTCACATTAAAGTACAGTATCGGAGATTGATTTGTTGATCTGAAATGTCGCTGTCATTCAAATTCGATTCTTGATATCAGTATAATTGAAGCACCTTTTGGTATAATGTATACTGTTATAAACAATAATAATAAAGGAATTGAATAATTAACCACTTCAGCTCTGCAGCATATTTTGAATGATTGAATGATGATGCAATATTGGACCCACGGGTGGGGCTTAAAGGATTAAAAGGGATTTAAGGGAATAAATAAATAAGAATGGTAAAATAAGTTCTAGGTCTAATTGTAGTAGGCTAATGAAGTGATCAATTTAAACAATATTTAAATTTTCAATCCATTTAAATCATATTTTCATTTTAAAATGTGCACAAATTCATTCTTATTCGCATGTCTAATATGTAGAAAATACGAACTTTTTTTGCCTCATCGTCACTTTCATTTATGAATTACATGAATTATCATGATTTTTTCAATTCAAAACGGAATAAGTAATTTGCATCACTAGATAGTCTATTAATGTCAGTAGCTGAACATTTATATCACAGAACAGTTGCCTAAAGGTCCTTTCACACTGGACGTGATTTTGACGCGTGAATAATTTGCACAATGGTTTTATTTTTTGATCAGCTGTTTGTGTAATGAGTGTTTCCACACCGAACACGAATGTGCTGTGGCGAGAAAACAACGATTCGTTTTTTCCGCTTCAATGTCGATTTTTTTTCACTCATCCTAAAAACAAATCAGCTTTACTCATTCTACACTAAAAGGATAAGATAAGACAAATGAAATGAGAAAATATGTTAATATTATAATAATAGATTTATTACATTTATTTACATAGATCAGGCAAAATCATTGGCTCTGATCTGGGTGGGCAGTGCCGCCCCCTTGCCCCAAACTCCGCCTATGAGTAATGAGTAAGTGATTAATCTATAGCATTAGTGCATTTATACTAAATGTATTTACTTCTAATAGACTACCATATAAAACATATAGTTACATTTGACCATGGTAGTGCTATATGTGTGGTATAAAACTCAAACAGTCAGAATATTACAATTTTACCATATAAAACTGAGGTTGTTAAAAGTTTTGAATCTCAGATTTGTGAAAGGTTTACCTGTTTAGCAAGTGTTTGTCATGTTCTGACAATAAAGGGTAGTTTAAAACCACAATTGACGCTCTGGTTTCTACAGCTTTCACTTGAACCTAAAATCATGTTGTGTGATAATTATCGCTAGATATGAAAATTTGTATCATGATCATTTTTTTGGCCATAATCGCCCAGCCCTACCCAAAGAACTTTACTTTCTAGTTTAAAGTGTAATTTATTCCTGTGATCACAGCATCATTACTCCAGTCTTCAGTGTCACATGAGCCTTCACAAATCATTCTGATTTTTTTAGAACAATGTAAAAGTTGTTACTGTCATATCAATTTTATGCATCTTTACTGACCCCAAACATTTGAACGGAAGTGTACTACTAGTGGGTTATCAAATATAATAAAAAACGTATAAATCATTGGCAACAGAGTGAAATCAACAGTCTATACTAGAGAATTTTAGTCACTTTAAGAGAATGATGTTTTCAAGGGGCTACTTGATTTACCACAATTATGTCATAAAAAGATAATAAACATAATTATCCACTTGTTTATAAGGCCTTAGATTTGAACAGCCAGAGGCAAGAGTCTGATTTAAAGAGAATCATCCTCAGAGTCACTCAATGGAGAATGTGCTAACTCTCCATATCCTTGCACAAACACATGACTTATATACCTCACTGAATGGCTAAAGGATAGCAACAGGAAGAGGGGGAGAGACTATATCCCATGCCTTTTACTCTCCAGCAGAGGGAACCGCCAGTGTCTATGAGTTTAAGAGCTTAAAGTTAGGATCTTAGCCAATGTTAAAGGTAACAGTGAAAGTGCCAACACTAAATGCCAACAACCACAGTCTATTTTTGCCTTGCAAGAGAGAGCACTGTCAAAGTGGCAAAATTTACCCTTGATAAAACCAAGGACGTTGACCTAAATATATCAATTAGACTTTTTTATACCATATACACTGACTGTGTGAACACAAATTAAATTTAATGAAAGTGGACTTCAGCTATGGGAATTCATTTATGTAATTGTGCAGGAAAATACAATTATTATTTTTAGTTTTTATTATTATATTAGTTTTTTCTTCTTCTTCTTCTTATTGCAGAGAAAATCACTAGAGAAGCCATTTGTGAATATCCCATGATCTGCATAACCTTTTTTTCTTCTGCAAAGTCACTCTCATTTTCAGAAGAGAGTTTGCTAGTCTGTGGTGAACTTCTGATGATGCAGCAGTTTGACACGAGTGACTCAGCTGTAATTTCATTGTAATGTAAAGCTCATGCATATAAAGATGCCAGGTCATGCATGGGAAATTCCAACACAAACTGATTACAAGAAATACTGAGAGCTCGAAATAATCCCCTTTATGAATAACACCTTTCCTTGTTTTCCAATTAAAATGTGATTTGATTGATCACTACATTTGAATTAACTGATTATTTTTGATTTCGTATTATAATTCCGGTGATTTTCACTTACATGCTCACTTTCGTAGTTCCAAAATAATAATAATACCAGTTAAAAAAGTGATTTGTGTCCGTTTATATGTTGCCTTTTGTCCTATGCGTGGATAAACAGTGAACGATTATTCATTGCTTGCTATTCATTGCATTCAATATGAAATTAACGCGCCAAAACAACAAAAACACAAATTGCCACTTGTTGCTGAGCGCACGTTAAGACAGTAACAAGCTGTTTTATATAAAAAGTAATGGTCTTACCTGAACCGTGAAACATTCGCAAAGCAACTTGGCATTTTTCAAACACATGATTAAAAATGACAAATATCGCGCAAAGACAGCTCAACTGGTGGCGCAAAAGACATGGATAGACTGGAGCACAGACGCATCCAGCCCTGCGCGCTGCTTCCACGTACGCTGTGAGACGCACACGCGATCAAATACAATGACACCGTCCCTTCCCAGGAGGCACGTACTCAAATCAGTTAGGCTTTGCATCACCATTCACCCTACTGGCAAGCTTTCAATGAATGTAAATCCCCCCTCACTCCACCAAAGCGATTACGCAGAAAAGGTGGAATGCGCTCACTAATGTCCAGTAAGAGGTGGAGAATGGACCTGTCATCCATGAGACAGCTACAAAATGTTGAAGCTCAGGTAGGAAAAAAAAAAAAAAAAAAAAAAAAAAAAAAAGAGGCTGAGGTGGTTTAATTTACTCACTGGTTATCTGCATCTCAGAATCT
Source organism: Paracanthobrama guichenoti (assembly GCA_018749465.1). Classification (NCBI taxonomy): domain Eukaryota; kingdom Metazoa; phylum Chordata; class Actinopteri; order Cypriniformes; family Gobionidae; genus Paracanthobrama; species Paracanthobrama guichenoti. Next base: position 28,192,335 of record CM031949.1, read on the forward strand.
AGTCCTCACAGGATCCTCTCCGTTTTGTCCATAGCTCCGTCTATAGCCCGTTAATTGCAACCGAAGCTTTTTAAGGTATTGTCAGCACTCATCGGTTCCGTAATGCTTAGCTATTTATTTATTTTCAATCCATGACTTTGAAAATAAAAATCAAATATAACAGTCTCGTGATAGTTATCAGATCAACTTCCTGTTTTGGAAGAAATTAGTCTTTCATTGTTACTCACATAATATCTGGTTTCTTAAAGTAGTCTAGAAAAGTAAACAGTCTACTAAAAAGGGCTTCCTCTCAATGCAATTTCTACAATGATCTTTTAACTGCATTTTCAACTTGGCATACTTCCAGGTAAGGTGGTAATAGTATAAGAAATAAAATAATACTCACAATTATGCATCCATCTATGCTTTTTATTAAAGGTTTGTTCAGGGTTCAGGGAGGCAGTTCTTCATATTCACTCAGTAGATCTTCATGTTCATAAGAAGCAGATCCTGTCCTGTATAACACTGCTGCATTGTAAATGTCTTTGTCACTTTTGATCTATTTAATGCATCCTAGCTGAAAAAAAAGTGTTACTTTCT
>CM031949.1:28197913-28217944 GCA_018749465.1 Paracanthobrama guichenoti
CCGGTGAGGCGGAAGTTAAGCGTTGGTCACCCCACTCAGAGACCGCGCTACAGGCAGCTCTGGGCGATGTGGATTGGGACATGTTCGAGCGAGTTCAGCTGACGTAAGCGAGTTCACAGGACGTGGCGCTTTGCTTCATCAACACGCTTACAGAGCAAGCCACGCAAACAATAACAATAACGTCCTTCTCAAATCAGAAACCGTGGGTGGACAATTCAATCGCGCTGCAGTGAACGCACGCACTGCTGCTTACAACGCCGGTCTCCATTCAGGGAATATGAATGAATACAGATCGCCCCTGCTATGCTCTCAGACGAGCAGTTAAAGCCGCAAAACTCCGTTATAAAGACCGAGTGGAGTCTCATTTCCAACTCAACGACTCGCGCGCATGTGGCAAGGTCTGTGGTCCATCTGCTCCTTTGGATCTAAATCCTCTGCAGAGGTGAACGCTGATCCGTTGCTCGTGAACGAGTTAAACTCTTTCTATGCTCGCTTTGACTGTAACCGCGTAACAGCGACTCCGCCAAGTGGCGCGTTAGAGGAAATTACTCAGAGCAGCAACAATCACGTGATCTCTGTCTCGGAGGATGAAGTTCGAGAGCACTCAAGCGTGTGGACGCCAGGAAAGCTGCTGGGCCGGATGGTATTTCAGGTCGTGTTCTGCGGTCCTGTGCTGATCAGCTCACCGGGTTGTTTACATCTATCTTTAATGAGTCCTCGCTACATCTGTGGTCCCCACCTCCTTCAAAAAATCCACCATCATCCCTGTCCCTAAGAACAGTAAACCCTCTTGCCTAAATGACTATCGTCCAGTGGCTCTCACGTCTATAGTCATGAAGGTCTTTGAGAGACTCATTAAAAACACCATTTGCGCCTTCATTCCTGACACTTTGGACCATCTTCAGTTTGCCTATCGTCCCAATAGATCGACTGAAGATGCCATCTCTCATGTCCTCCACTCCTCCTCACTCACATCGACAGCAAAAGTGGGAACTACGTAAGACTGCTATTTATTGACTATAGCTCAGCCTTTAACACCATAGTTCCCACCAAGCTAACCTCCAAACTCCTGGATCTCGGCCTGAATCCTTCTCTCTGCCACTGGATTGAGGACTTCCTCACTGGCAGGCCTCAGGTGGTGAGAATAGGCCAGTCCACCTCCACCTCCATCACCCTGAGTGTGGGAGCTCCACAGGGCTGTGTCCTGAGCCCCTGCTCTACTCTCTCTACACGCATGACTGTTTGTCCACACACAGCTCCACCTCTATCATCAAATTTGCTGATGATACTGTTGTCCTGGGCCTCATTTCCAACAACAATGAGACGGCATACTTGGACGAGGTGGAGCATCTAACATCATGGTGCCAGGACAACTGTCTCTCTCTGAATGTTGGCAAGACCAAAGAAATGATTGTGGACTTCAGGAAGAGACAGCAACGGACATACTCCCCCTCATGATCAGCGGGTCACCAGTAGAGAGAGTGAGCAGCTTCAAGTACCTGGGAGTAAACATCTCCGAGGACCTGACCTGGACTGCTCACATTCAGACACAGGTGAAAAAGCCAGGCAAAGACTGTACCACCTGCGCCAGCTGAGGAAATTCAGGGTTTCACCAGCTATCCTGAAAACTTTCTATTTAGGGGTGATAGAAAGTGTTTTAACTCAGTGCATCACAGCGTGGTATGGGAACAGCACCAGTCATGACCGCAAAGCCCTGCAAAGAGTAGTGCGCTTATCCGAGCGTATCTCAGGGTCAGCTCTCCCGTCTCTGCAGGACGTCTACACCAAACGCTGCAAAGGTAGAGCTACCAAGATCATCAAGGACTCTAATCACCCTGCAAACCCTCATTTCACGCTGCTACCATCTGGTAAGCGCCCAAGCCTGATGGCCAAAACTGAGAGACTCAGGAGGAGCTTCTTCCCCAGGCCATCAGACTCCTGAACTCAGTCACTTAACATCACGTGACTTCACGCCAGGATAAACATCGATACACTGACATTGCACTGCACTTTCTGTTCTCGTTGTTACTGTGTAACAACCTGTCATAAACCTGTTTGCACATTATACTCTTTATACATTTGTTAACCACATATTTATAAGTCTACAGTTTACTCACTGCAAAGTCTACTTCAATTATTTTATTCCACTTTATCCTTATTTGTTACCTTTTTTTTTCTTGACTTGATTATTTATAATTTGACTATGATATAGACATATATATATATATATATATATATATATATATATATATATATATATATATATATATATATATATATATATATATATTATATATATATATATATATATATATATATATATATATATAGATATACTTTTTTTATATCCTATTTCTATTATAATTTCTTCCTTGTGTTTTTAACTGTGAATTTGCACTGTCCATGGAGCGGACCTGTTTACATTTCACTGCCGGTTGTATATTCTGTATATAACTGTGTATGTGACAAATAAAACTCTTGAATCTTGAATCTTGAATCAAACTGTGATGCACTGTGTATTCTGACACCTTTCTATCAGAACCAGCATTAACTTCTTGAGCAATCTGAGCTACAGCTTGTCTATTTGATCGGACCACATGGGCCAGCCTTCGTTCCACACGTGCATCAATGACCCTGTGGCCGGTTCTCCACTGTTCCTTCCTTGGAGCACTTTTGATAGATACTGACCACTGCAGACCGGGAACACCCCACAAGAGCTGCAGTTTTGGAGATGCTCTGACCCAGTCGTCTAGCCATCACAATTTGGCCCTTGTCAAACTTGCTCAAATCCTTACGCTTGTCCATTTCTCTTGCTTCTAACACATCAACTTTCAGGACAAAATGTTCACTTGCTGCCTAATATATCCTACCCACTAACAGGTGCCGTGATGAAGAGATAATCAGTGTTATTCAGTTCACCTGTCAGTGGTCATATGCCTGATATATATATATATATATATATATATATATATATATATATATATATATATATATATATATATATATATATTAGGCTGTCAATGTTATCGTGTTAATTAATAAAAAATCTTTAATGTCTTAAAATTATTTAAACGCAAATAAATTACTGAAGCACACAAAATTGTCTCATAAAAAAATAAATAATAATAAATGTAAAAAAATAATGAGGAGTCAGCCTGATTTTGACCAGTGTATGGGCTGTTACCTATTGCCAAATCATATACAACCACATCACATAGAATAGATCTATTAATTTTATTATAGCCCAGTGGCTGCAACCCTACAGTTATGCACATATACGGTGTTCCAATTCAGAGAGGCCATGCCTTTGAAAGCCACGAAGGTTAGACAGAGCATTGTTAAAGTATACTCTTTGAAGTATACTCACAGTAAACTAGGCTATTAGTTTTATACTGCAAGTATAGTTTTCTTTAAGTGAACATCACATTATACTTATAGTTTACTTTTTATATATTATTTTTGCACTTTAAGTATATACTACTATGTTCCTATTTAGGTATTAATTTTTCATTCTTGAAATATACCTTTAACTGCACTTTAACTCTTTCCATTTTACTCTAGCTTTATGCATCCTTTTTAAATCTACACTTGTTGATGTGGGTGAGTTTCATAAAAAAAGCAACAATTTAAACAAAAAGCATTTTTGTCAAAGACTACATCCGGATGGGATTCAGAATGATGATCAAACACAGATGTTGTAGATAGAGTCCATCAAGACCACCAAAGCTTCACAGTCGTTTCCTCTTGGGTTCATGATTTCATTCAGTAACATTAGGCAGTTTTGATTTATATGCTGTTGAATGCTGATGTACATATGATATTGCTTGTTTCTGCTTCTTCACCTGTGTTTTGATCCAGAGATTCTGTACTAGAAGATGTGTAATAGCGCCCCCTACCGTATAACAGTCAAAACATGGATAGTCGGAAATTTCAGTCAATGGTGGGGAAAGAGTCAAGTAGATTTGAAGTAAATTCCTGTGTACACTACCAGTGGACTAGCCTACACAAAACATTCAGATACTCAGAATTAGGAACCTATCTGTTTCCTTTATAAATCAATATTTTCAAACAATGTAAGTTTGTAAGACAGTATGCAAAACTATGAAAAGGGCATTTAATACGCTACTCAATCAAAAGATTAAATACATCTACAAGTCAAGAAAACAAAGAATGCTTAATTATAACTCGATCAAAAGACTGAGTCCAAGTACAGGCCAAATATACTTAGACTTTTCTGTCAGTATAAGTCAAGTATACCTATGTGCAATTTTAAGTATATTTCTGAGAAGTACATAAAAAGTAAACAAACCATATTATTATTAATGTTTTTAGTATATAAGAAGTATTCTAAACTAAGCACACTTAAACTTATTTTTCATAAGGGTAATCATCCAGATAGTTCTGATGTGCAGCAAAAGATTGTTGAGCTTCACAAAATAGAAAGCAGCTGTAAGAAAATAGCTAAAGCATTGAAATCTCCCATTTCCAACATCAGGGCAATAATTAAGAAGTTCCAATCAACTAAAGATGCTACAAATCTACCTGACGTGGGCTATATTGTCCTAATGCACAGGAGGAGAGTTTGAGTGGATGAAGACTCTCCAAGGATCACAGCTGGAGAATTGCAGAGATTAGTTAGAGATTAGAGTGTTGGAGTTAGAAAGCAAAAAACAAATCAAAAAAATCACCTACATCACCAAATGTTGTTTGGTGATCTCCAGACACTACTGGAACTTCAAAAGGGACCGGGTTCTATGGACAGGTGAAACTAAAAAAAAGAGCTTTTTGGCAGCAAACACAAAAGATGGGGTTGGTGCAAACAATAATAAATAGTTTGCACCAACCCCATGCCCATGGTTAAATATAGCGCTGGATCTTTAATGTTGTGGGACTATTTTTCTGCCAGAGGTCCTGGACATCTTGTTCAGATACATGGCATCAAGGATTCTACCAAATACCAACAGATTAAAAAAAATAAACACTTCACCGCCTCTGCTAAAAATAATATAATGGGCCATAGTTGGATCTTCCATCAGGAATTAATTGAGGCAATGTGTATTGGAGAAAAATATTTATTTCATAATGTGATTTTCCAACCATTTTCAAGATTCTTTTAATAAAATATCAAAAGGATTAAACAATGCAGATTAATGTTCAAAGGCTTCTTTGTTCATATTTACCTAGGGTGCCAATAATTCTGACCATGACTGTATATACCGACTAGCCAAAACATTATGCTGTTGGTCTTCCACGTGCTGCCATAACAGTCATGGACTCTTAAAAAACCCCTGAAGGTGTCCTGTGGCATCCCTTGGGTCGAACTTGTTGGTCGAACTTGTTAAGGCTCAACTGGATTGAGATCTGGGGAATTTGGAGGCCAGGGCAACACCTTGAACTCTACATCATGTTCCTCAAACCATTCCTGAACAATGTGTGCAGTGTGGCAGGGTCATTATCCTGCTGAACGAGGCCACTGCCACCATTGTCGTGAAGGGGTGTACCTGTTCTGCAACAATGTTTAGGTAGGTGGCACAAGTCAAATTTACATCCACATGACCCAGGGTTTCCCAGTAGAACATTGCCAAGAGCATCACACTTCTTCCACTGGCTTGTTGTCATCGTACATCCTGGTGGCCTCACTTCCCATGGAAAATGGTGAACACATTTACAGCCATCAACATAATGTAAAAGAAAACAGGATTCATCGGACCAGGTGACCTTCTTCTACTGATTTGAGGTCCAGTTCTTATACTCGCTTACCCATTGTAGATGCTTTCGACGGTGGACAGGGGTCATGAAATCAGAGTCCTACATGCGGGCGGGTACCCGACAAGTGAATCACTAATATTTGATGTAACAGGTGGAATAATATTGACGTTGTCATTTGCAGTGTGGGTCGGGAATCAACAGGCAAGGGTGGACTGCGGGTCCAATAACCAAGACTATTTTGACTCAATTCGGTACTCACTGATAGGCAGCTGCTTTAAAACGCTCTTGTGCTTAGTGTTCACTCTCTGTAGATAGATAGCCCATAGCCTTAGTGTCATTGTGTTAGCTGTCATGGCTCTGCAGTTCACAAAGCTGTAAAAACAATTTGGATATCGCTGTATATTATTTCCTCTGTTTTAGTAAACATCACAATAATAAAGTGTTTGGATACACATAGACAAGTTCTGTATTGCCTACAGACACTGCGTTTGTTGTCATAGCCAGAAATCTTTCTGAATCACTTGCCGTCTTGTTTGATCAAACTACTGTTTGCTTTGCCTGAGCCAAACTGTGAGCAGGGAGAGACAAGGTACGTGCTGCGGAACATGTGTCATGGATGAGGAGGGGGTGAGGGTGGGAGAGTCTCGGCATAGTGACTCCGAGGCTTGGACCCTGCCATTGATTTTGGGATGATTCAAAAAGAGAGGGGGGTTATGTGTGGGAGGAAGACCCAAGGACACCCCCCAACCCCCTTTACTAGTAAACAAAGACAGCCATAATTTGGCAATGAAGAGAGAAAGAGAGAAAGAAAGAGAGTGTGAGAATAAGAGGGAGATCTGCATAGTAAATAGAGAATGACTATGCGTCCACTGTCTTGAGTCCTGAATGGGAAGAGAGCCAGATCAGGCTCCTTGTTTAAGGTCCAGTGGCGCGCCACAAGACAGGAAACTCACATGAAAGAATGGGGGACGGGGAGGTCGGAGCCACTAAGGTGGCCTGTCGGAAGTTATTGTTTCTGAAAAAGAAGCATCCAGTATAATCGTGAGTTCATTGGATACCGTTTTGTTTGTTACAATACAAATTGTTTGACAAACCCCCCACACACTCACTGGTTTCCATGTTTTATGGGGACTTCCCATAGGCGTTATGATTCTTATACTGTACAAACTGTATATTTTATCCCCTTATACTAACCCTACCCCAAACCTACCCATCACACAAAAACTTCTTCAGTTTTTTTTTAGATTTTCAAATCATTTAATTGATTTATGATGATTTATAAGCCGTTTTCCTCATGCGGACAAAAAAAAAAAAATAGTCCACATAAGCTCAAAATGTATGCTCAAAACTATCTTTGTGGGGACATTTGGTCCCCATAATCTAGGGAATACCAAGTCTTTTTGAAAAGAGATTAATACCTTTATTCAGCAAGGATGCATTCATTTGATCACATGTGACAGTAAATAAATGTATAATGCTACAAAAGATTTCTTTTCAGATAAATGCTGCTCTTTTGAGTTTTCTATTAATCAAAGAATTCTAAGAAAAATTAATAATGGTCCCCACAAAAATATTAAGCAATACAACATTGATCATAACTCATTTAGCATTATATTACATTTTAAAATAGAAGACTTTTTTTTTTTACTTTTTTTAAATAAAATCTTTGGTGAGCATAAGATTATTTTTTAAAACAAAGTCTTACAGACCCATTTTCTTAACAATAGTGAATTCAAGCGTGGTACCGTAGGTAACAGCTGACCGTGGAATATTTAGTAGTGAGGAGTGGACTCCATTCGTGAAATGTCCTCACTACTAAATATTCCACGGTTAGCTGTTAGTGGTATTATAACAAAGCAATTGGGAACAACAGCAACTCAGCCATGAAGCGGTAGGCCACGTAGAAATCACAGAGTGGGGTCAGTGCATGCTGAGGTGCACAGTGCACAGAAGTCGCCAACTTTCTGTCAATAGAGTCAACAGCTACAGACCTCCAAACTTTGTGTGGCCTTCAGATTAGCTCAAGATCAGTGTATAGAGAGCTTCATGGAATGGGTTTCCATGGCTGAGCAGCTGCATCCAAGCTTTACATCACCAAGTGCAATGCAACGTGTTGTGGATACGTGTTCTCTGGAGTGACGAATCACGCTTCTCTGTCTGGCAATCTGATGGACGAGTCTGGGTTTGCCAGGTGAACGGTACTTGCCTGACTGCATTGTGCCAAGTGTAAAGTTTGGTGGAGGGGGGATTATGGTGTGGGGTTGTTTTTCAGGGTTTGGGCTTGGCCCCTTAGTTCCAGTGAAAGGAACTCTTAATGCTTCAGCATACCAAGACATTTTGGACAATTTCATGCTCCCAATATGTGGGAACAGATTGGGGATGGCCCCTTCTTGTTCCAACATGACTGCGCACCAGTGCACAAAGGAAGGTCCATAAAGACATGGATGAGCGAGTTTGGTGTGGAGGAACTTGACTGGCCTGCACAGAGTCCTGACCTCAACCCGACAGAACACCTTTGGGATGAATTAGAGCGGAGACTGTGAGCCAGGCCTTCTCGTCCAACATCAGTGCCTGACCTCACAAATGCACTTCTAGAAGAATGGTCAAAAATTCCCATAAACACACTCCTAAACCTTGTGGAAAGCCTTCCCAGAAGAGTTGAAGCTGTTAGAGCTGCAAAGGGTGGGCCAACTCCATATTAAACCCTACATATTAAGAATGGGACATTATTAAAGTTCATGTGAAGGCAGACGTCCCAAAACTTTTGGCAATATAGTATGTGTATAAAATATATAGATGTACACACACACACACACCATCCCATTTTATATCCCAACTTTTGTGCATCACTCCAAAAGCATTGTTATGCTAATGTTTTGCTGTCATAGGGATACATAATGTGAAGCTCTTTCTCTGTTTCAGGATAAGGGTCTGCAGGCCAACAGAGTAAAGCTGCAGTTTATTTGGCAGCGTTCTCCCACACACAGCCTGCTGGTGGCTCCGCTGCTCTAAACAACCTGACTGATTGTTTCAGAAGGACCCCTTCCTCTCGCCCTGGACCCTGCTACCCACCCCTTCATCTTCAGCTATAAATATCACATGCTCTTTCTCAGGTGTGGGGATTTTAATAGACTGGAAAGAGCTTCATCTACTGATAAAATCTGCACTTTACAATAATAAGACGGCCAGCTTTTACTGGCTGAAGCATATAGGGATATTTCTAGCTTTGGCCTTTGCTCTCTCGAGCAGAAAGAAATAGAAATATTTGTTACCTTTGATACTTCAATAAAAATGTTTCCAATGAATTCAATATTTTTTATAATTCATTCAAACTGATTTTTCAATCAATTTTAGTGTAATTTCAAACCACCTCCATATCATTCACCAGCTTAACAGTTGTTTTGTTCCTCAATGCATATGATTTGCCTTTTGTACAATTCTACTGGTTGTAATTAAAATGCTATAATTTAGTTTTGCTCCAGCAATTGCCAAACAGCCACTGGATCAATTGTTTTTAAAAAGCTTTCAGTTAGTGCAAAAGAGCATTCGCCAAAAGCCCCACAGCGTACATTTTCATCAACACCAATAAACATAGGTTAAGAACATTTTAAAATTAGGTTGATAGGCATGTGTGTAAATCACTACCACTGACATAGGGAAGTACTCCTTGTTCTGACTGTTGCACATTCTTCAACAGCAGATGCATGCTAATCATGTCACTATGCCAAATCCACAGTTAAACCATTTAGAGAATTACCGACAGTCAGCCAATGGACAAAAAGAAATCCTGAGGTCATTTCATGAATGAAGACAGCAGTATTTTAAACAACTGCTGACGCTAGAGAAAACCAAAATGCAGTTACAAGTGTCTTACATAACATTACATAAATGTTCGTAATACACATCAGCAAAAATGATAAACCTGTGAGCTTAGTAAGGTTTTGGCAACAAACTGTTTCAAAAAAAACGTTTTGGCAACACTTAAACGAGTAATTCCTATATGCTTTTTTTTGTATTACACTATTTGCATGCTATTCTTAAGCATTTAAAATACACACGTTGTCAATGAAATCTCAGAAAAGGATCCAACAAGACAAAGTTGAATGCAATGACTTTGCCAGCCTCCACTCACCTGCAGTTATCCGTACAGTCTTGTGTCCAGGTTGAATCATAACTACACACCCACAAACAGTTTGACCTCTTTAAGTACAGGCTTTATTTATTTTTTCCATCCTAACCACAGTATTTTGCATCAGGGACTTGACATATAAGTTAGTTTTGAAATGTCTTCCATCTCCAGATTTGTGTCTGATCTTAAGTGTTCATCTTTAGTCTATCTCAAGTCAAAACATTCAATTTCAGGCCAGCATTCACATTTCTCTTATCATGCATTGTTTATCGTAGTCTATTCTTTGACCTTGTGATCTGTTTCCATGCATGCTATCTACCTGCTAAGTCTTGACCTTGTTTTGGTAATGGTTTGAATGGATCTTATATCAATTCATTTTCAAGCAGAAATGCTTACTGCAAACTATATGAATGATGTTTCAAGTATTATCTAAGTATCAGATTTTTTCCTTAATTTCCAGCATTTTGGACCAATATTTGATTTGTATCTGAATTGTACAGCTTCTAAATTCAGATTAATTTCCATGTAAAACAAGTCATTTAATTGAATGATTAAATTAACAAAGGGCCATCTCATGCACACAGTGCCTCATACAGAAATATGCAAAGACTAATCCTACATAATAAGTCAAAAACAACTGTGTTTACTAAACCATGTGTTTATACTCATACAGGTTGTTTTCTTTCCCTTGACAATGGCATCCAGTTTATCCAGAGATATTTTGGGGTCTGTTCCTGCTTTGGAACCGTTATTGACAGAGTGATGCATAATAATACTCTTTCTGCCAGTGTTGTTTCTTTGGTTAGAAAAAGGTTTTTGTTTATCTTCACGTGTATGGGAAATGGACAGTTGAGGATGACTCTATTTCTGTCCATTTGGACAAACAACTTAGAGAAACAAAAAGACTGTAACCTCCAATCAAAAGGTTATGAAGATAAACCACACAACAAGGGGAACAAATAAGATGTCAAATACATTGTTTTCCACCGCATTATTCAAGACACAGAATCTTCTCTAAACAATCATGATGGATTACAACAAAAACAGATGCAATTACTCAACCTCTAGGTTGGCATTTATTGCACAACCAAAAGGTTCTCATCAATTAATAAACTTAAGTAACAACACATAGCTTACCTTATTCATAGCCTTGGCCAAAGTTATCAGTTCTCTCCATCACATCTAAACTTGAATGGGGCTAAAGATATACCTACTTCCAGAACACTGGCTCCCTCTGGCGATGGACTGACGGTTAGCGCGCCAAACGCTTGCCTTTTAACTGACGGTGATGACGCGAGTTTTAACGGTCATCACCACCATAAATCCTGCAATTTTTTAATAGATTTTTTTATTATTTTATGTATAACACTATACTTCGTATATAATATTTCCTTTGCTTCAAATTACAAAAAACCAAAAACAAACTAGTTATTGCTGCTGTGAGGGTTTTTCCTAACAGCGCCGGTGGCCGATCTCTCTATTTTTATTAATACTATTTAAAGTTGTGAAAACACTATTGTGGATTTTTTTATTTTGCTATTTAAGCAAATGGGAACACAAACACAATATTTAATGTAGTCTCTCATTCACCGATATAGAAGTTTACCCAACTTTTATGACGACTTCTACTTCCGAGAAACCTGGAAATGTGAAAAAAGGTAAATTAGGGTATGTTAAACATACAAAAACTCCCCCATTAAATTATTATTATTTATCAGCAACTACATAATAAATGTCATACAGTGCATGATTTGCAACAGAAAACTACCAGTATGATTATTCCGTCCATATCGGCGATCCGTTGTCTAGGCCTAACGTTACTTACCCAGAGCAGAAGAAATATTTTAGCAGAATTGTGAGAAGTTGTGCAAACTTACAATCTGGATGTGACGAGAAAATAAACTTGTATTTCTATGAGCTGCAAAACAACCACACAAGAGAAATTCGAATCAGATGAATCAAATGAATGAACCAGTTCTTTTGATGAATCGTTCAAAACGATTCACTGCTTTGACAGATTTTGGCCGTTTTATTCGTTTGTGAAGGCCACCAAAGCCTTCATAAATAAATCCTTTAAACATAAGGTTAGCATACTCTACGTTATTGTTTCGTAGTTGAACTGTAGTTTCGTAAATCTAATTTAGTTGTGGTCTATCAGGACGAGTTATATATGGACAGTCCTGACAATTTATAACTTTACAGAGCCAACAGTATTTTATTTTTTTATAATACTCAGTGTTTTATGTATAGACGCTATTTATTTAATGTTAATATTACCCTTCATTGTGTGTAAAACAGAAAAGATTCGTGAAGAGCGCGAATCTGCGGCGGAACTGTTTCCGGACGAGCTCATAGACTACAGGGAAGACTTTCGGAGATGGACGTTTGTCACGAGATGCCATGTAACGTTCATTCGTCTTATTTAGTATATAAACGGTGACTTTAGTAGCTGATATACACGTACTGGAATGGAAGAGACGGATAAAAGAGGGATAGATTGGGGTGGACATGTTTGTAGGCAAATAACTGCCAACAACGAAACATGGAAGGATGTATTAATAAAGAATGCCCATGATGGACTACCTCAGCCATCTCCTGACTGTGACAGATGCTCTGTGATATCAGGAGAGTGTCTCTATTATCATTATGGCTGTGATGGCAAGGATGACAGAGGCTGGGGTTGTGGCTACAGGACTATTCAGACCATGTCTTCATGGTTGTGTCTTAATCTACCTCAGAGTGTGAGCCGCAGACACCCACCTAGTCTTTCTGAAATACAACAAACTTTGGTGGATATAGGGGACAAACCAGATTCATTCCTGGGTTCCAGGGAGTGGATAGGGACGTTTGAGGCAAGTCTTGTTCTTGACCAGCTTTATGGTGTTCCCTGCCGCATAGTGCATGTGCGGTACGGAAAGGAGCTCGATCAAGCTGTAGAGGATCTTCATAATCATTTTCTTACCCGTGGGTCACCTGTTATGATGGGAGGAGACAGGGACAATTCCTCTAAGGGGATCTTGGGTGTGTGCACCGGTAAACAGGGGAGTTATCTGCTTGTTATGGACCCTCACTACTTCGGCTGTCCCTTAGATAAAACCTCTTTGCAAATGCAAGGTTGGGTTTCATGGAAACCAGTTGCTTCTGTGGATCAGTGTTCTTTCTATAATCTTTGCCTGCCTCAGTGCTAAGTGACTGTTTCTTGTTAGATTTTATACATTAAAATAAAATTCCCATTGTCTGCTGTAACCATATGTGAGGATTGTTACAGATGTCATACTGTGACTGACTACATTTACAGAGTTTGTCCTTTTTTCTGTTTCACCTCATCACATATAACTAAATAAAAATGCCACTGACTTCCATGATCGTTTCTTTCTTGCATTAACATATCCTCAAAAATGATTTGAATATCAGACCATGACAACGAAGTGATAAATGAACCATATGTGACTACATTTTATTTTAATATTTTTTTCCTCACAGTTGAGACTCTTATAACAACATCCTGATTTTTGTCACACTGTTTTGCTTACATTTATAATCATTTATTCGCCTTAATTCATCCAAAATGTGACTTAGTTTCACAGGTAGGCTATAAAGCATGTTATAAAACATACTAACATACAGCTTTTAAAGAAAAAGATCAAAATGAGGCTCAGTTGCCTTGTTTAAAGGGACAGTTCACCGAAAAATGAAGATTACTCATGATTGACTTATCCTCATCCTAGGTGTATGCTCTTCCAAACTTTATATTGCATTCATGCCCATCATAAAGCTTGGAAGAGCCAGGACATGTTTTTATATAACTCTGATTGTATTCGTCTGAAAGAAGAATGTCATACACACTTAGGATGACTTGAGGGTGAGTAAATCATGGGCTAATTTAAATTTTTCGTGAACTGTCCCTTTAAATGTTTAGCATGTCTTAAAAAAAAAAAAGGTTTGAACTGCTTTTCCCCCCAAGGAATAGATAAGTATATCATTATCATATATATTATATATTATTAATGTGTGTGTGTGTGTGTGTGTGTATGTGTATGTGTATGTGTGTATGTATATATATAAATAAGAGGGTTTCTGCAAGTTTTAAATTCTTAATTCACCCTTATAGAAGTCTTAAATCTGAGCAGAAAGTCAAAAATTCATAGTCATGGCCTTAAATGTTGCATGCATTGCAAAAATGAATATCTTCCTCAGTGTTTTTGTGCTGTTTTCCAATACAAATATCTAAACAAGTTGAAATCAAGATATATTTACTTGAGATGCAAATGTAAAATGCAGTCTTGAAAAAATGAACCAAATTATTAGTTTATGCTTAAAACAAGAACAAATGTCTGTCAAAACTTCTAAATTAAGCTGATTTTTCTGATCCCATTGTCAGATATTTGTTCTTGTTTTAGTCATAAACCTCATTTTGATCAATTTCACAGAAAACAAGACTTCATATTTTACGTCATTTTATATTTAAATGTATCTTGATTTAGGAATCTAGATAGAACTGAGGAAAAACATCTCTTGTTTTGCAATGTGATCGGAAGGTACAGTAAAAGTTATTTCCATATTGAAGTAATATTAATTAAATAGTAATAGATATCTGTTGGAAGTTGTATTTTCAAACTCTGAAGTGTTTCTAATACAACTCACTGTGTTTCTCCCCATTTAGAGAACACATTACTATATTGTGTTCCTTCAATTTATTCCTTAAATATTCTTTGGTCTTAAAGTAAGTCTTACAGTTATCTTCATAAAACCTGCAGAAACCCTGTATAATATTATGTTGAAATAATAGTGATTTAACTTGGGGCTGAAGGCCTTCATTCAATTAATCTTTACAAGTCTGGCACACAGTCATTGTAAAAGATCTGGAAGTTCTTGTCCACCTCCATTTTGCCCTTGAGAAACTTCTCCAGATTCTTTATGGGAACCTCCACTATGTGGTTGTTCACACGATCATTAAGACCATAGGCCCCAAACGCCGGAAACTTGTACCGCTCTGAGTAGGGAGTGTTGTGATCGTAATCTGTGCAGCAATAAGCCGTCCACACGAACTCTGGGATGGCGATGCGCGATCTTGGTTATCACGCCGAATCATATTACCTGATGTTGTGATCCCAGTGATGATATAAGCCTTCCGTGGCAATAGTTGTTGAGGCGTTTGCGGGTAACCTCTACCTGTGCACTCCAGGGACCAAAACTGAACTCTCTTATCAGGGAACTACATTGGTCAAGGTGTAGGTGGCGGCCTTGTCCAGCGGGCTGGCCTGATGCTCGTCTGGGTTCAGTTGGCCACGTTCATATTGGACCACGTCGGCGTAGTCTTCTAACACAGCCTGCGTGTCTTCAAAGTTTTTGTGCATGAAAGAGGACTGGGGGAAGGGTTCCATGTTACTGCTTCCTTTATCAGTTGCCAGCTGTGTAAAATAAGAAACACAGGTGATGAAGATGAGGCTAACATATGTAACCCCGGTTCTACTCGCCCGCTTCGAGCGGGACACAAACTGGCATGGGTGGTGGACACACTAACAAGGACGCTAAAGGCTGCAGTCTCTAACGATTCTAGATTTAGAGGCATGAAAAGAAAGAAGACCAAACCCCCTTGCCAAATGTAATGATTACTGTAAACGAATACCCAGATCACATTCATACGGAGCTCCTAAGCGACTTGGTGATATGATATGAGATGGAAGGAAATATTATATATTTAGATGCTTTTAGTTGTTCTTTTCATAAAGTTTTGCATTCCCTCAAGAAATGTTGCATTCGCCACAGCCTCACAACAAAAGTTTCTTGGGGAACATAAAACTTCTGAGAGAATGAAAATATGTTAGGTTTTCATGTTTTATGGGGACTAATGGGGACATTATAAAAATAATGATTTTTATAATGTTCAAACTGTAGATTCTAACCCTACCCATCACTGAAAACGTTCTGCATTTTTACATGTTCAAAAACATAATTCTGTATGATTATAAACTGTCTTCCTCATGGCGACCCAAAAATGACATTAGGGTTTACCAGGACCACACACACACACCTTTTTATTTGAATAGTAAAAAAAATGAAAATGTAATTTATTCCTGTGATCAAAGCTGAATTGTTGAAAACGATTGTGCTGCTTAATATTTTCATTTATTACATGAAACATGGAAAGTCCAAAGAACAGCATTTATTTGAAACTGAAACATTGTAAAAGTTGATAGTGTTGAGGTTACTGAATATGTTCTTCTTAGCACACACTCACCTGTGGTTCAAACATCCAGGGAACGTCTACCCGTTTCTCCCCATCTGATTTCTTGAAGATGTACGCTGAATAGATGGGGATGTGTTTTTGGGGGTTGTAGAGGGTGATGAAGCGAGGCTCGTTCACAAACCGCTGGCAGATCTTTTTTTGAGAAGTACTGAGGTAACCTCGTGGTGGAGTGCCCATATAAAGAAAGTCCTTACAGCGCTCGGCACCGGAGAAGTCTTCCACCACTCCAGCCTGTGATCTCAATATCAAGCACGTCAGCGGGATCAGCAAGTTTCCAAACCAGAACCAGCAACTGGCCGTGAGCTTCATGTTGTCCTAAAGAGTTGTCTTTCTTCTCTGTGAAATGCTCTTCGGACTGACCTAAGTAGGACAGTAACACAGCAAGATTTTCAGAAAAAACGTCACTCCTTTTTCTGTGACTGGCTTATTCACGCTCTCCTATCGACTGTCTTTATCTAATTTCAAATCGACTGACTCTTCACTGGTAGGTGGAGAATAAGATGAGAGCCTTTGAGAATGCTAATACGGAGTACAATTCACATGCAAAACCATGTTTAGAGAGTCTGATCTACAATAAAACTTGAATGTAAAGCATATTGATAAGACGAACTAAAGTGTGCCGTTATCCTCATGCAAATCAGAAAGGTAAATTTGCTCACTACTGGCCTAATGTTCAATGGCTGGTGTTAGAGTCAGCCAGCACACCCTGAACCTGAATAAGATGTGATAGAGAAGACATTTAACTGAAGACATCTACCTTTAGACAAAATCCATTTAAATGAAACACTACACAAGCACAGTGAGAACAATAAACTGTACTTTTCTTTTCTTCTTGCACCAAGGATCGAGTGCAAATCGAGTCCCTTCAGTACAAAATGTCAACAGTTGCTCTCACAAATACCATCAAACAATAACAATAGAGCAGACTTTAACTATACGAGTACTCATCTGTGAATTGTGTAAAAAACTCCAACAATGTAAGCAGTTAAAACATGCTATGTGAAGTCATAGAACACATACTCTGCTCTGAAGTGTGGCATGATAAGAATGGAAATTTTATGACAAAAATCTGATAGGTGACTTTATTCACTTCTCAGGTAAGTAAGTGTCTTCCCAGCTGACACAAAAATACGTTCTTAGAATATTTTGCTAACATTATTTCTGAATGTTCAAAACGCTTTAAGAACGCTTTCTCTCAACGCTATGAGAATGTTCATCACGTAAAATAACATTGTAAAGAGCGTTCCATGAATGTTGTTCTCACAACATTTTCTCTCTACATTACTAGAACATTCATTTAAATACAAATTACGAACGAAATATGAACATTGTACTCAGAACGCGTTTTGTGATAACATTATGAAAACATTCAGCAAATAAAAATAACGTTATAAGGACGTTCCGAGAATGTTATTCTAAGAACGTTTTCAACATTACAAGAACATTCATCAAGAACAAATGACATCATAAAGGACATTCCATGATAACATTATGAAAACAGAAAATACTTTCAGAAAATAAAAATAAATTATAAGAATGTTCTAGGAATGTTATTCTAAGAACGCTTTCTCAACATTACGAGAATGTATAAGATCCACACATAAACATTATTTTAAGAATGTTTCGTCCTAACATTTACATAACGTTTAAAGAATATAAGTGAAAGTTATGGGATCGTGTCCTGTCAGATGGGTTTGTACTTAATTTAACTATTTTGTAGTCCAAAAATATTACAGCAATTATTAAACCTTTAGCTGTCTTTGCTCAGCTCTCTTAGCAGAACTTCCTGTAAGCCACATTCACTGGACTTTTTTTAATAGTTATTTTTTTCTTATATATATAATTATCTTGACCGGTTGTTGCATTCATAATCTACATGCTTGCACACACAAATCCAGAGTTCACAAACTCGCTTTGTTCACTTCCCATTGGTGTGCGTATTTTCTGAGACGCAGTCCTGAAAAAGATGCTCACACTTTTGTCCATGCCAGTCTGATTTTTCAGAAAGGTCTCTAAAGCCTTCAAAGGCACTTCTGTAACACTGTGTCCCACTATCTCATTCAGAGCATATGCGGCATAAGTGGAAACATGTACCGTACATCATAGGGTGAGTTTCGATCAAAGCGTGGGCAGCAATAAGCTGACCACAAGTGCTTTGGGACAGCCATGCGTTCCTCATTTCCTCTTCGGATGGTCATACCCGATACAGTCACCCCGGTCACCACATAGGCAGACCCACGGCAGAAGTTATTCAGGCGGCGGCGCACCATATCAATATATGTGGCCCACGGGCCCTCCAAAAAGTCTGAGATCTGAGGCACCACATTTGTGAGTGTATAGGTAGCTGCTTTGTCTTGGTTGTCGGCCTGGTGCTGGTCAGGGTTAAGTGGGCCTCGCTCGTACTCCACTGCATCAACATAGTCTACTAGCACAGCCTGGCTCTCCTCAAGCAGTTGGTCGGTTTCACCACTAGAGGGCAAGACTCTCATGTTCCCGCTTTCATCAGCAGAAACCAACTATGGAAGGCAAAAGAACAAGAAAACATAAACCATATAGAAACTTAGTTTGACAGAATTTCAAATATATATGGACATTGTCATTCGGTTTTATTTCTCTGTTGACAAAATAAAGTAGTGTATGACATTTTTATGCACAGTGTAAACGGGTTCAAATTACATTATACTGCCAAAAGTTTTGGGATGCCTGCCTTTACATGCACATGAACTTTAATGACATCCCATTCTTAATCCGTAGGGTTTAATATGGAGTTGGCCCACCCTTTGCAGCTCTAACAGCTTCAACTCTTCTGGGAAAGGCTTTCCACAAGGTTTAGGAGTGTGTTTATGGGAATTTTTGACCATTCTTCTAGAAGCGCATTTGTGAGGTCAGACACTGATGTTGGGACGAGAAGGCCTGGCTCGCAGTCTCCGCTCTAATTCATCCCAAAGGTGTTCTATCGGGTTGAGGTCAGGACCCGCTCTGTGATTTACGTGGCCTACTACCGTGGCTGAGTTGCTGTTGTTCCCAATTGCTTCCACTTTGTTATAATACCACTAACAGTTGAGCGTGGAATATTTAGTAGTGAGGAAATTTCACAAATGGACTTCCTACCACGGTACTACACGCTTGAATTCACTGAGCTCCTGAGAGCGACCCATTCTTTCACAAATGTTTGTAGAAGCGTCTGCATGCCTAGTGCTTGATTTTATACACATGTGACCATGGGAGTGACTGGAACACCTGAATTCAGTGATTTGGAGGGGTGTCCCAATACTTTTGGCAATATCGTGTATCTGAAATACACCCATTTTTACTCTAGGTTTTTTTTTTTTTTTTAGGTAACACTTTATTTAAACTGTCCACTTTAGACATTCTACCAACTATCAAGACTGTCTGCTTATTATCTGCTAACACTTTATTTTGAAGCTCCCCAACAGACATTCTACTGGCTATAAATAACTTTGCAACTGCATTTCAACTTATTCTACTAAACCGAACCGAACCCTAACATCTAACCATAACCTAACAGTCTACTAACACTCTAATGACTGCTAGCTGACATGCAATTGCAAAGTTTACATATGGTTAGTAGAATGTCTAAAAGTGGACCATCAAAAATAAAGTGTAACCAAATAAAATATCATATAAAACAGGGTATCTGCTACCTGTGGTTCATACATCCAGGGTGTGTCCATCCTCCTCTGTCCATCCGACTTTTGAAGGTGTACGCTGAATAAAGTGTTAGCCGACGACTGCCGTCGTGCACAGCGTGGCATAACGTAGCTTATCTCCGTAGCGTTGGCATATCCTCTTCAGATTCCCCCCTCGGATACCTGTGGGTGCATTGTGTGCATATAGAAGAACTGACTGCATTCTTTAAAGCTGTCAGAGACTGTGCCGCCTGCCAGACGCATGAACCCTGTCAATAGAAGAAGTCTGAAGA
>CM031949.1:28218044-28339166 GCA_018749465.1 Paracanthobrama guichenoti
CTTTGGCCTTTGCTCTCGAGCAGAAAGAAATAGAAATATTTGTTACCTTTGATACTTCAATAAAAATGTTTCCAATGAATTCAATATTTTTATAATTCATTCAAACTGATTTTCAATCAATTTTAGTGTAATTTCAAACCACCTCCATATCATTCACCAGCTTAACAGTTGTTTTGTTCCTCAATGCATATGATTTGCCTTTTTGTACAATTCTACTGGTTGTAATTAAAATGCTATAATTTAGTTTTGCTCAGCAATTGCCAAACAGCCACTGGATCAATTGTTTTTAAAAGCTTTCAGTTAGTGCAAAGAGCATTCGCCAAAAGCCCCACAGCGTACATTTTCATCAACACCAATAAACATAGGTTAAGAACATTTTAAAATTAGGTTGATAGGCATGTGTGTAAATCACTACCACTGACATAGGGAAGTACTCCTTGTTCTGACTGTTGCACATTCTTCAACAGCAGATGCATGCTAATCATGTCACTATGCCAAATCCACAGTTAAACCATTTAGAGAATTACCGACAGTCAGCCAATGGACAAAAAGAAATCCTGAGGTCATTTCATGAATGAAGACAGCAGTACTTAAACAACTGCTGACGCTAGAGAAACCAAAAATGCAGTTACAAGTGTCTTACATAACATTACATAAATGTTCGTAATACACATCAGCAAAAATGATAAACCTGTGAGCTTAGTAAGGTTTTGGCAACAAACTGTTTCAAAAAAAACGTTTTGCAACACTTAAGCGAGTAATTCCTATATGCTTTTTTTTGTATTACACTATTTGCATGCTATTCTTAAGCATTTAAAATACACACGTTGTCAATGAAATCTCAGAAAAGGATCCAACAAGACAAAGTTGAATGCAATGACTTTGCCAGCCTCCACTCACCTGCAGTTATCCGTACAGTCTTGTGTCCAGGTTGAATCATAACTACACACCCACAAACAGTTTGACCTCTTTAAGTACAGGCTTTATTTATTTTTTCCATCCTAACCACAGTATTTTGCATCAGGGACTTGACATATAAGTTAGTTTTGAAATGTCTTCCATCTCCAGATTTGTGTCTGATCTTAAGTGTTCATCTTTAGTCTATCTCAAGTCAAAACATTCAATTTCAGGCCAGCATTCACATTTCTCTTATCATGCATTGTTTATCGTAGTCTATTCTTTGACCTTGTGATCTGTTTCCATGCATGCTATCTACCTGCTAAGTCTTGACCTTGTTTTGGTAATGGTTTGAATGGATCTTATATCAATTCATTTCCAAGCAGAAATGCTTACTGCAAACTATATGAATGATGTTTCAAGTATTATCTAAGTATCAGATTTTTTCCTTAATTTCCAGCATTTTGGACCAATATTTGATTTGTATCTGAATTGTACAGCTTCTAAATTCAGATTAATTTCCATATAAAACAAGTCATTTAATTGAATGATTAAATTAACAAAGAGACCATCTCATGCACACAGTGCCTCATACAGAAATATGCAAAGAGACTAATCCTACATAATAAGTCAAAAACAACTGTGTTTACTAAACCATGTGTTTATACTCATACAGGTTGTTTTCTTTCCCTTGACAATGGCATCCAGTTTATCCAGAGATATTTTGGGGTCTGTTCCTGCTTTGGAACCGTTATTGACAGAGTGATGCATAATAATACTCTTTCTGCCAGTGTTGTTTCTTTGGTTAGAAAAAAGGTTTTGTTTATCTTCACGTGTATGGGAAATGGACAGTTGAGGATGACTCTATTTCTGTCCATTTGGACAAACAACTTAGAGAAACAAAAAGACTGTAACCTCCAATCAAAAGGTTATGAAGATAAACCACACAACAAGGGGAACAAATAAGATGTCAAATACATTGTTTTCCACCGCATTATTCAAGACACAGAATCTTCTCTAAACAATCATGATGGATTACAACAAAAACAGATGCAATTACTCAACCTCTAGGTTGGCATTTATTGCACAACCAAAAGGTTCTCATCAATTAATAAACTTAAGTAACAACACATAGCTTACCTTATTCATAGCCTTGGCCAAAGTTATCAGTTCTCTCCATCACATCTAAACTTGAATGGGGCTAAAGATATACCTACTTCCAGAACACTGGCTCCCTCTGGCGATGGACTGACGGTTAGCGCGCCAAACGCTTGCCTTTTAACTGACGGTGATGACGCGAGTTTTAACGGTCATCACCACCATAAATCCTGCAATTTTTTTAATAGATTTTTTTTTATTATTTTATGTATAACACTATACTTCGTATATAATATTTCCTTTGCTTCAAATTACAAAAAACAAAAAACAAACTAGTTATTGCTGCTGTGAGGGTTTTTCCTAACAGCGCCGGTGACGATCTCTCTATTTTTATTAATACTATTTAAAGTTGTGAAAACACTATTGTGGATTTTTTTATTTTGCTATTTAAGCAAATGGGAACACAAACACAATATTTAATGTAGTCTCTCATTCACCGATATAGAAGTTTACCCAACTTTTATGACGACTTCTACTTCCGAGAAACCTGGAAATGTGAAAAAAGGTAAATTAGGGTATGTTAAACATACAAAAACTCCCCCCATTAATTATTATTATTATTTATCAGCAACTACATAATAAATGTCATACAGTGCATGATTTGCAACAGAAAACTACCAGTATGATTATTCCGTCCATATCGGCGATCCGTTGTCTAGGCCTAACGTTACTTACCCAGAGCAGAAGAAATATTTTAGCAGAATTGTGAGAAGTTGTGCAAACTTACAATCTGGATGTGACGAGAAAATAAACTTGTATTTCTATGAGCTGCAAAAACAACCACACAAGAGAAATTCGAATCAGATGAATCAAATGAATGAACCAGTTCTTTTGATGAATCGTTCAAAACGATTCACTGCTTTGACAGATTTTGGCCGTTTTATTCGTTTGTGAAGGCCACCAAAGCCTTCATAAATAAATCCTTTAAACATAAGGTTAGCATACTCTACGTTATTGTTTCGTAGTTGAACTGTAGTTTCGTAAATCTAATTTAGTTGTGGTCTATCAGGACGAGTTATATATGGACAGTCCTGACAATTTATAACTTTACAGAGCCAACAGTATTTTATTTTTATAATACTCAGTGTTTTATGTATAGACGCTATTTATTTAATGTTAATATTACCCTTCATTGTGTGTAAAACAGAAAAGATTCGTGAAGAGCGCGAATCTGCGGCGGAACTGTTTCGGACGAGCTCATAGACTACAGGGAAGACTTTCGGAGATGGACGTTTGTCACGAGATGCCATGTAACGTTCATTCGTCTTATTTAGTATATAAACGGTGACTTTAGTAGCTGATATACACGTACTGGAATGGAAGAGACGGATAAAGAGGGATAGATTGGGGTGGACATGTTTGTAGGCAAATAACTGCCAACAACGAAACATGGAAGGATGTATTAATAAAGAATGCCCATGATGGACTACCTCAGCCATCTCCTGACTGTGACAGATGCTCTGTGATATCAGGAGAGTGTCTCTATTATCATTATGGCTGTGATGGCAAGGATGACAGAGGCTGGGGTTGTGGCTACAGGACTATTCAGACCATGTCTTCATGGTTGTGTCTTAATCTACCTCAGAGTGTGAGCCGCAGACACCCACCTAGTCTTTCTGAAATACAACAAACTTTGGTGGATATAGGGGACAAACCAGATTCATTCCTGGGTTCCAGGAGTGGATAGGGACGTTTGAGGCAAGTCTTGTTCTTGACCAGCTTTATGGTGTTCCCTGCCGCATAGTGCATGTGCGGTACGGAAAGGAGCTCGATCAAGCTGTAGAGGATCTTCATAATCATTTTCTTACCCGTGGGTCACCTGTTATGATGGGAGGAGACAGGGACAATTCCTCTAAGGGGATCTTGGGTGTGTGCACCGGTAAACAGGGAGTTATCTGCTTGTTATGGACCCTCACTACTTCGGCTGTCCCTTAGATAAAACCTCTTTGCAAATGCAAGGTTGGGTTTCATGGAAACCAGTTGCTTCTGTGGATCAGTGTTCTTTCTATAATCTTTGCCTGCCTCAGTGCTAAGTGACTGTTTCTTGTTAGATTTTATACATTAAAATAAAATTCCCATTGTCTGCTGTAACCATATGTGAGGATTGTTACAGATGTCATACTGTGACTGACTACATTTACAGAGTTTGTCCTTTTTTCTGTTTCACCTCATCACATATAACTAAATAAAAATGCCACTGACTTCCATGATCGTTTCTTTCTTGCATTAACATATCCTCAAAAATGATTTGAATATCAGACCATGACAACGAAGTGATAAATGAACCATATGTGACTACATTTTATTTTAATATTTTTTTCCTCACAGTTGAGACTCTTATAACAACATCCTGATTTTTGTCACACTGTTTTGCTTACATTTATAATCATTTATTCGTCTTAATTCATCCAAAATGTGACTTAGTTTCACAGGTAGGCTATAAAGCATGTTATAAAACATACTAACATACAGCTTTTAAAAAAAAAAGATCAAAATGAGGCTCAGTTGCCTTGTTTAAAGGACAGTTCACGAAAAATGAAGATTACTCATGATTGACTTATCCTCATCCTAGGTGTATGCTCTTCCAAACTTTATATTGCATTCATGCCCATCATAAAGCTTGGAAGAGCCAGGACATGTTTTTATATAACTCTGATTGTATTCGTCTGAAAGAAGAATGTCATACACACTTAGGATGACTTGAGGGTGAGTAAATCATGGGCTAATTTAAATTTTTCGGTGAACTGTCCCTTTAAATGTTTAGCATGTCTTAAAAAAAAAAAAGCGGTTTGAACTGCTTTTCCCCCCAAGGAATAGATAAGTATATCATTATCATATATATTATATATTAATGTGTGTGTGTGTGTGTGTGTGTGTATGTGTATGTGTATGTGTGTATGTATATATATAAATAAGAGGGTTTCTGCAAGTTTTAAATTCTTAATTCACCCTTATAGAAGTCTTAAATCTGAGCAGAAAGTCAAAAAATTCATAGTCATGGCCTTAAATGTTGCATGCATTGCAAAAAATGAATATCTTCCTCAGTGTTTTTGTGCTGTTTTCCAATACAAATATCTAAACAAGTTGAAATCAAGATATATTTACTTGAGATGCAAATGTAAAATGCAGTCTTGAAAAAATGAACCAAATTATTAGTTTATGCTTAAAACAAGAACAAATGTCTGTCAAAACTTCTAAATTAAGCTGATTTTTCTGATCCCATTGTCAGATATTTGTTCTTGTTTTAGTCATAAACCTCATTTTGATCAATTTCACAGAAAACAAGACTTCATATTTTACGTCATTTTATATTTAAATGTATCTTGATTTAGGAATCTAGATAGAACTGAGGAAAAACATCTCTTGTTTTGCAATGTGATCGGAAGGTACAGTAAAAGTTATTTCCATATTGAAGTAATATTAATTAAATAGTAATAGATATCTGTTGGAAGTTGTATTTTCAAACTCTGAAGTGTTTCTAATACAACTCACTGTGTTTCTCCCCATTTAGAGAACACATTACTATATTGTGTTCCTTCAATTTATTCCTTAAATATTCTTTGGTCTTAAAGTAAGTCTTACAGTTATCTTCATAAAACCTGCAGAAACCCTGTATAATATTATGTTGAAATAATAGTGATTTAACTTGGGGCTGAAGGCCTTCATTCAATTAATCTTTACAAGTCTGGCACACAGTCATTGTAAAAGATCTGGAAGTTCTTGTCCACCTCCATTTTGCCCTTGAGAAACTTCTCCAGATTCTTTATGGGAACCTCCACTATGTGGTTGTTCACACGATCATTAAGACCATAGGCCCCAAACGCCGGAAACTTGTACCGCTCTGAGTAGGGAGTGTTGTGATCGTAATCTGTGCAGCAATAAGCCGTCCACACGAACTCTGGGATGGCGACGCGATCTTGGTTATCACGTCGAATCATATTACCTGATGTTGTGATCCCAGTGATGATATAAGCCTTTCCGTGGCAATAGTTGTTGAGGCGTTTGCGGGTAACCTCTACCTGTGCACTCCAGGGACCAAAACTGAACTCTCTTATCAGGGGAACTACATTGGTCAAGGTGTAGGTGGCGGCCTTGTCCAGCGGGCTGGCCTGATGCTCGTCTGGGTTCAGTTGGCCACGTTCATATTGGACCACGTCGGCGTAGTCTTCTAACACAGCCTGCGTGTCTTCAAAGTTTTTGTGCATGAAAGAGGACTGGGGGAAGGGTTCCATGTTACTGCTTCCTTTATCAGTTGCCAGCTGTGTAAAATAAGAAACACAGGTGATGAAGATGAGGCTAACATATGTAACCCCGGTCCTACTCGCCCCGCTTCGAGCGGGACACAAACTGGCATGGGTGGTGGACACACTAACAAGGACGCTAAAGGCTGCAGTCTCTAACGATTCTAGATTTAGAGGCATGAAAAGAAAGAAGACCAAACCCCCTTGCCAAATGTAATGATTACTGTAAACGAATACCCAGATCACATTCATACGGAGCTCCTAAGCGACTTGGTGATATGATATGAGATGGAAGGAAATATTATATATTTAGATGCTTTCGTGTTCTTTCGCAAAAGTTTTGCATTCCCTCAAGAAATGTTGCATTCGCTCACAGCCTCACAACAAAAGTTTCTTGGGGAACGCAAAACTTCTGAGAGAATGAAAATATGTTAGGTTTTCATGTTTTATGGGGACTAATGGGGACATTATAAAAATAATGATTTTTATAATGTTCAAACTGTAGATTCTAACCCTACCCATCACTGAAAACGTTCTGCATTTTTACATGTTCAAAAAACATAATTCTGTATGATTATAAACTGTCTTCCTCATGGCGACCCAAAAATGACATTAGGGTTTACCAGGACCACACACACACACCTTTTTATTTGAATAGTAAAAAAAATGAAAATGTAATTTATTCCTGTGATCAAAGCTGAATTGTTGAAAACGATTGTGCTGCTTAATATTTTCATTTATTACATGAAACATGGAAAGTCCAAAGAACAGCATTTATTTGAAACTGAAACATTGTAAAAGTTGATAGTGTTGAGGTTACTGAATATGTTCTTCTTAGCACACACTCACCTGTGGTTCAAACATCCAGGAACGTCTACCGTTTCTCCCCATCTGATTTCTTGAAGATGTACGCTGAATAGATGGGGATGTGTTTTTGGGGGTTGTAGAGGGTGATGAAGCGAGGCTCGTTCACAAACCGCTGGCAGATCTTTTTTTGAGAAGTACTGAGGTAACCTCGTGGTGGAGTGCCCATATAAAGAAAGTCCTTACAGCGCTCGGCACCGGAGAAGTCTTCCACCACTCCAGCCTGTGATCTCAATATCAAGCACGTCAGCGGGATCAGCAAGTTTCCAAACCAGAACCAGCAACTGGCCGTGAGCTTCATGTTGTCCTAAAGAGTTGTCTTTCTTCTCTGTGAAATGCTCTTCGGACTGACCTAAGTAGGACAGTAACACAGCAAGATTTTCAGAAAAACGTCACTCCTTTTTCTGTGACTGGCTTATTCACGCTCTCCTATCGACTGTCTTTATCTAATTTCAAATCGACTGACTCTTCACTGGTAGGTGGAGAATAAGATGAGAGCCTTTGAGAATGCTAATACGGAGTACAATTCACATGCAAAACCATGTTTAGAGAGTCTGATCTACAATAAAACTTGAATGTAAAGCATATTGATAAGACGAACTAAAGTGTGCCGTTATCCTCATGCAAATCAGAAAGGTAAATTTGCTCACTACTGGCCTAATGTTCAATGGCTGGTGTTAGAGTCAGCCAGCACACCCTGAACCTGAATAAGATGTGATAGAGAAGACATTTAACTGAAGACATCTACCTTTAGACAAAATCCATTTAAATGAAACACTACACAAGCACAGTGAGAACAATAAACTGTACTTTTCTTTTCTTCTTGCACCAAGGATCGAGTGCAAATCGAGTCCCTTCAGTACAAAATGTCAACAGTTGCTCTCACAAATACCATCAAACAATAACAATAGAGCAGACTTTAACTATACGAGTACTCATCTGTGAATTGTGTAAAAAAACTCCAACAATGTAAGCAGTTAAAACATGCTATGTGAAGTCATAGAACACATACTCTGCTCTGAAGTGTGGCATGATAAGAATGGAAATTTTATGACAAAATCTGATAGGTGACTTTATTCACTTCTCAGGTAAGTAAGTGTCTTCCCAGCTGACACAAAAATACGTTCTTAGAATATTTTGCTAACATTATTTCTGAATGTTCAAAACGTTTTAAGAACGTTTTCTCTCAACGTTATGAGAATGTTCATCACGTAAAATAACATTGTAAAAGGCGTTCCATGAATGTTGTTCTCACAACATTTTCTCTCTACATTACTAGAACATTCATTAAATACAAATTACGAACGAAATATGAACATTGTACTCAGAACGTTTTGTGATAACATTATGAAAACATTCAGCAAATAAAAATAACGTTATAAGGGCGTTCCGAGAATGTTATTCTAAGAACGTTTTCTCAACATTACAAGAACATTCATCAAGAACAAATGACATCATAAAGGACATTCCATGATAACATTATGAAAACAGAAAATACTTTCAGAAAATAAAAATAAATTATAAGAATGTTCTAGGAATGTTATTCTAAGAACGTTTTCTCTCAACATTACGAGAATGTATAAGATCCACACATAAACATTATTTTAAGAATGTTTCATTCTAACATTTACATAACGTTTAAAGAATATAAGTGAAAGTTATGGGATCGTGTCCTGTCAGATGGGTTTGTACTTAATTTAACTATTTTGTAGTCCAAAATATTACAGCAATTATTAAACCTTTAGCTGTCTTTGCTCAGCTCTCTTAGCAGAACTTCCTGTAAGCCACATTCACTGGACTTTTTTTAATAGTTATTTTTTTCTTATATATATAATTATCTTGACCGGTTGTTGCATTCATAATCTACATGCTTGCACACACAAATCCAGAGTTCACAAACTCGCTTTCGTTCACTTCCCATTGGTGTGCGTATTTTCTGAGACGCAGTCCTTGAAAAAGATGCTCACACTTTTGTCCATGCCAGTCTGATTTTTCAGAAAGGTCTCTAAAGCCTTCAAAGGCACTTCTGTAACACTGTGTCCCACTATCTCATTCAGAGCATATGCGGCATAAGTGGGAAACATGTACCGTACATCATAGGGTGAGTTTCGATCAAAGCGTGGGCAGCAATAAGCTGACCACAAGTGCTTTGGGACAGCCATGCGTTCCTCATTTCCTCTTCGGATGGTCATACCCGATACAGTCACCCCGGTCACCACATAGGCAGACCCACGGCAGAAGTTATTCAGGCGGCGGCGCACCATATCAATATATGTGGCCCACGGGCCCTCCAAAAAGTCTGAGATCTGAGGCACCACATTTGTGAGTGTATAGGTAGCTGCTTTGTCTTGGTTGTCGGCCTGGTGCTGGTCAGGGTTAAGTGGGCCTCGCTCGTACTCCACTGCATCAACATAGTCTACTAGCACAGCCTGGCTCTCCTCAAGCAGTTGGTCGGTTTCACCACTAGAGGGCAAGACTCTCATGTTCCCGCTTTCATCAGCAGAAACCAACTATGGAAGGCAAAAGAACAAGAAAACATAAACCATATAGAAACTTAGTTTGACAGAATTTCAAATATATATGGACATTGTCATTCAGTTTTATTTCTCTGTTGACAAAATAAAGTAGTGTATGACATTTTTATGCACAGTGTAAACGGGTTCAAATTACATTATACTGCCAAAAGTTTTGGGATGCCTGCCTTTACATGCACATGAACTTTAATGACATCCCATTCTTAATCCGTAGGGTTTAATATGGAGTTGGCCCACCCTTTGCAGCTCTAACAGCTTCAACTCTTCTGGGAAGGCTTTCCACAAGGTTTAGGAGTGTGTTTATGGGAATTTTTGACCATTCTTCTAGAAGCGCATTTGTGAGGTCAGACACTGATGTTGGACGAGAAGGCCTGGCTCGCAGTCTCCGCTCTAATTCATCCCAAAGGTGTTCTATCGGGTTGAGGTCAGGACCCGCTCTGTGATTTTACGTGGCCTACCACTTCGTGGCTGAGTTGCTGTTGTTCCCAATTGCTTCCACTTTGTTATAATACCACTAACAGTTGAGCGTGGAATATTTAGTAGTGAGGAAATTTCACAAATGGACTTCCTACCACGGTACCACGCTTGAATTCACTGAGCTCCTGAGAGCGACCCATTCTTTCACAAATGTTTGTAGAAGCGTCTGCATGCCTAGTGCTTGATTTTATACACATGTGACCATGGGAGTGACTGGAACACCTGAATTCAGTGATTTGGAGGGGTGTCCCAATACTTTTGGCAATATCGTGTATCTGAAATACACCCATTTTTACTCTAGGTTTTTTTTTTTTTTTTTAGGTAACACTTTATTTAAACTGTCCACTTTAGACATTCTACCAACTATCAAGACTGTCTGCTTATTATCTGCTAACACTTTATTTTGAAGCTCCCCAACAGACATTCTACTGGCTATAAATAACTTTGCAACTGCATTTCAACTTATTCTACTAAACCGAACCGAACCCTAACATCTAACCATAACCTAACAGTCTACTAACACTCTAATGACTGCTAGCTGACATGCAATTGCAAAGTTACATATGGTTAGTAGAATGTCTAAAGTGGACCATCAAAATAAAGTGTAACCAAATAAAATATCATATAAAACAGGGTATCTGCTACCTGTGGTTCATACATCCAGGGTGTGTCCATCCTCCTCTGTCCATCCGACTTTTTGAAGGTGTACGCTGAATAAAGTGCCAGCCGGCGACTGCCGTCGTACAGCGTGGCATAACGTAGCTTATCTCCGTAGCGTTGGCATATCCTCTTCAGATTCCCCCCTCGGATACCTGTGGGTGCTGTGTGCATATAGAAGAACTGACTGCATTCTTTAAAGCTGTCAGAGACTGTGCCGCCTGCCAGACGCAACCCTGTCAATAGAAGAAGTCTGAAGATGAAAACCTTACAAAGTGCCATCAGAGATTGAGAAGTTGATAAGATATCAGTGTCTAGAACAAAACTTCCAGGTTTTTAAATGCAAAAACAGGCCGATCCATCTGTTCTTCCATGGTGTTCCAAGCAAGACTGATAACCCGGAAGAGTGAAAATCACCATATGCAAAGCATCACCTTAGCCTGCCATATGTGTAGGCCTATTTGATCAATATAACACAGGGAGGTTTTGAAAACAGAATGAATGAATGATCACAAATTCAGTTCATAAAGAAATTTGGCTAAATGAAATGGCAATCAGGGTATGTCTATTGAAATAAAACATAAGAACAGAATACTGCCCCCACAATAATTTACAAATGGTTAATTGACAGGTAATGATTAGGTCTGTGTGGTATGCAATTACAAGGAGGCATTAATCATCTCTTGCAGGTTTATTGAAGAGCGCAGGGATCAACACTGTATTCATTTTGTTTTCATCAGGAACACACTTACTCACTTCTCTGTATAACTAGCCCATACAGAACTCCTTGAGTCCCCCTAGTGGGTTGGACAGAACAATACAACTCTCAGGTAATTTACAATACCCTAACAAGGTCGTACTTTATATTAGGTGCCCTTAACTACTATACTTACATCAAAAAATAAGTAAAATGTAGTTATTGTGTTCACATTGTATTGCATAGCACATTTGTTGCTATTGAGGTGGGATACGGGTACATTTATTAATGTGTGGTGGTATGGGTAAGTTTAAGGGTGGGTTAAGGGCTAAGGGAACAGTGTAATTATAGATGTAATTACAGAAATTAATTACAGCTCTATTTTCATGCAGGTATTTTTTAAAATATAAGTACAATGTAAAAACAGGCATGTACACAACAACTGCACTGTATCAAACTATTAATTTAAATGTTAGTATGTAGTTAAAGACACTTAATATAAAGTGGGACCAATGATTATGCGATATATTACACTGGCAGGTGCTGTATATGGATCACAAGTGCCAGAAATATCTAAATATTTGGTTTGAAACAATTGACAGGCCTGCGCTTCAGTTCTATGGATGTTTTGCCCTACATAGGAGGGCGTGGGGCACAACCTAATGTAGGGTTAGTTGTAACACACATGGTTTAAAACTTTCCACACATGCCAGGATGACGAAACTAATATACTATCTAATCTAATCTAGTATCTGTATTTACTAGTTGCCATATCAACATTATTTAGAGAAAAAAAATGTGTCAAAAACTCTCTGGAAGATATCACTGAACATCTATTTAACCATAGCAAAAGTACATTTCTTACTTAAAGGGGTCATGAACTGGCTTTTTATTTTTTATTTTATACTGATGCCTGAGGTCAACGTATTACGTTTGTGTGTTTACATTCAAAAACATAATGAATAAGTAATAGGCTATTTTATACCTTGGTTTTGAGCCTCTCTGCTGAGCTCGTTTTTATGGGCGTGCCGCATTGAAGTCTTGGAAGTAAACGCACACGGCTATGATTGGATAACAGTTTTGCATATTGTAATGAGTTTCGACTCCCCCGTCAGTACACGTGGGGAATTGTTTTGAAAATGTCCAATGTGGAAAAATGGCAACCGTAATGATTCACCCATACATGTTTGACCCGGAGTCTGATCCTGAATGGCAGGACAGTGAACCAAGAACACCTCAAATAGAAAGGATACTCCAGCCTGTGACAGCTTGGTAAGTTATCCTTAATTAGGTTTATTTCTAATGTATCTGTTTTTTCTAATTTTATATTATAGTGTAACCGAAGACGTCAGCAAAAGTTTTTAGTAAAAATTCAAATATTTACCAATACTGTGAAACAAGTTTGCGTTCATGCTTTATTTGTCTTGGTCAGTCAGTATTTGTACTGTTGCGTGTTAATGAATTATGAATGAATGAACCATAGTTTGTTGAATGTTGTACTGTCATTTTCGTTCAGATATTAAACGCTCTGTAACAATGCAATACTATCACATATAAAAAACATGTTTTACTCTTAGTCTTAGTGTGTTGCACCATTCCTGTCGGATCCAATATAGAGGCACAGCATTGTATTTTAATCTCAATATGTCTGCAAATCCAGTCTCGACCTGTGTCTTGTTTACAAACGATTCCGCGGTGAAATGCACGTGAGCTGGATCTTCATTAAAAATATAGTTCAACCAAATCATTCCTAATATTAGAAGCTTATGCAGCGACTGTGTTCTTCCACAACCAGGCACAGCACAACATCTTGCTATCTTCGGCATGTTTATTGCTCGGTAGCGCGATCCGTTTAGTTCCGCGAGTCAGTGGGCGGGGCTACAGAAGCAGGTGTACACATTTATCTGTTGAGGCGGCGTTTCACCACTCGATGACGTCAATGGTCGATACATTCTGAGATCGAGCATTTTCTGGGCCTGGTATCAATAAAAGCTTTTCTTTGACTAACAAGGAAGTTTTCATCTCCAAAACTTACAGGATATTCTTATATCATGATGAACTTTTATATATCAAAGGCTCAAGGGAAAGTTGATTTCTCAGTTCATCACCCCTTTAAGTTTATTTTTCATCAGTTTTTTGTGTTTATTTAAAATAAGACAAATCTAATATTATTGTAATCTTACACTCACCTAAAGGATTATTAGGAACACCATACTAATACTGTGTTTGACCCCCTTTCGCCTTCAGAACTGCCTTAATTCTACGTGGCATTGATTCAACAAGGTGCTGAAAGCATTCTTTAGAAATGTTGGCCCATATTGATAGGATAGCATCTTGCAGTTGATGGAGATTTGTGGGATGCACATCCAGGAACGAAGCTCCCGTTCCACCACATCCCAAAGATGCTCTTTTGGGTTGAGATCTGGTGACTGTGGGGGCCATTTTAGTACAGTGAACTCATTGTCATGTTCAAGAAACCAATTTGAAATGATTCGAGCTTTGTGACATGGTGCATTATCCTGCTGAAAGTAGCCATCAGAGAATGGGTACATGGTGGTCATAAAGGGATGGACATGGTCAGAAACAATGCTCAGGTAGGCTGTGGCATTTAAAACGATGCCCAATTGGGGCCTAAAGTGTGCCAAGAAAACATCCCCCACACCATTACACCACCACCACCAGCCTGCACAGTGGTAACAAGGCATGATGGATCCATGTTCTCATTCTGTTTACGCCAAATTCTGACTCTACCATCTGAATGTCTCAACAGAAATCAAGACTCATCAGACCAGGCAACATTTTTCCAGTCTTCAACTGTCCAATTTTGGTGAGCTTGTGCAAATTGTAGCCTCTTTTTCCTATTTGTAGTGGAGATGAGTGGTACCCGGTGGGGTCTTCTGCTGTTGTAGCCCATCCGCCTCAAAGTTGTGCGTGTTGTGGCTTCACAAATGCTTTGCTGCATACCTCGGTTGTAACGAGTGGTTATTTCAGTCAAAGTTGCTCTTCTATCAGCTTGAATCAGTCGGCCCATTCTCCTCTGACCTCTAGCGTCAACAAGGCATTTTTGCCCACAGGACTGCCGCATACTGGATGTTTTTACCTTTTCACACCATTCTTTGTAAACCCTAGAAATGGTTGTGCGTGAAAATCCCAGTAACTCAGACCGGCCCGTCTGGCACCAACAACCATGCCACGCTCTAAATTCCTTAAATCACCTTTCTTTCCCATTCTGACATTCAGCTTGGAGTTCAGGAGATTGTCTTGACCAGGACCACACCCCTAAATGCATTGAAGCAACTGCCATGTGATAATTGCATTAATGAGAAATTTAACAGGTGTTCCTAATAATCCTTTAGGTGAGTGTATGTTTGTTATTTAACAGTTGAGATGGTTCTTTAATGCTGATCTAACAGCAGAAGACACGAGCGCGGTGGGGTGTGTTGTAACACTGCGTTACAATGAGCCCCTATTAGAAATATGATATTATATTCTATACTGAATTCTATTGAGAAACCAATTTTTGGTTTCAGTGTTCAGAAGTCAATGTTCAGAAATTATTAATTATTATTATTTTTTTAACAATTTTTTTGACTTTGTTGTCAAACTCAAAATAATTGTTTTTTTAATTATTAAAAAAGACTATTTTATTTTTAAAATTGAATTATTTTATTTTATTGACAAAATATTTTAGTTTGTCTTGGATATATTTTTGATTATAGGTAACATTTTAAGCTGTCATTTGGTCATGTGACAATGTGCCCCTCACAGGTTACAGTGAACCCCACCTATGGGGCATGTTGTCACACTTCACTTCCATTCTTTCGGGGGAAATCAAGAAAAAACTATACACTGTATTAATGAAACAAAACCACATAATTATACTAGACGTAGGAAATTAATGTGGGAAAAAACAAATACTCTGAACCCCAAATGGATTTACACAAACTGAGACAGTCAAAAAGTGTTAGGTTGTGCCCCGCTCTCCTCTATTTATGACTACCCATGTGGTATTTATTTATTATTTTTTAAAAACAAAAATATTTTATGATATTTCTACGCTCTTATACAGTACATCTAAAAAAAGGAAAAAAGGTTTCGTTGCACAGGCTTATTCGAGATTTAGGCTACCAGAAATGCTTTGTAGTAGTTTCGTTTCAGCTGTAATTCATAGTTTCATTTTAAGTGTTAGGACCAAACCAGTTTCGCTTCAGTTGTAAGTAATAGTTTCATAGGACCAAACCACTGAAAACGTGTTATGGGTTATGTTTACGGTTTTGTACAAATTTAAGGAGTATAACATTCGGTTAATTCAGAGAAAATGAAAACGTAAGCAAACGTAAGTATTCGTAAGTAAAGCACTTAAACTAACAGGGCATCAACGCTATTGCATACAATAGCCTAAATGGTTTAGTCTGGTGAGTCACTCACTTTTCGGTGAAACAAAGTGTGGTTGCAGCCTCTCATTTGGAGTTATGACTTTGGAATCAGAGGTTTCCATCACTTGGATAAGCTGTAAGTATTAATCGATAAAATTTGCAAAATCGCCGTCTTTATTTGCCTTTAGTGTTATTTGTTATTGTGAATTCGTCCTGGCTTCGTTCCCAAATGACAAAAGCTTTAAAGTTCTTCGTTGCCCACTTCAAACTGATAGGCTACAACAACAGTTTGATTTAGGCTATTCATTAATTCATCCCGTCATTGATCATGTTTTTTTATAGGCCAACTTTATCTTTAGCTTTTATAATTGTACGGATATCCTTATCTTTAAATGTTGCATGTTGCATGAATGCTCATCTGCGTTAAACTTCAGACTTCACTGCGCGCATGCGCGTCAAACAGACATTAGAGAGGGAGACGATTGATAGGTCATTCATGCATCAATATATTCATTTGGCTGAAATATCTGTTGCTGGACGTTTAGCTTTAAAAGTCTACATGCAATTCAAGTATATTATGAGAGTGTTGTAAAGGAATAACAGCATGTAATTGAATATGTTAGACGTTTCTTATATTTACAGGACAAAGAAATGACAGTAACAGGTTACTGTGTTCAGACTTGTGTTTTTCTTTTTCTTTATAATCTTTATTAATATCTTCATTTTTAATATAGAGATTTAAAATGTCCACTGCCATTGTTTTGTCTCAAGATTCACACCAGTAATGTTTTTTTTTTTTTTTTTTTTTTTAAAGCATGCTTATAAAAGCCTCTTAAATGTCTCAATCTTAAATTGGCATGTTTGCTTGAAGGACAGAATTTTGCAGGATGTGGAATAGTGAGTTTTGTCAATAAAAGAAAGAAAGAAAGAAAGAAAGAAAGAAAGAAAGAAAGAAAGAAAGAAAATTGGGCTTTTTATCCAATGAATCGAAGAAATAATCACCCAACTAATCGTTTATCAAAATAATCGTTAGTTGCAGCCCTACTATTGAGTTATACTTGGTGGTTAGGTTATACTTGTCTTTTAATTATTGCATTTCTATCTTGCATTTTTAACAAATTATTGCACAGGCTTTTTCGTGATTCAGTCCATTTCTGATAGTGTCACATACATCACATTATAGAAGTAAAATGGTTTGCAAATAGAAATGTAGATTACAATGGGGTTAAAGGCACACAGAAAAAAAAAATCATGAAAGTATTTTGTTTAAAAAGCTTATAAATGTATGAGGTGGCAAAGTGGGCCTTTTACCCCACATGGGGTAAAAGGCTCAGCAACGAAGGGCAAAAGGTGCAAAATATTGATACAAATACTACGTTTTTAATAATGTCTAAATTAATACCTACTCAAAACAATCACTTTAACAAAGTTTGCAGTATTTTCTGTTTATTTTGATAAATAAAAATTCAATTCAATAAATATACTGGCATTACAATGGAAAACGTCTCGGTTACGTATATTACCCTCATTCCCTGAAGGAGGGAATGGAGACGTACGTCGGAACTGACTGACGAATTGGGATCTGCTTTCAGAGACCAATCTGCTTCAAGTGTTTCTAAACGAGCCAATGCCCATTGGCATGCCGTCCACACTCCGCCCGCCATGTGGGTATAAATGCGGAAGTGGAATACCGCATCTTTGCTTTTCTGCTGAGGAGCCGAACTAGTGACTCGGTCCTTCAGTGGAAGCACAGCCCCTGGCGACGGAGCGTACGTCTCCGTTCCCTCCTTCAGGGAACAAGGGTTACATACGTAAATGAGACGTTCCCTTTCAGTCGGTCACGTTCAACGTATGTCGGAACTGACCGACGAATTGGGATCCCTACCAACATGCCAGGGATGCTGGCCCTTCCAGCACCCTGCTTGAGCTCACTGGACCGCTCCTACATTGGAGAGGGAGTCAGGGCTCCAGGCAGGGAAGGACAGTCACTGCTGTTCCTGCAAGACCCACTCAGAGTGACTATTGGATAACGCTGGGAAAGTGTGCCCATCTTGGAAACGGAACGCTGTGGGGCCACATCCTTCAATGGAAGGAGAGGTGGCAGATTACACATAAGGACTAACCTATCAGGGTAGTGCAACATATGACAGTCTCTGGGGTGGATCCAGCCTGGTCCCAGGGGGGAAAGAACACCGCCAGAGACGACAGAGAGAGCTCTGTCAAGGGAAAGACACGGGGCTAGCTGAGTAGGGTACTAGCTGGTACTGTGCAGAATACACATATGGGGTTGCCGAGGGAACCGCTACATATGGACACCCAGCCGTTCCACAAGCATACGGATGCAGGCCTGGCGCCAGACAGCCGCAACGTCTGACATCGAAGGGGTGACGGAGGAGCTCAACAGGGTTAGCCATTTCTGGGGAACACAACTGAAGACAATAATGCACGTATCCGGCCCAGCGGGCGGGAATGGCGTCGCAAGCCGACACTAGAATGGGCACTTAGCACTATTGGCCACTGGGGGCGAGTACACAGGAAAATACCGGCTCTACACGGAGGCTATAGGATCTAGCGAACGTGTTAGGTGTCGCCCAGCCCGCAGCTCTACATATATCTGTCAGCGAGGCGCCCTGAGCCAGTGCCCAGGAGGAAGCTACACTCCTAGTCGAGTGTGCTCGCAACCCGAACGGGCAGGGCACGTCTTGGGACTGGTACGCCAAGACAATAGCATCCACTATCCAGTGAGCTAACTTCTGCTTGGAGACAGCCTTTCCCTTCTGCTGGCCTCCGTAACAGATGAAGAGCTGTTCTGAGGTCCTAAAGCTTTGAGTTCGGTCCACGTAGGCGTGGAGAGCGCGGACGGGACAGAGCAAAGCTAGGGCTGGGTCTGCCTCCTCCGAAGGCAGCGCTTGTAGGTTCACCACCTGATCTCGGAAAGGAGTGGTGGGAACCTTGGGCCGGGTTCTCAGGATGACGTGAGAGTTACCTGGCCCGAATTCTAGGCACGATTCGCTGAC
This sequence comes from Paracanthobrama guichenoti, assembly GCA_018749465.1. Taxonomy (NCBI): domain Eukaryota; kingdom Metazoa; phylum Chordata; class Actinopteri; order Cypriniformes; family Gobionidae; genus Paracanthobrama; species Paracanthobrama guichenoti. The sequence continues at coordinate 28,236,963 of CM031949.1, forward strand.
CGAAAGTGCATGCAGGTCCCCTACCCTCTTAATGGAGGCCAGTGCAACCAAGAGTATTGTCTTCATGGACAGGACCTTTAACTCAATGGACTGCAAAGGCTCAAAGGGAGGGCTCTGGAGTGCTCTAAGCACCAGAGCTAAGTCCCAAGAGGGTACTGACGAGGAAGATTTAGCCTCCTCGCACCCCTGAGGAATCTGACGATTAGGTCGTGCTTCCCTAAGGACTTACCGTCAACTGTGTTGTGATACGCTGCTATTGCTGCGACATACACTTTAAGGGTGGAGGGAGACCACCTTCGCTCCAACCCGTCTTGCAGAAAGGAGAGCACGATGCTAACTGAACACCTTTGTGGTCTTCACGGCGAGAAGAACACCACTCACTGAACAGGTTCCACTTCAATGCATAAAGGGGGCTCTAGCGGAAGCGATGGTGTAGGTGCTTGTGGTAGGCCACCTAGAACCTCCGCGTCCCGTCCAGGGACCAGAAATGGAGTTTCCAGAGGTCTGGACACGGGTGCCATAGTGTGCCTGAGAAAGTAGGTCCTTCCTCAGAGGAATGGGCCAGGGAGGTGCTGTCGCGAGGAAAGTTAGTTCGGAGAACCAGGTCCGGTTGGGCCAGTAGGGTGCAACTAGCAAGACCTGCTCCTCGTCCTCCCTGACTTTGCACAGTGTCTGTGCGAGAAGGCTCACTGGGGGAAACACATACTTGCGCAGGTCCCGGGGCCAGCTGTGCGCCAGTGCATCCGTGTCAAGTGTGCCCCCGGTCAGGGAGTAATACAGCTGGCAATGGGTCGACTCTGGAGAGGCAAACAGGTCTACCTGTGCGGCTCCGAAGAGGTCCCATATCAGCTGGACCACCTGGGGATGGAGTCGCCACTCTCCCGGAGGCGTCGGCTGCCGTGAGAGCTCGTCGGCTGTCCGGTTGAACGCACCTGGGATGTGAATGGCGCGAAGCGACCTCAGATGCTTCTGACTCCAAAGGAGGAGATGGCGGGCGAGTCGGAGCATGCAACGGGAGCGTAGACCACCCTGACGGTTGATGTACGGAATGGCCGCAGTGCTGTCTGTGCGGACCAGTACGTGCTTGCCCTGTAGCGGCTTTTTGAGGCGGCCCAGAGCAAGACGTACTGCCAGACTATGCAGTTGGGGCCCCGTCAATAAACCCGAAACTGCATGCCCATTGTACGTGGCCCCCCAGCCAGTGGATGAGGCATCCGTGAAGACCACAGCATGCCTAGACACCTGTTCTAGGGGCACTCTCGCCCGTAGAAACGAAGGGTCCGACCACGGGCTGAAGGTTTGGCGGCAGTAAGGAGTAACTGAGACCCAGTACTTGTCGCTCTGCCACACCCATCTTGGGACTCGGCCGTGAAGCCAGTGCTGAAGTGGTCTCATATGCAGCAATCCGAGCGGTGTTACCACGGCTGCAGATGCCATATGCCCCAGGACTGCTGTCCTGCCTTTGAACATATTCAAGCAGTTCAGCACTGATCAGACTCGCTCCTCTGTGAGGCGCACAGTCCAAGTGACCCAATCCAGCTCCATACCGAGATAAGAGATCCTCTGTGTGGGACAGAGTTTGCTCTTCTCTCGGTTGACCCGAAGGCCCAACAGGCTGAGGTGACAGAGCACCAGGTCCCTGTGTTCACACAACTGCTCTCGTGACTGGGCAAGTATGATTCAAGATTCAAGAGTTTTATTTGTCACATACACAGTTATATACAGAATATGCAACCGGCAGTGAAATGTAAAAGTATGAGCCAGTCGTCGAGGTAGCTGAGAATGCGAACGCTGTGTTCTCTGAGCGGAACACGGAAAACGCAAAACGTTGGAACGGTCTGTGTCTCGGGAGAATGGAGACATGAAAGCGCGCGTCCTTCAGGTCGATCGCTGCAAACCAATCTTGGGAACGGATGCATTTGAAAATGCGTTTCTGCGTCAACATTCTGAACGGGAGCTTGTGCAGGGCCCGATTCAGGACATGCAGGTCCAAGATTGGTCTTAACCCACCACCTTTCTTGGGTACAATGAAGTAAGGGCTGTAGAACCCTGACTTCATATCGGCTGGAGGAACTGGCTCTATCGCGTCCTTCACCAGTAGGACTTCGATCTCTGACCGCAAGACATGGGCATTGCTGCTCTGCACAGAGGTGAAGAGGATGCCCTTGAACTTTTACAAACCTTTAACAATAAACTCTGTGACTGCTCTGTGGCATTGATCTCGTCTTTGCTTGGATATTTTCCCTCTTGCTGACTGTGAAGGGATTGACACTTTCTGGTATTGTCTTCCTATTCCTAACATCAGGGTGGACCGGTGCAGAGGCTAATGTGAAGGGGGAAATAGACAGTGCTAACGCTACAGGAACCAACTAGCAGCACAAGCTAACATACATAAAGTTGTAGTCAATGTTATGGGGATGTATTCGGTTTAAGTAATGAAATTACGCTTATCTGTCAAGTATTTCTAAAATGTAAATAACCTTAACGTTACGTTGGAAAAACAAAGATGTTGCCTGCCTGGTCAAAGAATAACGTTATAGTTCCTAGGTAATGTTACATAGCATCCACACATTCAAACCACTCGCGTTAGCATAAACAATTACTTTAACTTCTGTTCGCTAAAAAAGGTGACCTTTCTTACTGCTACAATCCCAGATGATGTTGACGGGGGCGGGTTTGACTGCAATCCTCTGGTTCCATCTTTTTACAGTCAAATACAGTGCAATTTTCTGCCTTAATATTGATCCTGTGCATGGTCAAGTGCTTCATTAAATTGGTGGTATTGTCGCCTTTGGTTGCAATACTCTTATCGCATATGTTGCACTTTGCGGACTCGGCATCCACTTTCATAAAGTGTAGCCACACTTTAGACCTCTTTGGCATTGTAAAACGACGCGGTAGAACACATGGGGAAAAACAACTACACTTGTGTTGTGTGACTGCGGGTATCTTCAGAAATCCTACCCGTCACGTGGTGGTGGACAGCCAGTCTCCGGTGCTTTTAGGTCCTTACATGCAAGTATGCTACAGGCTCACACAGACACAGCCGCTTGGCTTTTGGAACCAAAATTTGGCACCGAAAGATAAATAGTTTTTCGATACTCATAGTATCTGAGTTTTTCATTCGATACCATAAAAGTATCGCCATTCGGTGCCCAGCCCTAGGCAAGGAGTGGCAAGGCCCAGGGGCGTCACACACTGCCCACCTGACCCTCCTGGAGCCCAGGGAAGGAGGAAACTGCTCTCTTAGTGAAAATGTGGGTACCGCTGGACTCCGGAGAGCCAGCGGCAGGGTGTTTTTGTGTGTGTGTGTGTGTGTGTGTGTGTGTGTGTGTGTTGACCCCCCGGTCCTTCCGGGGGTGGGGGTGGACAATAATTATAATTATTGTATAGATTATTATCTATAAAAAGTGGACACTCAATTTGATATATGATATTTACCATCTGAATCTAACCCAATCTAAAAAGTCAGCCAGCTGTTTATTATCATGTTAATTATTGTGTTTTTCACCCCAACAGCAGGAGCGCCTTTTACCTCAAATACCAAATGCCTGCTCCAAGCGGGCCTCAAACTTGGGTCCATCGGTATGAGAGTCGGACACTCTAACAAGGAGGCTAAAGGCTGCAACAAGTAGTGTCAGTAGCCAGAGTGTCTCTTAAGATCAGAGGAGTGAGGTTTACTCGCATAGCGACTACTAGCTGGCCTCCGTTACACTCACCCCCCTAAACCTCACTCCCATCCGGTCAGAGGAATGGGGTTTACTCGCACAGCAACTACTAGCTGGCCTCCGTTACACATACTTTTACATATTCTTCTGTTATTGAAAAACTGTTGCTTGACTTTGCGTTGCAGCCCACGATCGCGTCAAGGAGCAGCCGAATTTCCACATTCATCATCAAAAGTGGTTGTTAAGAAAAGTGCTGAGCTGAATTTCTGTGCCATCTAGTGGTTTAAAAGCAAATAAAGTCAAATGCGCCTTTTACCTCAGTGCGCCTTTAGCCCTTTTGTACCTTACCTGATCTTAAAGAAAGCTTTAAATCTAAAATACAGTGTGATAATGTAAAATTAAAATGAAGCCACCATTTTAATCACTCTACTTTAAGAATTGCTGAATCATTTATAGCCTACTAATTATGTAATTAAAACTGCAACAAATTTTTTTAGGAGTCTCAATCAACTCACAAGCAGTTAAAATGGACTGCCACAGTGAGAATGAAGTAAGTACCACGTTTTATTTTTCACAAGGCAGATATGTTTGATCTTTCTACCTGGTTTGCATGTCACTAATGTTATAAAAACTATCAAATTAAGGAATTTGAAGACGCCAGTGAATACCTTGAAGACGAACAACAAACATTTGCTTCAGGAGCATGTGCTGTTGAGTCATATCAAAAGGAAGATGTTTCCAAGTTACAAGGTAACAAAATTATAGTTACTTTCTGACTAAAATTAAAATCAACCCTGTTCCCTTTCGATAGCGGTTCACTCGACATTGTGTCAGATCGCGGATGACGTGGAGTCCCTTTCTCCAAAAATTGCAACTACACTTGACAAATGCCGCATCAGAGCACCCAATGGGTACGCCGATGAGTGCCATTTTGATTCAAGATTCAAGAGTTTTATTTGTCACATACACAGTTATATACAGAATATACAACCGGCAGTGAAATGTAAAATTTTTTGTCAGAATCTCCTTCAACATGAAGATCATTTCCTCGCTGACCATGGAAGAACCCTATTTACTTGCCACTTGAAGAGCCTGGTGATGATACCATGTCCCTAGCTGCTTCAGATATGGAAGAGTGGTCAAACTCTGCGGAGGATTCTGTCACCCTGTTGCAGAGCGAGCCATAGCCAGCCTAAGGCAGAGCCAGGAGTCCAAGCACTCTTGGAGCGTTAAGCGGGTAGTGTTGGACCCTGAGCATCAGCCCAAGCAGTCTTCCTGACGAGTCAGGAGTGAAGAGGAGGCAGCCCCTCCCCGCTTTGGTTGGGCCACTTCCTAAGCTCCTGTGTGTTCATCTTTCACGCCTCTATTCAGTTCCAGGCGGTGGACGGTGTGTTTGTTACCAGTGGTGGTGTTGACCCACTGAGTGTGTGTGCAATAAAGCAATTCATCACTATTGCAGCAGATCAAATATTAAAAACAGACTCCTTCAACAAAAGGGCTTTTCTGCTCTTCCGCCTCAGCGTGGCGAGCTGCTGCTCACTCACTCATGCATGGGAAGCCATACCAGGAGTGGGTTCTGAACATGATCAAACAAGGCTGCTCACTTCAGGGATGTGGTCCTGTCTACAGTTCAAAACAGCGAGAAGCATGTGCTGCGAACCAGTAGGCCCATCCTTGATCGGTGTCTGCTGAACTGCACCCTCATGAGATGGCTGCTCAGAATGCTAACCTTGAAAAGAATCCTCTTGCAGATTTGCTCACAGATTAATTTTTATCAGTGGATTTGAAAAACGCATACTTTCATATCCAGATAGCCTCTCATCACAGACTGTTCTTGAGGTTTGTTCTCGCAGTTTACCGTCCTACCATTCAGACTTTCACTGCTACCTTCAAGAAATGTGTAGATGTGGCACTCTCCCCCCTGAGACAGAAGGTGACGCATCCTAAATGATCTCGATGACTGACTTATTATGGCCCAGTCGACGGACAGGTTATGTGCTCACATGTCACTGCTCCTTAGCCTCTTAGAGTGTCTGGGGTTTCAGAATCAACCTGGCAAAAAACTTGCTTTCACTCAGCCAGCGAATACGTTTCCTAGGTGCTGTGTTCAACTCTGCTGAGATGTGGACCCCTGGCTGTTGCTGGAACACTCTGAAAATTAAGTGACCTGTGGAATCATTCAAATCTTTGTCCACTCAAGACATTGCAAAGGATGCTGGTGCTGATGGCAGCACCCTCTGAACAGACTGGTGAGACTCCTCCTTCTGTGGGCACAGCATAACCAGTGAAATGTAAACAGGTCCGCTCCATGGACAGTGAGTTAAAAACACAAGGGAAATTATAAGAAATAGGATATATAAAAAAAAGTACTGTCTATATCTGTAGAATTATAAATAATCAAGTCAAGAGAAAAAAGGTAACAAATAAGGATAAAGTGGAATAAAATAATTGAAGTAGACTTTGCAGTGAGTAAACTGTAGACTTATAAATATGTGGTTAACAAATGCAGTAACTGAACCATCCTGGCGGTGAAGTCACGTGATGTTAAGTTCAGAGTCTGATGGCCTGGGAAGAAGCTCCTCCTGAAGTGCATCTGGAGTGTCTGAGGGACCTGTGTGTCTGAAGAGTCAGGTCCTGTTGCAGGGGAAGGAGCGCTGTGATGCACTGAGAAGTCAGGGGACCCTTTGCCTTGAAGGAGATCACTCATGTCTAATATTTTCTTGATGGAGCAATATTTTCCTCTTAAGTGCACCTGTATGCCTTGATCAGAGAGGACGTACAGTCATTCTCCAGGTGATCCTGCTCTGCAAGAGCCAGTCTTGGTTCCCCAGGATGGTGTAACTGCTGATGGCAACACCTTGGCCTATTTCACTGTGGAGGGACCTCCTCTCCCAAGCAGGTTGCTCAATCTGGCACCCTCAACTGGAGCCTTCATGTGTGGCCCCTCGACGAAGCAAGCAATGCACCATCTGGAAATCGTGGCCCTGTAAATTGTGACATAATTTTTTTCCTTTCTGCAAGAGCAGCTGGACAGCAGGTGGACCCTGTCCATGGCCAAAGTTTATGTGCCAGCTATTGTAGCATACCACGTCCCCATTGCATGCCAGTCGGTAAGTAGGAATAAACTAGTCGTTCAGTTCCTTAGAGGAGCCCAAAGGCTAAACCCCTCATATTATTCAGATTTGGGACCTGTCCACCATCCTAAGGGCCCTTCGAGGCCCTCCATTCAAGCTGCTGCAGTCAGCCGACTTGCTTAAAACCACTCTATTGTTGGCTCTAGCCTTGGTTAAGCGAGTTGGAAACCTGTAAGCGTTAGTGCATCCTGCCTCAAGTTTGGGCTGAATGACTGTAAAGTCATTCTTAAGCCGAGACATGACTCTGTGCCTAAAGTTCCCTCCACTCTGTTTAGAGTTCAGGCGCTCTAGAGCAGCTGCCAGCTATTGTAGCATACCACGTCCCCATTGCATGCCAGTCGGTGAAAGTAGGAATAAACTAGTCGTTCAGTTCCTTAGAGGAGCCTCATGTCCACCATCCTAAGGGCCTTGAGGCCCTCCCATTCAACTGCTGCAGTCAGCCGACTGATTCAGAGGCCACACAAAAGAGTTTGCGGTGACAAAGCAAAGACTGTCCCTATCAAAGTGAAGGCCAACTCCACCAGGGGAATGGCCTCCTCTTGGGCTTAGTCAAGAGGGGTGCCAATTAGTGACATCTGCGCAGCAGTCGGTTTGTCATCGGCATCTACGTTTGCCCCATTCCATAACCTGGACGTCCCCTTACTACAGGCGCAGATCCTGGCTGCTTGAGGGTTAGACTATTGTGTACTGGATGCCACCATATTATGTTTATGTGCATCACACTCACACACAAGTTTTTTCCTTACACCAAGCACTACTGCCAGTAATACTACTGTCCAGTGCTGCCTTATGCTAATAAAACATCATTTGTTGGTGTAGTAACACTGAATGCGATTCAATCAGGCTTCAGTATTTTGAAGAAAGGGACTTTCCCTATAGTGTCAGCTTCTGACGCAATGTCTTGTTCCTATCAATCTCACGGGAACCGAGGTTATATTAGTTAACTGAAACATTTTCTTTCTTAATGCTCATTTGTTGTCTTATTGTGCATAATTCATCAGTGCACGTTATTACAAAGAAAACCCTTGTCATTTGACATGCAGAGATACATAACTGTTTATGCATATTTATACAATAAACCAATCACTACTGACAGTACTTTTTAAAACTTTTTCCAGAAGTTGAAAATGTATGCTTCTTGTTTCCACAGACATTCCTGCACCAAGTGAAATTGTAGTGCAGCTTATTGGAACCAGTGCTGTTACGCTTGCTTGGGATAGCCCAGACAACATATCTACATTTGAGTTGACCTACTATGATATCACAAATACAAAGACCTCTACTATCACAAATGACACAGCCATAGAGGTGGAAGATCTATGTCCAGGGACTGAATACACTTTCACACTTGTTTCAATATCAGACAATGGAGAACGAAGTGTGGGAGTTGAAGTGACTGCATGCACCAGTAATTCTCTTTCTGTCTATCCATGCATTATGAACCTAGAATTGTATGACAATGTGTCTTAGAAATTGACTGTAAAAGAACTAACAACATAAATATTTTCATGATTGCAGGGCCAGTCCCTCCTGAAAACTTCAAGGTTGAGAGTGTGAGCACATCATCAGTTACTCTTATTTGGGATGCATCTGGCTGTGAGGAGAACACGTTTCATGTTGTTTGCAGCCAGAATGGAGGAATCATTCAGGAAGAGATAACAAAATCAAGAACTGCGGTTTTCTGTGACCTAAGTCCTGGAAAGAAGTACTCTTTTCACATTACAAAAGTGCTTTCAAATGGCATCAGAAGCAAAGAAGCAGTCACATATGCTCAAACCAGTTAGTATAATATAGCAAATAATTATAAAATTGTGAAATGAGTAGAAACAATTGATGATTGTTCTGCTGCTTTTTCAACAGAAACAAACATCCAAAGCCTTTTACATGATTTGGGGTTGGAGCAGTACTACCCGAACAAACTGTCACTCAGTGATGTGCTACAGATTGACTCAAGGTCAGTGACAGATGAGCCAGCCCAGTCTCTATCATCTTTGCCATGGCTCTTCCTGAAGAAACTGATGATGGTGAATGTGACTGCAAGAAGTGTCAAATATTCATCAGATGAGAATGAGGATTTGCAAAGCTTAGATATTTACAATGACACATCAGATTTTCTGAACGATCAGAATAGCAGTGTAAACCCTTTAGACATAGTGACTGCCCTCTTTCTTTGTGCAGATGGCTTCCTCCAACAAGAAATGGTCTCAAAAATGTCAATGTGTCAGTTCTCTGTTCCTTTGCTTCTTCCAAAGTGTGACACGCAACAGTGCATGTACATGCTTTGGGCCATGAGAGATATTGTGAAAAAATGTAGACCTCATTCCTTGTCAGACCCAAAAGGTTTTGTGGAGGACAGAATTGTTCACTCTGAGCTCCCCCTAGTGTCCTTTGTTAGACTTGGTGACTGCAGCATTTCTAAATCTCAGATCTTAAACAAATTGCTCAGCAACCCTCAACAATATCATGACACTTTTGTACATCATGACATGGACTGTGGAGACGTTCCAAGAAAGATATCAAATGGCTTGGTGGAGATGGGCTGGTATCTACCTTGTGGAAACAAAAACATTGATGTTTTTCCTGAACCTGTGGCTGTTGCAAACTTGAGAGGTGACATCAGGACCTTTGAAACACAGTACTCCTTCTTATGCCAGACCTCCACTGCAGTTTTTGTGTTCTTTGATGATCTGGACACAAACTACAAGTTACTGACCAACCAACATGCAAAAGCACAGTTTTTTTTAGTGGGCAATGTGCAAAGCAAAGCATTTAATTTGGAGCTGCTGAAAAAGACAGCATCTGAAATGAGTTTGAAGAAGAACAACGTAATTCTGAAGACCAATCAAAACGATGCACATTTTGTCAAAAATCTGCATTCTGTAGTAAATCACATAATTAATAATCATCCCAAAAAAGCATGTCTGGAGAGAATGGACACTATAGCACATGAACTTGGAATTCAAGTTGATGAAGACATTCAAGAATGTCAGAAAGCAAAAAATAATGCAGATGTCTTAACGAAAAATATACAGGAAACAGTGAAGTTCAAGGAAGATCAGCTTCCCCTTCAAGGTAAAATCTGGAAAGATTTAGCAAAACTGGAAAAAGAGGAATGCAGACTCCGGAAAGCTGGTGATCAAAATATAGAGACATACAAGAGTGATCTTCAGATTAAAAAGACTGAACTCAGAAAACAACAAAGTAAACATGACATTTCAGATGCAATGTCCTGCTTTGTTAGTGCACTATCAAGTTCGAGCCAGGAGAGGTCCTACTTCTTGAAGTGGATGCGGATGAACCTTGACAATCTCTCCCGAAAAAGCCTCTCTAGCCTCCGTGAGCAGTACAAGGAAAAGTGTCAGAAATTTTCAGAAAATAAAGAGGAAATCACACAGCTCGACCAACAGATCTCTAACAGTTCTTTAGGAATAGAGCACTTCCTGCGTGAAATGGGCCAACTCTATGAAGCCGCAGTGTTGCTTCCAGAAAACTTAGAATCGCGTCAACAAATGCTACACCTACCCCGGCTATGTGCTGAGCTGATGTTGGATGGCTTTCCTCTTGAACTGGTTGATGGAGATGCATCAAATATTCCACTCAGATGGGTGACTGATGTGCTTCTGTATCTTAACTCTTTGGTGCAGCCCAACAATAAAATCATGGTGGTCACGGTTTTAGGAGTCCAGAGCACAGGGAAGTCCACTTTGCTAAACACCATGTTTGGAGTTCAGTTTGCCGTCAGCAGTGGAAGATGCACCAGAGGAGCTTTTATGCAGCTGATCAAAGTCACAGAGGACATCAAGAAAAAACTTGGCTGTGATTATTTAATGATAATTGACACTGAAGGTCTAAAATCCCCTGAACTGAGAAAACTAGATGATAGTCATGAACATGACAATGAATTAGCCACACTTGTTGTTGGATTGAGTGATATCACAATCATCAACATCGCAATGGAGAATTCCACAGAGATGAAGGACATTTTGCAGATTGTAGTCCATGCTTTTCTCAGAATGAAGGAAGTAGGTAAAAAACCCAAGTGTCAATTTGTCCACCAAAATGTTGCTGATGTATCAGCCCATGACAAGAACATGAGAGATCGAAAGCTTCTGCTGGAGCAACTGAATGAGATGACTGAAGCTGCAGCCAAAATGGAGAACAAGGAGGAGTATAAAATGTTCACTGATGTGATGGAGTATGATCCCGAGACATGCAACTGGTATATCCCTGGGCTCTGGCATGGAAATCCTCCAATGGCACCAGTGAATGCTGGCTACTCCGAGGCCGTCTATGACCTTAAAAAGAACATGATTGATGTAATTGGAAAATGCAAAAACAAAACATCTGGAAATAACATAACAGAGTTTTTGGAGTGGACTAAAAGCTTGTGGAATGCAGTCAAATTTGAAAACTTCATATTTAGCTTTAGGAATAGCTTGGTGGCTGATGCATACATGAGACTGTGCACAGAATTCCACAAATGGGAATGGTCTTTCAAGAAGCATATGCACTCTTGGTCAACTCAAGCTGAAACCAGAGTGTCAAATTTTGAGACATTCAAACTGAAATCAGACAAATCAGATCTGAAAGATCTTTTATGCAAACTGAAACAAGAAGCTGTCACAAAGCTTGACATCTTGGAAAAGACCACAATGGAAAACCTTTCCAAGTACTTTGAACAAACAGAGGGTCATGTCTACCTTGTGGAAAAGTACAAAGAAGACTTTGTGAACAGCGTAAAATGTCTCAGGAGGGAAACGGAGAGCTCTTTGCTGATGCAGCTTGAGGCAACAGTGGACATTAGGAGAGGAAAGAATAATCTGGACAACATCAAGAAAACATTCACTGATACAATGGAGAAAAAAGTGCTGGATCTACTGGAGGACTTACGCAAAAACATCAGCTCAGAGAGAGAGGCGCATACGACTGACAAACAGCTTGATGTATTTTTTGAACAAATATGGCAAGAAACCATAAATGAGCTGTCATTTACTAGATTGAAGGAAAAAAGTATATTCGATTTTGTTTTCAGGCAACTTCGAGAAAACATGAAACAGAAAGGCAGTTCCGTTGCAAAGCAATTAGTGAACGAAAAACTGGAGAATCATGGAACAGGGGTGTTCAAAATCACTAAAGATGTCTTTTACAAAAGGTGGTTTAAACGTATGATCAATGACAACTCTGCAATGGACCTACACAATTTAGCAGATAATATCATTCAGACATGCTCTCAGTTTGTTCAGGACAAGAGAGAGATGTGTTTAGATTACCATGACACCTACATTCAGGAGATCCTACACATAATTGATGAGAGATTCATGTCCAACAAGAACATAGGGTTTTCAGAGGAATTTGAACTGTCCCTGAAATTGCACATTTGTGGGTTTTCTGCAAGACAATTTCAAGACATGCATAACTGTTTCATCAAGGAGAATGACCCACGCAGATGCCTTGATCAGTTTAAAGACAAATATCGCAATGATTTCAAGGACCTGTTCCATGATCGTGATCAGTGTCAGAGAAAGGCAGAAGAATTCACTGAATTGTGCTTGATCCCTGCAGCTGAGACATTCATCTACAGCTCCTTGGGTCCAGACATTGTTGACAAAATGCTTCAGGGTAAAAATGCATTTCAGTTCAGCACTCGTGCATTTTTCCAATACTCACTCTTAAAGGAACTTGTGAATGAAGATAATTTCAAAGAGTATGTAAAATACATCAGCTCTTATGAACGCTTCGTTAAGGGCTGGATATTCGATAAAATCACCAAACAGTTTTCAAACGGACATGAAGTGTTCGAGCTGGAGGAAGGTCACCTTAGAGGAATCACCAAAGAGATACTAGAAGCTGTCAAAATGGCACAGAATGAGACACATGAAGATGGCATTAAAGGATTCATACATTGCATATGCAGGAAGCTTGAACAAAAGCTAATAATTCCCAAAGATGCTCTAGAAACAGTGATGGCCCTAAACAATGCATCTCAAGAGCCATTTGCTGACTGGCTAACCAAATCTGTAGAGGAGATGGAACAGACACTCAAGGAACAACTGAAGAAAGTCGACATACAGGGCAAACTCCACAAGCTCAAGATTAAACCCCAGAATGAGCTCTTCAAGAGAGTGTTTGGATGTGGGAAACAGTGTCCATTCTGCAGTTCTCCTTGTGAGGCTGGTGGAGAAGCTCACACTGATCACTGTGCTTCAGTTCACAGACCTCAGGGACTCGGTCAATACAGATATGAAAAAAATGAAAAATTAGTGACAAATATCTGCTCAACAGATGTCCACAGTGAGACACGCTTTAAGTGTTTGCAGACTAATTATGAGTATCATCCTTACAAAAAATACAGAGAAATCTTTCCTGACTGGCACATCCCAGCAGATGCTAGCATTGAGGCCTCAGATTACTGGAAATATGTGATGGCCCGGTTCAACACTAAGTTTGCTGAAGAGTACAATGCTCGCCCTGCTGATATACCCTTGACGTGGAAATCTATCACAAAGAAACAAGCAGAGAACAGTTTAAAAGAATCTTTCAGCATTAAATAAACAATTACTCCATTTCACAACAATAGACTCAGCATTTTGGCAGCACAAAATATACATGGGTAACCATGATGTTACCAATGTATATTTTGTGCTGCCAACATGATGAATGGTCAGACCATCACCAAAACACATGACTGCCTGTGATTGAATAAAGCTATTGATTACTTACAAATGGTGTCAGCTGACTTCCAGTAACCATCAATACTGCTTGCACTTGGGAAAGGGAATATGGGTTAATCATTTAAAAGGTGAAATACAGTTTAACTAGGTGAAAGAAAAATAAATGATATATGCAATGTGCAACATACAAAATCAACATACAGTGGTGAAATGTTTTTTACTGTAATTTGTAATTTTTTAAAATGTAATGTAAAATGTAATTTTACTGTTTGTTTGAACAATCATATTTTCTTGTTTGTTAAAATAATCGTCTTTTAATCATTTGTATATATATGATGAAATATTACAGAAAATATATATTGCATGCGTTAATACTTTTGTGAAGAATTTTAACCCATATATAAAAAAGTATGATTTTAAATATGTAGTTATTAATATTGATGTAATGTGGTTTTAATGCACTTAATGTAACCAATTAAACACACCTCTGCTTCGGAATAAAATGCTTGATAAATAAATATTTTTTTCAGGGACTCTTTCTGCAGGTTACATCATTACGCCAGTAGGTGGCGAAAAGTGTCTTCATTCAATAGATTTGTTTAAAACACTGAAGTTGGGTAAACAACTGAAGCACTAGACACTATGCACTTACTGTATATACTACATGCACTGTGTACTAAACTGTGTAGTGTATGAACTTTATAAGGTTATTTTGTCATTCAACATCAAAGTCTGATAGCCCCTACCCCTCCGCTATGTTAAAGCCGCAACAGTTGAATACACCACTCATTGGATTTATACTACAAAACGGCATAGAAAGGTCCATAACTATGCGAATGGGGATGCAACTGATGTTTTTTTAATGAAATGAGTCATTGAATCATTCTTTCAACCGATCTGTTAATTTATAATGTTAAATATTTTATGTCAATTTATTTTAATATGCTTTAAAGGTGCAGTGTGTAGTATTTATGAAGATCTATTGACAGAAATGCATTATAATATACATAAGTATGTTTTCAGTGATGTATAAAGACCTTACATAATGTCCCATTATGTTTTTATTTACCTTAGAATGAGCCATTTCTATCTACACACACCACGGGTCCCCTTACAGTGAATTTTGTGCCACCATGTTTCTACAGTAGCCCTAAACGGACAAACTGCTCTACAGAGCGCTACTCACGCTCTGCTCTCTCCGACTGACATTTTTGTCCTGTATCAGCCCTCATAGCTTCTCTATGTTCACAACCTCACCACTAGATGCTGCTTAAATGTACACACTGCACCTTTAAATACACTAAACCAAAGAACCTCCAGTAAATTACGTTATTTTGTTTAGTGGCCTCATGTTAAGGTTTTTTAAATCACTGAAATAAACGTTTTTGTTCAGAGTGTCTACTCTAAGCCAAAAATGCTCGAGAATTATGCAGCTCTATAATCACATGCCTCTCAATTAGTTTTATACGTCTACATACATTTCTTTGATTATTCCACACTATATAATAACTTTCTCTTCTCCAATCAACATTGCTTCTCATTTGCACTTGCGACAAAAACGAATCATCAGTGGCGGGTGGCGAATAGCTGGACATGCTGATCTCCTGATAGTGTGTTGACCATTCTGTTGCTCATCAAAGCAATTTAATGCAGTTAATTGATGCACTACTTCCAATTAAATCATTTAGATGATTAGTATTTGGATTAAAAGGAAACAGAGTCTGAAATCTGGCTATGAATTTCTTTAATGTTCCCCAGATCAGAGTCACAGCATACAGTGTGTAATAACTTCTAAATAAAGAGAAATATCATCACCTTATTCATATATTTTTACCCCTTTTTTTAAAGAACCATTATTAACATGTTTATTCTTCATCATGTGCGGCGTTCTGATTCTTAACATATAGTAAAACAGGGCAACAGGTGTAAATTTGCTTTAGGACCCAGTAAAATGTTTATTTTGTTAGAGAAATAACATGTGCTTCATTTATTCGGTAATCTTTAAACATGTTGAGACCCTCTTATGCCATCTTTATTTTGGCATCACTTTACTAGATGCTTAATTCATTAACAATAGCATACACTAAACATGTGACCACAAAATAATACTTTTCTTCTATTTTAGATATTTAATGAAGTCTTGGTTGCATTTTGGTAAGAATTTAATGCTACAAGTTCATGGCAGGTGAAATACTTCTCATAACCACCATGGTTTCCAGTGCTTAAATAAACTAGAAGTCCCAGTCCATATCTCCACATTAAAGATTTCTGAAAACAGGCAGGCTTTGTATCTGAAATGAACAGTTGTGCAGAAATATGAGTGACATTGATATGCTACATGATACACAATCTGCTCAAATACAAGAGCAATAAATCACCTCTATCCACAAATCCCAAAACGAAATGAAGCAACAGAAAGTGAATTTAACCTCCAACGAATGGGATTCATCAATTTTGCTGGTGGCTGAGTTACAACTTGCACCTGTTGTCCTGGTCACAAAGTATTTTATATTTCATTCTACCAGAAAAAAAAAAAAAAACAAAACAAAGGAAAAAAAAAACATTAAACAAGTAACTGAATATTTACAAATATTTTCAGTTGATTTGTTCTCACACTTAAAAATGTACAGTTAAACTCTATGTATCCTCCTCTCACTGTACGCCTACTGAAGACCCAATGAATGGCTCATAACGGATGTAGAGTCTTTATTCTGGATGTACCACAACATCACACTCTAGTGGTTGAGCGTACAAAACCAAACGAGAAAAATAACAAAAGAGTCTCGACTCATCCCTTAAAACAGTATTGATTATTAGAATTGAGGTTGTTTTGTACGCAGCTCTAGTCAACTCCTCGTAGTTTGTTTAAAATGGAGTTTAAATATACCTACAACCACACAAAAGTCCACAGATGGTACATTATCCACAGGTCCAATCTAGACTCTCAGTAACCGAAGCTTGTTACAGTCTCCCTTGTTTAGTGTCCAGTTGTTGCTGGCGTCCGTTGGGCTGTGAGTCCACAACACAGAATACAGTCCTGTTTTTATGACATACTAAACCTCCAGTATGCTCACTCGGCTAGTTTATGTTTTATTACAGCATACTGGCATTAGTTCTTGCTCCGTGATGATGGTCCTCTCAGACTCAACACGCTGGCAAGCCGAGCCAACAGTGACTTCCTGACACAAGCCGTCATCCTCCCGTGACGCAGACAGCAGTGGCAGAAAACTAAGACTAACAAGGCATGAACAGAAGAGAAGTGATCGTGTTAATCCCGCAGTTACTGTCCAGAGATTCTGAGCCATTCGTTCTTTAACCTGACCACGAGACAATCATGTCAAATTTGTTTATATAGATCTGGTTCACCACAACCTCTATTTGCTGTGCTTGTCATAACCAAAAAAGGTCAAGTGTGCACTGCAGCGCAGACGGATGTGTGATATGTAGAGATGTGCGTAAACACACCAAACTGATATTATGAAGTGCTTCCAGCCTCTTCCTATAGCACAACACACAACTGTTTTGTATGTAAAATGGACTAAGATAGGTTTTCATGAAGGAATGACAGATAAAGGAGTCTGGGATTTTTGTGTCATGACTATTGAAGCTTTCTCTCTCTCTTTGTGCCTCTTTGGCCCAGTTTACACCTGGTATCAAGATGCATTTTGGTCGATCAGATCAAGTGGACGATGCTACATACACGTGTGAACGGGGTCTAAAAAGTTGACCACTTCCAAGGGGTAGTTGAAAACACATTAGATCGGATTGTGGTCATGTGGTTGAATGTGTTCAAACAGCCACAAAAGACGCCTACTCTCCGCTACTGACCGAATGCGTAAACGACAGGATTTAAACTTTGTCGGCTAGAGACCCAAGTTTGGTTTGAAAACGAAAAACGTCCCAAGCACAATGTTCTCTCACCATTCCTGATTTCTAACACACACTCACAGCGCTCGGCTGGCTTTGAGTCTGTCCATATGTTTTTCTGTTGTCTCCGGTCGTGTTCATATGTAAAGTGCGTGAGCTTATTTCGTCCATTAGATCGAAAGATCTGAAAAAGCCCATACATTTACCCGCCCATAGACCCTCCCCTGGAAGAAATCAGGACAGAAGTGGTTGAAAGTGGACAAAAGAGAAGGATTAAAACACACGGGAATGCGTCTCCCTCGTCCACTTGTGATCCGATCGACCAAAACGCATCTTAATACCAGGTGTAAACAGGCCCTCTGTCACATATACTCTTTACCTCACACATTCACATTACACAAATGTACAGGGCACCTGGCATGAGACATATTGGCTAGAAAACACACTCTTCATGTGTGGACACACACCGAAAGAGCAAGGACAGAGATAGAACGAGAGAGAGAAAGAGAGAGAGAGAGAGAGAGAGAGAGAGAGAGAGAGAGAGAGAGAGAGAGAGAGAGAGAGAGAGAGAGAGAGAGAGAGAGAGAGAGAGAGAGAGAGAGATGGGCTGAGGTCGTCATTTGTATTTGTCTCTGTGAAAAATAAAGCCAATAAAAGCTGAATATGGGTCACAGGCCCATGAAAGAGATGCAAAGCTACATATGCATTCGCCATTTGCGGTATTTATGCAACTGTCCGGACCATCACAGATGGCTCTAGTAGAGCACTACATGGTTGATGGTTAAATTATAGCACCAGCAACTGCATATGAATAGTAAAAAATAAAAATAAAAAATAAAAACATTTGAAGAATATTGCCAATAGATCTGTTTCTGGATGTTATGTACTAAAGAGCGGTCAGACTGAGGAGGACGTTACAGTTTGAGTAATGCAGATGAAAACACGACTGGGGAGAAGGTTTTTGCAACCATTTTTAAGCAAGCAAACTTTTAAAAAAAATGCAAATAAGCAAAATGCTGTGGGAGTTTACAGGAAGTGTCCTTCTTGGTGCTTTAAAATATTTCATGCATAGATCCCCCAGAGCAATCCATGTAAATATATATTTATATCATTCTTTTATATAGTTGTCTTTATATTTATACATACAAAAATCTTCCTAAGAAACAACACACTGGCAAATCAAATACATGTGATAAAATGACACAAACAGGGCAGAGCGAGAGAAAAAGAGAGGAGGTTGGCACTTTTGTTTCCGCCTTCTGTCAGACGCTGTCATTTTCTCTCATTCCCTGTGTCTCTTGTTACAAGGTATGATTTAATACTTGACACAACATATCCAGCTTCTGTCTTGTATCGAATGCCCCTACGATTCGTGTAAAACCTAATCCAAGGACACAGATCACATTCGGACAGAGCGTTTCGCTGGTAGTGGAATAACAAAGAAGGATGAGGATGGATGAAATCTGCACTTTAGTGGGAAATGTCTTAATTTCCTCTCATGACATCAGATCAGCTTAGTCAATCCTCAACGCCTCCATAAATTGCCTCTCTTCTTTAAGGACATTGTGGAAAAACAAACAGCAAGTTGAATCGAGTACGAGGCCGATGACTTGTCACTGCCGGCCGAATCTGTTGCTCACCGTAGAGTCTATAAACAAAGCTCCTCTAGTCTTCAACCAAACCTTTGATTTTGTCCGCTTGTCAGTGCATTTGAGAGTTCAGGAGCTTGAAAAGGTGGACAGAGAGAGAAAACTGGATATGTATGAGAGCTAGTCCTCTCGTTGGGTGGCGCTACTATACACGGGTGGTGGAGTGAGGGTGGGGTAAGGTGTTGTTGTGCCCGGTGGTTGTGGGGAAGGTGTTGAAGGCATGGAGGGGTTGCATGCCGGTGATGGTGCTAGGAATCATGGTGATAGTATTCATGAGCGGAACATCGTCGGGCGCCCGCCTCAGCGCCAGCGTGTAGTCGGGTGGGCATGCAGGACGTAAAATATCATGCGGTCGCAATGGCTCCATGTCATGGTGGGGGTCGTGCTCCGAGTGCTTCATTTGAAGGGACATGATCTCTTCCTCCTGGCTGTGTGCCAAGTCATTGGCGGGTACGCCTCGTTGCGGGGACAACCGGTGCCGTCGCATCTCGTGCCGCTTGTCGCGTTTGTAGTAAAGCGCGGCGAAAGCAAGGATGTTGAGGAAGAGGAGCGATGCGCCAACAGCTACAGTCACGCTCAGCTCCGTAGAGTAGTCCCGGGTGTCGCTTGGGAAGGGAGTAAAACGAGGGGGCTCAGAGCTATCTGGGTCCGGTTCGGCAGGGAAGGTCGGGGTGGGATGGCGTATCTTAGGGGGACGTGGCGTACGGGCGGTACCCGGAGGCAGCCGGGTTGTGGCGGTGCTGAAGACCTCCTCGTGAAGGTTGTGGAGATGAGGAACCAGTTCCAGCCAGAAGGCAACCTTATTTGCTCGATAGTTGTCCCGGATGCGAGGCTTCAGGCCAATGTGGAGATACTGCTTGTCTTTAGAGTTGAACTTGGTCCAGATCACTTCCTCAAAGCGGTTGGGCTTGGTGTGGATGAACTTGGTGTCCTGAGGAACAGGCAAGTTGGGATCCCTAGAGACAACAGATATCTTTTGTCAAAAGGCTATTTTAATGAATTACACACCGAGGATGTGAGACATTCAGAGATGAATTGTAAATGTTTTTGAAATTCTCGAAACAGGATAAAATTTCAATTTCAAAACTAGATACAAATTTGCAATTCGATTTAGGTCTGGGTGATAAACTGATATTAGAAAAACAAATCCACAATGTGATCAAAGCTGTATTTTCAGCATCATTACTCCAGTCTTCAGTGTCACATGATCCTTCAGAAATCATTCTAATATGATGATGTTTTATGTCTGTAATTTAGAAGATAGATAGACAGACAGACAGCCAGAGATAGATAAAGAGAGAGAGAGAGAGAGAGAGAGAGAGAGAGAGAGAGAGAGAGAGAGAGAGAGAGCGATACCCACCCAGTCTTGGCAAAGTTGGTCCAGTAGGTCATGACCACAGCGCTAAGCATGACATCATTTTTGGAAAAGTTGCAAGGGAAGAGATCAGTTGCTCCGATCATGGGCACGCCAAACACATACGGTATCTCGTCCCCGTGTGCTGCGTCTGCCCATTCAGGTCGAGTCTCTGTTTGGCAGTGGTGGTAGAATGTGTAGAAGTAGACTGGAGACTGATACTCCGCATGGAGTTTGGCAGTAGCAATGGCTGGCGCCACCCACTGGTGATCAGTGAATAATGCCAGGAGAGTCTTGCGCCGCATTTCCCCATTGTCTCGGTCTGCCCAGTCAGTGTACATGAACTTAATGGTCTCCCTCAGGATGTCTTTACCTACAAAAAAACAGAGTAATTACACTGAAGAAAAAGCAGATGAGAAAATCAGGGGAGGACAGACAGGAATAAAGTAGAAGCATTTGACAAATTCACATAGGCCTATTTGAGTGTGTGTATGCATATGCTTGTCTAATAAATTTGAAAATGTCCATGAATGCATTTAATTTAAAATATATGTCACACAGGACATCAATACCAGGCATAAAATCTTCTATTTGACGTCATATAAAAAAACATTCAAAGTGCTATCATGGTTAGCCATTGCTTGTCTTTTATCGCCCTCTGGTGGAACAAGTTAACAACAGCACCAAATCAAGAGTAAGAAGTAACAGCACTTTTATTGTGCTCAGTATTGACCCTCATTATAAGCTTTAATTACGTTTTCAGTCGGAACATTCATTTTTCACAATTTAATACAAAGTCATATACTGATATACAACCTCAGAAAAGAGCCTACCTTTAGGGTATCCATAGAGGTTATCCACAAAGTTGGAAATGGTGTAGTCAAAAGCTGCAGCTGAAATCCCCTCTTCACTCTCAGTGCCCCCATCATCCACAAACTTCAGCCCCTCCCCTTGATTTACACCAATCAGAAGGTCGTAGTTCAAGAACTCCCCCTAGTGGAAAAAAAAATTATATTAATGTCATAATATTTCACTGTAAGTGAGCAGTGTTGCCAATTTGGGGATTTTGTCACCAAATTTAGCTACTTTTTTGTCATTGTTGCTGCGACTTTTCTTAATGTTTTGCGACAAGCAGCTATTGTTAGATAAATGTGGAGATTTTTTAATTTGGGCAATTCAACTTTGGCACTGGTTGCACTCAATCCTGTCATGAGCCTGCGCACTGAACACACAGAAAGAGCAGTATGCATGGAGAGACTCTAAACATAGAGCTGAATGGGAGAAAAGTTATCATAGGGTCTGTCCAACAACTAATGATGAATATAGCGAATTGCGGACTGTCTGACCAGCTTGCCGGTGATAGCCAAGTCCGTGCTGCTGAAGGGCAAAAGACCCAGAGTAACATTGATCGATTACTGTTACCCCACTTCTGTCCTCTGGTAATCTGTTAATATAATGTTTATCAGAGCTTGGCAGATAGCTCATTATTATATTGTAAAGCAATATTAGACAGATCATATGCACACATAAAAAACACCTAGTCTGTCCTGCGTAATTTGTGAGGTTTAAAAAAGTTTTTAATGCACAAATTAATGCACACCTCTGAATGAGTTCTTTAGAAATAATCAATTAAATAACATAAAATAAAATGTGTTAAAGTTCACATACCTGATCTATAATGGAATGGGTGTTCCTTACAAGGGGATAAAAAAAAAAAATACACACATATGCAGACTTTTCATATTTGGCGACTTTTTGTGGCCAAAAAGAGCCTTTTGAGGGTGGTCCTAGCGATTTTCAGAGGGAGGGGTTTGGCAACACTGTAAGTGAGGAAGTATAGCCAAAGTATTTATATGTGGATATGATCGACATGCAGAGCAGCAGTGACAGTCGAAAATAATTGTTTTAATGAATTTTAAAAAGGCCATTTTATATTATATATATATTATATATATGTATATAGCAGCCATATCACCCAAGACTGGTTTCCCACTGAAGCTAAGCAGGGCTGAGCCTGGTCAGTACCTGGATGGGAGACCTCCTGGGAAAACTAGGTTGCTGCTGGTAGAGGTGTTAGTGAGGCCAGCAGGGGGTGCTCACCCTGTGGTCTGTGTGGGTCCTAACACCTCAGTATAGTGATGGGGACACTGTACTGTAACAAGCACCATTTTTCGTATGAGACGTTAAACTGAGGTCCTGACTCTCTGTGGTCATTAAAAATCCCAGGATGTCCTTTGATAAAGAGTAGGGGTATAACCCCGGCATCCTGGCCAAATTTGCCCATTGGCCCCTGTCCATCATGGCCTCCTAATCATCCCCATATATATACATATACACACACACGATTGGCTTCATCAGTCTCCTCTCCACCAATTACCAATCATCCAGGTGGATGCTGCACACTGGTGGTGGTTGAGGAGATTCCCCCCTTCTATATTTAAAGCGCTTTGAGTGCCTAGAAAAGCGCTATATAAATGTAACAAATTATTATATTTAGTTGTATGATTGTAGAGTTAATTGATTTTATAAGCTTAGCACACTTTTATAAACCATTATACACAATAACAATGTATGTAATCTACATCACTTTTTAAGATTTTATTGGCCTTAATTCAATCACCTATATATGTGACATCACTGCATAACCTCATTCTGCATATCAAAATCATATGATTTTCACAGAACATATCTGCAGTTACTAAAGTAGATCCGATCAGGCTGTATTTATAATCCTGAGCTTAAAGCCTCACTATGATTTGGTTTAAAAGTTATTTTGGGCGGTTTACTGAACAACCGAATCCTTCGCTTGGATAGTGGCGATTCACTATGGAAAATGTGTAAGCTAAATTCAAATTCAAACCAACGCAAATGACAGTAATCTCAAAATCACCTGCTGCATCAGGATCTCGGGGTCGTCTGGCACAACGTCTCCGTCCATCACAGGTCCAAACGCAATATGGTAGCGGGCCGGCTGGATGTCCTGGTCCACCAGCTCTCTGAAATTTTTCCTGCGGAGACAGTCCACCAGGTCTGCGGTCTCCCCATATGTGCATCCCACTTTACGGGCCAGAATCTTGGTGTACTTCAAGGGCTGGTAGCTGATGGACCAGCTGGAGATGGCTGAACCGCTCTGAGCAATGGCTCTCTGGAACAGGCCTGGGTTGGGAGGGAGCAATAGCAAGCTGTTAACTACATACAAGACAACCTGTAAACATAATAGACCTGGGTTATGCATGTTGAACTTTATTTTTTTATGTCAAAATTTTAGTTTGAAATGTATTTGAATATATAATGGTAAGTGTCCTGCAACTAATTAGCCTGGCTCCGCCCTCCTACATACTTCCGCTCAATTTTAATTTTCCTTCAGTACTCCTTCAGTTCCTTCAGGTTTTCTCCGGTCAAATGTTAAGTGGTCCAGTCAGTGAACAGAGGGAGTGGCTGAGAACGATGACGTTGATGTCATGCACTAGTTTGAGATGACATATGTCACGACCAAACGTTAGCGATTGGTTATGGCAGATCCAGAGTGGCTCTGGGCAGATCCAATAGTTTTAAACTTCAACACCAGTACCCACCTTCAAGGAAGTTAACGCTTGTCAATGGAGAGTGGCCAGACTCTCTGTACAAATGAAATGTACGAGAGTCTGGTAGGACCAGGCTAGCCAACTAATGGTCCCAGGGTGTGAATATTTTAATAGTACTAACAGGGCCTAAAACTAACTTTTTACCACACCTGCCAATTGCTGGTGACTTAAGAAAAATGCACCGGCCATAAATATTAATCAACACTCTACGCACACCTTGGCAATAGAATCGCCATTGGCAAGTACATCTTTTGGTTCAGTCGCCAGACTGATATACTCTAATATATACTATTATATTATGTTATACTTGTATACTATATATATATATATATATATATAAATTCCACCAAATAATACTAATAATACTACTACTAATTCTACTAATAATAACAATATACAACGCACTAAGGATTGATGGGCTGCTGGGTTCATTAATCACGCTGACAGCGTTCGCTCAAACTGATTTGCTGAAATCAAAACAGGGACTGGAAAAGATGAGCGCCAGCCAATGAGACTGCCGTTTGCGCATTAGTCCCGCCCACTACCGAAAAAAAAAAGGGATATCTTCTGCTTGTTGTTTAAAGCTGAATAATTCTAAATGAACTGGTATTTTGACAGGAAAATACAAAAAAGAATATTGTTAACATGTAGCACGTCGATTTTGCGTGGTATGTGAGAAGCGCGCTCAGCAAAGCGACGGCGAGTTGTGCACCGTCACACTAACGTTAGAGTTTACGGTATGTCAGATGAGCTGATTTGAAATTGTATAAGTTAGATCGCTTGACGAGATCGAAACTCTCAAGTGCTCAGTCTGAGTGTTCAGCGAGTGAAAATATATCTATGCTAAACTTATTCTTAGCCTATAACACACACTAGAGAGTGAAATAATAATAAGCATTTATTAGCCAATGGCTAATGATAGATATTATTTAGTCACCCAGAATGAAATATACTCGCATTGTAGAGGGTTGTTAATGGTCAAGAAAACAGCAGTAATGACACCAAAATTTTAGATACCATTGAAGATTCACAATTTTCTATTCCAATTTCAAGACCACCACTAAACCTACTAGCCTATAAACTTTATATAAATTTAAAACAATATTAAAAGTCAAGTTAAACAGTCAGTAATAAAATAAGAACAAATAATCAAATTGCAAGCAAAAGCACAAATAAATAAAATACTAATGAAATAAACAGTGCTTTTCAGGTACAGAAACTGAATAAAATAAACAAATGTAAAATAACACTGCATAGTCTTAGCTGTAAATTAAACATCCTAATTAAACCTTATAAAGTTACAAAAGTTATTTAGTCAGGAGCAGTGAGAGATTTGCTGTTTGATAAACATTCAAAACACAGACAGCAGGAATATTAGGCTTCTGTCACTTTAAGAGTGAATGCACGGATCTAATACACCGATACACATGCGTTTACTTTCACACGCCGTCTGAGACTGTGTGCTTCGGATGTTTGCGCACACAAAGCTTTCCACACAGAGCACGAGTAGCGAAATTAGCTCCTTTTTGTGTCTTCTTGCGCTTGAATATTTAAATTGTCAAGGCTTAAACTTTCGTGATGACACAGCGCTGGCGAGTGTGACCACCTGGCGATTGCTCTGTTGTAGGACAGTAGATGTGACTTTGCGTGACAATGCAGGACAAGTGTGTGAACGATACATTTACTACTATGTCAATATTGATTTACATTAGTTGGAAACATATTTACCATTATGTTGGGTGATAAAGATTTAAATCACCAATGCTTTGTTAATTGTGACTTAATTTGAGCAGGTTTGAGTGATACAATGTAATTTGCTTTACAGGACCTTTTCAGTCTGCTAAATATAATGAACTGAATAACAAGTTAGTAGGTAAAAATCACATTTTATACTAAAATAAATTTCCTTAAGTAGTGACTAATTTATTTCCCTTCATTAGACTATGCAAACATGAAATGCCTTTTACCGGATTGAATAAAAAATGTTACCGGCCAACTGGTGAGTGACACCATTTCATATACTCGCCAACGCCTATTTTTACCCACATTTAACGCTTGTCGAGTGTTCATTTTAAGCCCTGAGCACAAATATCTCATGTAGTGGTCTCACAATTAATATAGGGTCAAACAAGTGACATGCTTACTAATTATAATTAGCAAACTGTTATGTAACTCTTTCCCGCCAGCATTTTTAAGAAGTTGCAAGATAGCACCAGCATTTTTGATCATTTTCACAAAACTTTCATGGCCCCCAGAATATTTAGTTGTATGAATATCTGAACATGCAATATATCAAAAGAAAGAACAGAGCCTCTTCTTTTAAAAAAACATGGTTTTACTCTAGCTTCATGCATTCTTTTTTTTTAATCAGCACTTGAATGTGGGAAAGTTTCATAAAAAAGCACCATTTTGGACAACAAAGCTGAGAAAGGCTACATGCACAGTTTCAGCACAGTGCCACCTAGTGGTCAGGAGACATGAAAAATGTAAATTTTTCTGAACTATTTGGCCAAAAAACTGATCTCTTTAGCTAATCTTTAGTAAAATGCTGTATTTTATGAATGCATTAGGGTATCAATACAAAACTCGGTATGGGTCATCGGCACGATGCCCTGAAGAAGCCTGAGAAGTTTCAAGCCAGCGCCACCTAGTGGTAATGCTTATAACTTTGGATTTTGTTGAATTACTTTCATGGGAGTCATCTCCTTAGATTCCTGATCTTTGTTGAGTCCAACAGTACCAAACATGTTAGGTTTCGCCTTATGGTTTGTGCACTGTTGTGATTTAGCATTTAAACAACTTTCGCAAATATCTTCGGAACCGTTAGTCAGATCGAGATGAAACCACCATAGGAAAATTGAAATCTTAGCGGGCTGACTAAAAGCTAATGGCCAAATGTCAACATTTTGATAGTAAGTGGCAAAAAACTGCAATCAAAGTCAGGTTTGGGTCATAAATGTAAATGTCTATAACTCGTAAACAAAATGAGATATTTTCACCAAATTTGACACGCTAATGTATGGTGGACTCTGAGGACACACAAAAATGTGTGTGTTTATTGCTTCTTCTTCGTTGGTGTTTTGATATGGATATTCTGTACTCTTTCAGAAGATGCGTAACAGTTCCCCCTACCGTATAACAGTGAAAACATGGATTGCTGGAAAATTACGTCAATGGAGTTAAATTAGTTTTAAAATGAGTTAACATGTCACACTGTATTTCATGTCAACCCATTTAACAGTGATATGATGGTTTACTGTAGTGCTGTGGTGATTTAAATGCTATGTTGTATTTTCAGTATATCCGGCTTGTTAAAGCTGCACTATGTAACTTTTCTGTCCGCTAGAGGGCGCCTATTCAAAACAAAGGCGTAGCTTGATGATGGCAAGTTTGAGCGCAGAATCTTGGGACATGTGGTCTTCCCCTCACAGCCGGTGGAAAAGAATCGGGATAGGATTCGGGCAGAAATCATGTTCATGGATGCGATTATTAACGTTACTGTAGTGTGAAGCAGAGCAGGACCGAGTGTTGAGGGAGCTGAGCAAGGCCGCTGGAATGATTATTAATAAGATGAACGCAACACACGCCTCGCGAGAAGCGGGACTTTTATTATGCCACAGTCGCCGGCGCCATTTCCGCTTTTCCGGTCATGAGTATGAGGTACCGCAGCTCTGTTTATCATATTAGACACATCTGAGTGTGTTGAGAATGATGTTATGACGTTACTCTGTGCGTTCACTCGGTGGCTGCTGTGGCACTTGTTGCACACTGTAGTGAAAGTAAAGTGTTTCTGCCAAATAAAACTGAGGGTAACGCAGATATGACGCCATTGACAGGCGACTCCCTCACACGTCCCGGTTCATTGGTTAAAATAGCAATTTTCTCACAATTTACAAATAGTTGGAAACATTTGGGATATTGGAAGAACTCAACTGAACAAAATATATAACACTGGCCTAGTGGTTTTTGGATCTTTTACTGCAAAAATCCTACATAGTGCACCTTTAATGGGATGGAATTATTTTGATGTCAATTCCAATAGAGCTCAGCACAGTGACAGCGGGAATTACTTCAAAGAAAAAACAGAGGGGGAAAATGAATATGAAGACTTGGTTTGGCTCAAACTACTTTTTATGCTATCACTGAGCAAGTTGTGCAAATTCCATCTCGCGTTGACATAATAGCAGTAAATCTATTATTCTTTTGTTGCCTTTTCTCTTACAAACACCTTACAAACAAAGCCGTTTTCTTGCTCTCAAGAGAAGAGTAGAAACATATTACCGAAGGGCTCTTCTTCTCCTTGTTCTGCCCTCCTTCCTCTCTTTCTGTCTTTTTAATTATTGAAGAGCATGTTACCTTTCCCAGAGAAATCAATATGGAGCTACTGTAGCTTTGTCTCTGCTAACACGCCTGTGCTTTTCTCTTTACCCGGCTTGTTCAAACAGGCACACAAACACGTTTAGTTAAGTGGTGCTCAAAAAGTCTCTTTGTTAATTTCTTTCTTTGCTCCACTTCAGTGAACTTTATCTGCACAGCAAAAAATGCTTTTCTTATTTAGTATTTTTGCCTTGTTTCCAGTCCAAATATCTAAGAATTCTTAAATCAAGACGCATCTTTTAGATAAGTAAAATTAAATAAAATATTTTTTCTTGTTTTCTGGGGGGGAAATATCAAAATGAAACAAGCTAAATTATCTGCCAGTGGGGTAAGAAAAATAATCTTGTTTCTGTTTGAAATCTTATTTCGTGTTTCTGTCCCAAACAGAAACAAATTGTTCTTACCCCACGGGCAGATCATTTTGCCTGTTTTAAGCAAAAGCTCACTTGATTTAAGAATTTTTAGATATTTGGACTGGAAACAAGACAAAAATACTAAGTAAGAAAAGCATTTTTTGAAGTGTTCGTCTTAACACTTACCCACAAACCTCTTTCTCTTCCTATTTCTGTTGGCTTGGATTCCTTACAGGGAAATGACTTAAGATGACATGACTGGTCTCTCCAGGGATAACAACTGTCATGACTTACCTGGTGTGACTGACAGTTGAGGGCTGTAGGACTGATGTTAGGTGAGGATGACAGTGATGATGAAGATGGTGCGGGTGAAGGTGGACGAGCATTGCAAAGAACAGAGCTGGACAGGACGGTGAGACATTTTGTGAGGTAAAACACACACACCATTAAAAAGGAGATGGAAAGTATATGCATAGTATTAGTCTGTTAAAGCACTAACATGCATGTACACACACACACACACACACACACACACTCTTTTTTTTTTCTTCTTACCCTCAGAGTGGTGGGACAGGATGAGTAGGTTGACACAAGACGCTCCGGCCCCGGAGCCAAAGATAGTGATCCGTTCAGGGTCGCCACCGAAGTGTCCAATATTCTCATTCAGCCAACGCAAGGCCTGGATTTGATCCAGAAGGCCATAGTTCCCTTTGGCAGACTGATCTCCAGTGCTAAGAAAACCTGCAGTTAAGAAAATATCATAGTTGTTTAAACTTCTATAGCTGTGAATGGGAGACGACCGCAAATATAATGTTTGTACTCCCACTTGCTCCAATAGCAAAATAAGAAATACATGATAGCTTTTCCACAACTTTCCAAAAGAGGGGGATAATATAAAGAGATTGATTGCAGCAGTCAGAAGAGAGAAAGATGTCAAATTTGCCCTCAATCCCACAGCCGTTGTAATAGAAACACCCTCGTGTTCATTCTTTTTTTTTTTTTTCATTTACTGCCAAGGCAATATAACACAAAGTACAGCATTATAAATGTATATTGAATTTTTAAAGAATCAAAATATGAAAATCTTTACTAGATGGAAATACATCATCACAGTCCAAAGTGTCCATTAGATGAGAAATTTAAAGTGGCCCATTATGCTTTTTTTTTTTTTTTTAAAGGTTTCTGATTTTGTTTTGGAGTCTCCCGCAACAGGTTTACATGCATCCAAGGTCAATAAACACTTTAATTTTCTCATAATGTACTTCCACATCACTTCATTTCTCAAAGAGTCTGAAGATTCAATCTCTCTAAACCCCTCCTTTCTGAGAGCCTACTCTGCTCTGATTGGTCAGATGGCCCAGTCTGTTGTGATTGGTCTATGCTCTGATTGGTCAGATGGCTTAGTCTGCTGTGATTGGTCTGTTCTGATTGGTCAGATGGCCCAGTCTGTTGTGATTGGTCTACTCTTCTCTGATTGGTCAGATGGCCCAGTCTGTTGTGATTGGTCTACTCTTCTCTGATTGGTCAGATGGCCTAGTCTGTTGTGATTGGTCTATGCTCTGATTGGTCAGATGGCTTAGTCTGCTGTGATTGGTCTGTTCTGATTGGTCAGATGGCCCAGTCTGTTGTGATTGGTCTACTCTTCTTTGATTGGTCAGATGGCCCAGTCTGTTGTGATTGGTCTACTCTTCTCTGATTGGTCAGATGGCTCAGTCATTTTGGCATTGTTTAGCAGTAAATCAGTAGAACTTTATTTTACAGTCCTGTTCCCCATGTACATACTATGTACTTATTATAGTAATTGCAATAACTGGGTAATAACTAGGTATTAACCCCGAACCTACCCCTAGACCAAATCTTAACCCATGTAGTTACCTTATATTACCCAGTATTTTCTTAGGTAAGTACACTGTAAGTACACGCAAGTGCACACACTGTAAAATAAAGTCTTTTCATCTATAAAACTGATGTGAACTGCTGAACAGTAGCTCACTGAAGAAGAAATTATGAAAAAATGGTGGACTGAACCCTCCCCTCCCACCCACCCCACCCCAGATTTTATCTTATTTAGTCAAATGTCTGCTGATAACAGCAGTGTATGAATGTAGGTGAGAGTTTGTATGAGGCAGTAGAAAATACAGAGAAGAGAGAGAGAGAGAGAGAGAGAGAGAGAGAGAGAGAGAATGAGTGGGTGCTCTAATTTGGAAAAAACTGTTTCATCTGCCTCCAAGTCACCAGGAACTTTACTGATCAAAGTCTGACACACACACACACACACACACACACACACACACACACACACACACACACACACACACACACACACACACACACACACACAGAGAGAGAGAGAGAGGCATATGATATGATATGATCTCCAGAGCGCATGTAAAAATATTCCACTGGAAATAAAATGCCTGGAACAAACTGCCTCATACATGGCAGTGTCCAAAACCAAATACATTGCTGCACTGGTGCCAGGTCAGTCAATGACTTGCGGCTCAGAGCGCGCAGGCGAAACACAATAAACGTGGTCATGTTATCTTGCTTTCGGAGGAGGATGCTGCTGTTTGGGAACACAGTCGTGTAATATAGTTCTTATACAGACTTTGCTCAGGCATTCCAGAACAACCAAAACAGCATTTCAGACGCTGTGCAACGAGATCGGTCCGCTGGTTAGTCCAGTTAGTCTGTCCCACAGCAAAGTCACGTCTTTTTTTTGAAGCGCATCAAGAGATTCAAGAGAGATTCAAGAGATTCAAGAGTTTTATTTGTCACATACACAGTTATATACAGAATATACAACCGGCAGTGAAATGTAAACAGGTCCGCTCCATGGACAGTGCAAATTCACAGTTAAAAACACAAGGAGGAAATTATAATAGAAATAGGATAAAAAAGTACTATCTATATATATACATCTATATCTGTAGAATTATAAATAATCAAGTCAAGTAGAAGAAAAAAAGTAAAAAATAAGAATAAAGAAGTGGAATAAAATAATTGAAGTAGACTGTGCAGTGAGTAAACTGTAGACTTATAAATATGTGGTTAACAAATGTACAAAGAGTATAATGTGCAAACAGGTTTATAACAGGTTGTTACACAGTAACAACGAGAACAGAAAGTGCAGTGCAATGTCAGTGTATCGATGGTCACGTGATGTTAAGTGACTGAGTTCAGGAGTCTGATGGCCTGGGGGAAGAAGTTCCTCCTGAGTCTCTCAGTTTTGGCCATCAGGCTTCGGAAGCGCTTACCAGATGGCAGCAGCGTGAAATGAGGGTTTGCAGGGTGATTAGAGTCCTTGATGATCTTAGTAGCTCTACCTTTACAGCGTTTGGCGTAGACGTCCTGCAGAGAAGGGAGAGCTGACCCTGAGATACGCTCGGATAAGCGCACGACTCTTTGCAGGGCTTTGCGGTCATGACTGGTGCTGTTCCCATACCACGCTGTGATGCACTGAGTTAATACAATTTCTATCGCCCCTAAATAGAAAGTTTTCAGGATAGCTGGTGAAACCCTGAATTTCCTCAGCTGGCGCAGGTGGTACAGTCTTTGCCTGGCTTTTTTCACCTGTGTCTGAATGTGAGCAGTCCAGGTCAGGTCCTCGGAGATGTTTACACCCAGGTACTTGAAGCTGCTCACTCTCTCTACTGGTGACCCGCTGATCATGAGGGGGGAGTATGTCCGTTGCTGTCTCTTCCTGAAGTCCACAATCATTTATTTGGTCTTGCCAACATTCAGAGAGAGACAGTTGTCCTGGTACCATGATGTTAGATGCTCCACCTCGTCCAAGTATGCCGTCTCATTGTTGTTGGAGATGAGGCCTAGGACAACAGTATCATCAGCAAATTTGATGATAGAGGTGGAGCTGTGTGTGGACAAAAAGTCATGCGTGTAGAGCGAGTAGAGCAGGGGACACAGCCCTGTGGAGCTCCCACACTCAGGGAGATGGAGGTGGAGGTGGACTGGCCTACTCTCACCACCTGAGGCCTGCCAGTGAGGAAGTCCTCAATCCAGTGGCAGAGAGAAGGATTCAGGCCGAGATCCAGGAGTTTGGAGGTTAGCTTGATGGGAATTATGGTGTTAAAGGCTGAGCTATAGTCAATAAATAGCAGCCTTATGTAGTTCCCACTTTTGCTGTCGATGTGAGTGAGGGAGGAGTGGAGGACATGAGAGATGGCATCTTCAGTCGATCTATTGGGACGATAGGCAAACTGAAGAGGGTCCAAAGTGTCAGGAATGAAGGTGCAAATGGTGTTTTTAATGAGTCTCTCAAAGACCTTCATGACTATAGACGTGAGAGCCACTGGACGATAGTCATTTAGGCAAGAGGGTTTACTGTTCTTAGGGACAGGGATGATGGTGGATTTTTTGAAGGAGGTGGGGACCACAGATGTAGCGAGGGACTCATTAAAGATAG
This sequence comes from Paracanthobrama guichenoti, assembly GCA_018749465.1. Lineage (NCBI taxonomy): Eukaryota > Metazoa > Chordata > Actinopteri > Cypriniformes > Gobionidae > Paracanthobrama > Paracanthobrama guichenoti. Next base: position 28,270,043 of record CM031949.1, read on the forward strand.
ATGTAAACAACCCGACGAGCTGATCAGCACAGGACCGCAGAACACGACCTGAAATACCATCCGGCCCGGCAGCTTTCCTGACGTCCACACGCTTGAGTGCTCTCCGAACTTCATCCTCCGAGACAGAGATCACGTGGTTGTTGCTGCTCTGAGTAATTTCCTCTAACGCGCCACTTGGCGGAGTCGCGTTGCCGCGGTTACAGTCAAAGCGAGCGTAGAAAGAGTTTAACTCGTTCACAAGCAACGGGTCAGCGCTCCCCTCTGCCGAGGATTTAGATCCAAACGAGCAGATGGACCTCAGACCTTGCCACATGCACCGCGAGTCGTTGAGTTGGAAATGAGACTCCACCCGGTCTTTGTAACGGAGTTTTGCGGCTTTAACTGCTCATCTGAGAGCATAGCAGGACGATCTGTATTCATTCATATTCCCTGAATGGAGACCGGCGTTGTAAGCAGCAGTGCGTGTGTTCACTGCAGCGCGGATTGAATTGTCCACCCACGGTTTCTGATTTGAGAAGGACGTTATTGTTATTGTTTGTGTGGCTTGCTCTGTAAGCGTGTTGATGAAGCAAAGCGCCACTCCGGTGAACTCGCTTACGTCGGCTGAACTCGCTCGGAACATGTCCCAGTCTACATCATCCAGAGCTGCCTGAAGCACGGTCTCTGAATGGGGCGACCAACGCTTAACTTCCCGCCTCACCGGGGTTCCTGAACGAGCTTTTGTTTGTATTCAGGAGTGAGGAAAATGGCGGCATGATCCGATTTGCCAAACGCTGGAAGTGACCACGCTTTATAGGCGTACCTTTATCGAGGAATTTATTCTATTTATGCATGTTTTCTTATCAGATAAAAAATTTATCCGCCTCAATTGAGCACATATGTTTTTTATGCACATTTTTAAGAATTGATGCATAACTTGGCGTTTACATCCAGAATTTTTATACAATATCCCAAAATGCACATTAAAAACAGGTGGGTGGAAACAGCTAATGAAGCCAGTGCGATTTCAAAGGAACCTTAATGGTACATTAAACACATCTGAGAAGCTCCTACTTTCAAGTTGGGCAGATATTATAATTGTCAGTAATGGTGAGTAATTAGCCTTACAACTGACTACAAGCTCATATACAAAACCTTAATATAATTACATCTACCATCTACCACTGAACTTGACAGTTAATGAGCACAAGCAAATTCATAATGATCTAAAACAGATCGAAATTATTATTTATTGACTAGAAAGCTTATTTCATAGTATAAATAGAATAATAATAATACATACATACATACAATTAAAGTTTGTGGTCTGTAAGATTTTAATATTTTTGAAAGAAGTCTCTTATGTTCACCAAGGCTGCATTTGTTAAAATGTAATGTATTCCTGTGATCAAAGCTGAATTTTCAGCATCATTACTCCAGTCTTCAGAGTCACATGACCCTTCAGAAATCATTCTAATATGAGGATTTGATGCTCAAGAAACATTTGATTATTATCAGTGTTGAAAACAGTTGTGCCGCTTAATGTGCAAACTGTGATACATGTTCTTCTGGATTCTTTGATGACTAAAAAGTTCAAAAGAACAGCAGAATAGAATCTTTTGTAACATAGTCTTCTCTATCACTTTTGATCCATTGAATGTGTCCTTGCTGAATAAAATGTATTTATTTAAACAAAAAAATACTGTATAAACTATTTTACAGCTTTCAATCACTTTGTCAGAGACTATTTTCAGTCTTATAATAGGCTAGAAAGAATGAATGAAACCGACCCGATGAAGGATGTTACACAAACATTGAATTGTGCCTTGATGCCTTCCTACATTCATACACTGTCTGTGAAAGTGCATCTTTCAGCTTTCAGACAGCTGTATTCTCACTTCTCAAAAATACATGAGCACAGAACTCTTCTTACTCTTCTCACCTAAGCCCCTTCAGATGGATTTCTGCGAATATCATGAGACTACCTGAATGTATAAGTGCTGTGTGACAGTGTGAGGTTGAGGAGATAAGAGAGGTTAGATTATGCTTGTGGAAGGACAGTTAATAATGGAGATTTATAGAGTTTTGTCTATCAGATGTATGTAGAGTTGACAGTGTGACAGCTGTGACTTGCATGATCATCATTTGCTGTGCATAAAATGACCATAAACACACACACACACACACACACACACACACACACACACACACACACACACACACACACACACACACACACACACACACACTTTGTTTGTTTTTGTGAATTGTGGGGACATTCCATAGGCGTAATGGTTTTTATACCGTACAAACCGTATTTTCTATCCCCCTACCCCTAAACCTACGCATCACAGGAAACTGCAAATTTTTATTTTCTCCCAAAAACTAATTTTGTATGATTTATAATCCTTTTGAAAAACGGGGATATGGGTAATGCCCTCATAAGTCACCCTCTCCTTGTAATACCTGTCATACCCATGCCATTATACACATTTGTGTCCTGATATGTCACACACACACACACACACACACACACACACACACACACACACACACACACACACACACACACACACACACACACACACACACACAGTTTTTCAGTATTGGCCTTGCAGGCAGATGTTTATGTTTTCACTTAAAGATTTCCAAGCTGTCAAAGGCTACATTCACAGTGGCAGTTTTTGGGATTGACAACCGCATTTACTATAGCGACAGTGACTAAAGTATTATCAACAATGGGAATGGCCATTAAACTGAAAAGTCTTATCACTTTTGACACGATGAGAGTCCAATCGAGCCGCAAGTACTAAAACCACACATGCAGCGCAGCTCTCTCTGTTCTGTTCACAGATCACATGTTTTCAGAGAATGCGGTTGTGAGTCCTGAAAATTTACGGGAGTTAATTCCAGATATAGAATACGGTTGTCACTCCCCTATATGACCGTATGTGTGGACTGACAACTGTATCCGGCTGCTGTGTGAACATGGCCTACATCAACCCTAAATGTCTTTGTAACTCATTCTTAAATTCATTCATATTAAAGGGGTACTTCACAGCTGGAAAGATGAATGTGTATTTAAATTTTGTCTTTTATGTAGTAGAAATGTGAAATTATTTTTTAAAGTTGGTGCAGTTCTAGGCTGAGAAAAGCCAGAAAATGTATTTTTGGCTCATGTGGATGAAAGACAACAACTCCCAGAATGCACTTGTTTCGCTGCCCTACGAGGCCACTCCCAAGCCATGGCTACCAGTTACATCTCTTGCCCACTGCGGCACCACCCCACCATCATTTTCACTTTTATAGTGATAAAATAATTTGGTTCAATTAGAGAACAGACACTACAATTAAAAACTGAACGTGTCTGCTCAGTACAATCTGAGAGAGCCTAACGAGAGTCGCAGCACAAACGCAGCAGGAGTCAGATTTCATTCATCAGAGAGTGAAGAGCTGACAGACCAGATGATTGCGGAAGATTTGGTTTCAAAGTGAAATGTGCCTATTTAAGGGTTTGTCATTGTACCGTTTTGTTGTTGTGTTTTCATGAACCCACAATTCAAGCAACCCACCCCCGAATTGGCGCTAATTTTAAACCGAAACTAAAATGAGCACGGCCGACCAGCATTCATTCACGGCCGCATTGTTATTTATTCACGGCCTCAGTCATTTCACGGCCACACAGTGCATGTCCAGTCTGGTGCATTTTCAGTTCATGCCTATGGAAGCTTAACTTTCATAGGAATTCATTGAGAACACTTGCTTTGCTCCGCACCGCTCCGTTATGAATGCCCAAGCTGTTACGTGCAGGTGCGGTAGGAAGCACACCATGAAGGAGGTAAGGAAAACAAAAGTCTTTAATCCAATTCACAAGTGTAGAAGGGGCAGAACACGTACACACAATCATGTGTAGACTAACAATAACCGACGAAGGACTGGACAACACAGGGAGTATAAATACACAGGGTGAAGGAGGGGACTAATTGGACACAGGTGGAGATGATAAACTATTCAGGGATAAATGAGAACAGACATGACAAAATGTAATTGTGACACAAGCGGCCGTCTGTGTCTTACATTCTGTGAGTGAGATCCCACCTCCAATGGGTGGGTTGGAAACATGCGGAACTAGCTCCTACTGGCTGTAGTCTCTTGCCTCTGGCCAAAAAAGCTTCAGATGACGCAAAATGATGATTTTGCATCATCAGAGGTTTTTTCCAGACATAAAATGCATAAATCTCTCATCTCAGGGGGATATGAGGGGGGGAAGCTCGGTCATTTGAATATACTCCCGGATTTCTACTGATACAAAGCTTAATGCTAAATAGCTGAACCTTTAACAATTTTCCATTGACCATTTCTATAAAACTTGTGTCATTTACATAAAATCAATTTGCTCATGCTTCAAGAAAATGCCCCTTGAAATTTCTGGCTTGGAAACAATTTTGTCTAATTCTTGTCGCTTTTTATTGAAAGTATAAGGGGTGAATTCACTAAAAAGTTGTGCCAGTTTAACTTGTACATGATCAAATGATAGAGCCATCACGCCCTTTTCATTTGCATGACTTCTTTAGTGAATTGTGTGCTAAAACAACTCAAACAGTGAAATAAACTGTTTGAGTGAAATAAACACTGCTAACAGCGGGGCACAATTCATTCCTAGTGAATCGCTCCCAAATTGTACCATTATTATGACAATTTTTAATCAATTCCAGCCCCTCAATAAACTGTTAGCATGCAGTCCACATCCACACACAGAATGTGGAGAGGGATATTAGGATTATTCCTCAAAGAGCATCAAAATAGACTGTGCAAAAACGTCACATCAAAGAGCGTCAGTTATGGAAATAAGATTATCCGCGGCTGTTAAGATTCATTACGTCACCTTTAGTACATTTCTCACCGCAGTCAAATGATTTGCTAGAACAATGCAACCTCTTGCTCAAACTCTTGCTTTGGCCTTAGTTCTCCTTAAAATAACAAAGTTAAATTGTTTTTTGGCCTGAGCTTTGAGCAGCCATTAAAACCACCACGGTCATTACTGAGATTTCACCCCCTAACATCTTCAGCTTTAGATTTATCTTCATTATCATTATTTCTAGGTCCTGTCAGCCACATTGTCTGTCTGTCTGTCTGTGTGTGTGTGTGTGGTGTGTGTGTGTGTGTGTGTGTGTGTGTGTGTGTGTGTGTGTGTCATCAGTAGTTAAACGACTCTGTAAAATTGGCTCTAAAAGAATCCTCAGCAGAAATTTGGATTGGAAAATAAGATCCCACTTTTTTTATTAGCTTTTGTGGTTCTGTGTGTGTGTGTGTGTGTGTGTGTGTGTGTGTGTGTGTGTGTGTGTGTGTGTGTGTGTGCGCGCATCTGTGTGTCTGTGTCTGTGTGCACAACACCTGATGAACCGCACTGAAGACCTTAGGTGACATTTCCTATAATGGCTTTAAAGAGATAATTTGCTTTTGCAATACAGCACAACCATTTTTTTTATAACCATAACGTTAAATTATACCAATTCTGTCATTTGACATTTGTGGATCATTTTCTAAATGCCTAGATTTGAGCAGAAAAAAAAAATTATGTCTGTATTTCAGCTCTCAAAATCAATGAACGGGAATCCAGCTGACTTGCCTGACTATTGACTGACACAGTAAATTTTCATGTTATCATCAGTTACACTATATTGCCACAAGTATTGGGACACCTCTCCAAATCATTGAATTCAGGTGTTCCAATCACTTCCATGGCCACAGGAGTATAAAATCAAACACCTAGGCATGCAGACGCTTCTACAAACATTTGTGAAAGAATGGGTCGCTCTCAGGAGCTCAGTGAACTCAAGCGTGGTACCGTGATAGGTTGCCATCTGTGTAATAAGTCCATTCGTGAAATTTCCTCACTACTAAATATTCCACGCTCAACTGTTAGTGGTATTATAACAAAGTGAAAGCAACTGGGACCAACAGCAACTCAGCCAAGAAGTGGTAGGCCACGTAAAATCACAGAGCGGGTTCAGCGCATGCTGAGGGTCACAGTCAATAGCTACAGACCTCCAAACTTCGTGTGGCATTCAGATTAGCTCAAGAACAGTGTGTAGAGAGGTTCATGGAATGGGTTTCCATGGCCGAGCAGCTCGTCCAAGCCTTACATCACCAAGTGCAATGCAAAGCGTTGGATGGACTCTGGAGCAGTGGAGACGTGTTCTCTGGAGTGACCAATCACGCTTCTCTGTCTGGCAATCCGACGGACGAGTCTGGGTTTGGTGGTTGCCAGGAGAATGGTACTTGCCTGACTGCATTGTGCCAAGTGTAAAGTTTGGTGGAGGGGGGATTATGGTGTTGGGTTGATTTTCAGGGGTTGAGCTTGGCCCCTTAGTTCCAGTGAAAGGAACTCTTAATGCTTCAGCATACCAAGACATTTTGGACAATTTCATGCTCTCAACTTTGTGGGAACAGTTTGGGGATGGCCCCTTCCTGTTCCAACATGACTGTGCAACAGTGCACAAAGCGTCGGCCCATAAAGACATGGATGAGCGAGTTTGGTGTGGAGGAACTTGACTGGCCTGCACAGAGTCCTGACCTCAACCCGATAGAACACCTTTGGGATGAATTAGAGCGGAGACTGTGAGCCAGGCCTTCTCGTCCAACATCAGTGCCTGACCTCACAAATGCGCTTGTATGTGCATGTAAAGGCAGGCGTCCCAAAACTTTTGGCAATATAGTGCATATCATTAGTTGATAAAATAAACTCACCATTTTTGTGAAATGCAAATCAATTTATCTATATTTTATTACAAATTTCTTTTTACCATAATATCATAATTAAATGAACATGGGGTGAATCTTTAAATCATTATACTTTGAGCAGATGTTTCTGTATTTGCCATATCCTCGGGAGCTACAATATAAAATTTACAGATGTTCCTTCATTTTCCCCTTTCCCTCATTGAAATGTTTTCTTGGGCTTTTTAATTTTGTTAATCAATTTATCACTTAATGTCACTTTCCATTAGTCTTTTGTAATCTCACTTTAAATAAGCCAGTTCCTTTCATCCTCCAGGAATGGAAAACATCATGTCAGGCAGTAAAACAACAGCATAAACTCTAAATATTAGTAATGTTTGTTAACTCTTAAACACTCCATTATTTTTGATACAACTAGAGACATCAGTATTTCAAAAGATGTTAAAAATATCAAGTCAGCCCCGTTATGTAAGCTATAACTCTCAATCACTCACAAAGCAAAGTATAACTTTCATCCTGTCAGATTCTGTTAGGCATCCTGCAGTTTTCTTGTAATGGTGTAAAAAAAGTGAATAAAGCGGCTGAAGCTTAACCAGGGCATATTTCCAGAAGTCTGTTGTAGCCTTTCACAGAAACTCCTCCTTGACACAAGAACACAAGAATATTAAGTTTTTCAAAAGTTAGAGATGCCACATAACAAGAATGACCCATATTTTGCCTCCTACACTCTTAAAAGTTAAGATTTCTTATTGGCATCTGTGGTTCCAAAAACCTTTAAAGGGGTCCTTGATTATGATTTCACTTTTTAAACTTCAGTTAGTGTGTAATGTTGCTGTTTGAGCATAAACAACATCTGCAAAGTTACAACGCTCAAAGTTCAATGCAAAGGGAGATATTTTTGTTTATAGAAAAGGTATACAACAAATGGCTGGTAGGGACTACAACGAGCTTCTTCACGGGTTAGTGGCATCACTAACCCTAAAATTTACATAAACCACGCCCCCAGGAACATGCAACAAAGGCCATGTTGAGAAGAGGAAGAGTTTTTGTAGTAGAGCACATTTAGGAGTCTGCTAAAGCTGTCGTTTGTTGTGTATTTATTGCAATACAGTACCTAACACAAATGCAATAGCATGTCATAAACGCAAGTTATAACCGTAATTAAACTAAACTACACCTGTTCTATCTTCATGCAGCAGATATTCTCTGGCTCTGTGCATCTTACAACAGTTCCCACATGAGCGATTTATAGATTATCATGACAGAATATGCTAATCAATGACTTGAAGATAGTTAACTCCACATCAGCTACATAAATTCATCAACTAACCTCAGAAACATCCTGCCTCATTCTACATGTCGTCACTTCTTCTTGAGTCTCTCTATCATTGTCCGACTCCGGTTTGAACATAAAAGGCTGAACAGTTTCTAGGGTAACTATTAAAATGCAATTTTACATTTCCTATTACATTTCCAAAGTAACCTTCCAAACACTTTTGTGTGTTTGTTGCTATTATATATGTAATTGCCACACACACACGCGCGCACACACACACACACACACGACTGCTATAGAAACTGTTTGCTGAAAGTAAGCACAGAGATGTGTGCATGGGTCTGTATACCGTTCCATCAGAATGAGATTTGAACCAAAATAATAAGCTAGGATCTCTTTCTTATTCTTCTGCTTTGTATTTCTCTCTTTCTCTTTGCTTTCTGTTTCTCTCTGCCTCCCTTTTCCATTTGCTCTCATTTGCTGTGCCCTCACACACTCTACTGGCCCTCCTGCCCAGGGTAATGGGGGGTGAAATAGGGGTGACAGTGGGCATTTGTAGTCCAGCACTGCATGATGGAACACAGAACACACAAGCGCTCGTACACACACCTCCACAGGTGCTCTAAATGCCAGTGGGGCAGCCACAGTCTGTGTGCAATATCAAGGCTGTAGAAAACAGTAAAGGCGTAATGCATTTAAGCACACACACACTCCACACACACACCAAAAAAAAAAAAAAAAAAACACACACACAAACAAAAGGCACTTATTTAAACACAATGTGCTTGAGAACAGATGTCCTCGCTGCATAAGTAATGCCATTCAGAGCCATTTTGAGAAAGCCATTTAAATTTTAGTTCAGTTCCTGAATTTGCATGGAGATGGATGCAGAACTGCAGTTCAAATCTGAATGGAAGAAAGTAAATTAAAATAATTTGTGAAGAAATCCATATTACTGTTAAAGGTGCTGTATGTAAGAATGACAGCTAGTAGTTGAAATGGGTACTGCAGTCCAAATTCAAAATATTGTTTGCCCTGCCCCCTCCTCCTCAGACTCACGTGGGTTGCCAGTTTGAGGACACGCAATAGAAACAAGCACAAATGACAATGGAAGGCAAGGTGACTTACACACTGAAAGTTGATAAGATGATTTATCCGTGTTTTAATGTACTTTTTTAGATTTTTAGATGGATGTCGAGGCTTTTTAAGGTCGGGTAGAATCTGCGATCACTGACCCAGTTTCTTCACTGGCTTCCATGGCTGCAATACACTGTGATTTCTGGAAACTGGCAACCCGGGATGTCGAAATACTATTATAAATACTATACTATAAACTTGGCAACGTGCCGTATGGCACAGACCAAAACAAAAACAGACACCATGACATGGAACTGACTGTAGCATGGTTTTTCAGAGAAATGAGTATGTGAACTCAGCATGTTTCCTAAATATCTGCAAACATATTATGGTATTTTTATGCTTTAGTACAGTCAAAAACTTACATACAGCACCTTTAACCTTAACTAGAATAGTTCATTTTGTAAAGTCAAACTTTAAATATTGGCTTGACAAAGCTTGGTTTAAAAGTTTAAAAACCCTTGAAGTTGGAGTTAATATAGGCTGAAAAGCGTGGATGGGTGGATGGATGGATGGATGGATGGATGAACAGATGATAGATAGATAGATAGATAGATAGATAGATAGATAGATAGATAGATAGATAGATAGATAGATAGATAGATAGATAGATAGATAGATAGATAGATAGATAGATAGATAGATAGATAGATTTTTCATTTTTATTATAGCTGCCTCTCCTCCCTGCACTGTCTATCATCTCATCATGTTTCCTCCATCTCTGTACATCTGTGTTGGTGGCATTGTTTGTGAAAATATACATACGTCTATTTACGTCTACTAACTAACTGTCTAACTATCATTACTTGCATTTATAACATCACATGCCTGCACGTTGAATGCTTTTTTTTCTTCAATGAGGGGGAGAAGGCGGGATGTAGGAGGACAGATTATGCTACAGTACTTGTATTATTGCACTGATTGGCTATTAGCTGTGAGCAGACAGTGTCAATCAATGTATTGGAGAAAATAGCGACCATAAATGTAAAGAAACTTTTACTTAAAAACGTAAAGTTACTTGTCATATTTTCCTAAGCAATATTTTTTTTTTTAAATAAGCCCAAAAAAACGCATCCTGCAACCCTTGATTTTTTTTACGCGACTTGACAAAAAAAGAAGCCCAAAGTCGCATATCATACGCGGACTTGGCAACTATGCTTGTGTGTCATCTGAAGTCTTGTTTTGGGTTAGTGCATCGATCTCTTCTTCTGCTCTTTTTCCTGTTGGGGCAGTCAGCCCCCTTCTGGACTGGAGTGTGGCTCTCCTGTGATTGACTGTGATCGAACCATGATGGTTTGGAACGAATGCATGTATCGTTACACCCCTAATAGATAAATATAGTTTTCTGCCTATAAAACTTCAACTTCAAGGGTTTAAAACTTTTTTCTAAACTTTTACAGACAGACAGACAGATCTACACACAAACCTTCAACTTCAAGGGTTTTAAACGGCAGCTTCTGTGACTCAGTAAATCAAATACATTTTATTTTGAGATGAGAGGACTGTGGGTGGAACTGAGGATGGTTAATGATTAATAATTAACATTCAGGCTCCTTTGTGTTTAACAGATGGCGTTTGAACCATAAATACCATCTCTTAACATCTTGACTCTGTCTTCTCCGTCTCCTCTGAACTTTTGTGCATTACTTGTCACATTTTGTTCCGCAATGTGAGAGACTGACCCTGTGTGACCGCTTCCCTGAGAGTGTCCGTGCAGCATCATGCTTCAGCGGTTGCATGACTTCCTGTGATCCCACGCTGCGTTTCCTCCCACAGCGCAGAACTTTCCCACCTCTTTCTCTTCACTTTCACAGCACTCAGGCCATCAGTGGCTCATGCACTCAAACAAATCTTTTCCCACTCATGCCCTCTCACTCTCTCCCCTGCTTTCTTGCCTTGCAGCATGATTAAAAAATGCAAATAATATGATACACTACAGTTCATTTTTATGCTGCAGATTGTGGCCGTTTGAGTCGAATCGAACATGGTGAATATTTTAGTAGATCTGTCTGATATCAGCTGTGTAAAGCATGAAATGAAGAGGGCCAAGAATATGAGGCTACATCTGTTTGGTGTAAAAAGGTGGAGGATCTAAAGTCAAAGGGTCAGAACTAGGAGTGTAATGCTACACAGAAGTCACGCTTCGGTATGTACCTCAGTACATTCGGTACAAAGTTCAATATTATGCTTTTTCAAGAAATCACGGGAAGATGAGCGAGAAGGAGAAAAAGTGGCATCTACATTTGAGCCTACTTCACCTTTCTCCACGAGGAGACAGCGAGTGAAGCGGCACCTGAGGCTTCCCATTTCCAAGACATACATATTTCATCACTGGACTGTAGTAAGACTTCCCCAACACAAATCAGCACAATGCCAAATTATTTCATCTCATTATAACAGCGGAAACAACTTAAAATACTCCATTTATGGTCATACGATAAGAGGAAGACATCATTAGAAACTATAAAGGGACTATATTTATTTGTGACACTGCTTTTATAAAATAAAGAAAACATGGATGCCGCTTTCTGTCGTCTTAGTTTCCTTTCCATGAGGTTTGTGGAGTGTGTCATAAAAATGAATCGAAACTCAGCGTATAGGCTACTAGTAAGCTCTGAATTTTTGTTTTGGATTGGTGCATAGATCATCTCTTCACAAAATATGTACAAAGAAAAAAAAAACACCTTTCTTGTCTCATCACATTTGGTTATGAATGAGTAGTTTGCATCACTGTATGTTACTGTGGTTGTAAAACGTATCCATCGTAAAACAGTTGTCAAATATTAAATGTTTGGCTACTTATATCTTACCACGCACACACTCTTTCACTGAAAGCGTCATATTGGGATTCACACTCATCTTCAGTGTACATTAAGCCCTGTCATCAAAATAATTTTGACGAGCGCCATTAAACCACTGAGGCAGACCAGCCTTTTTTTTTTTTTTTTGCTATCTTAATAACAAACATGTGTAATGGAGAGCAGCATTAAGAAATATCAAATATTGTGGGGGACTTGTCCCCCTCAGTGCCTATGGTGGTTACGGCCCTGCAGTAATCATAATATGAGAACAAGAATTATTTTTGCATCGCAGTGATTAGAATTTGAGGGGAAAATATGCTTAATTGTCATGAAAAAAATAGCTTTATTTTGTTCAAACAAAATATATTTTTGAATTTCTGTCTTTTGAGTTAGAAAGAAAAAACTACCTGGACATTTTCTTTAAAGGTTTCATGATTTTGCCCATTCTTTACATGCACCGTGCCAGTGGTCCCTCAGTACATCCACAATCTCCTCTAAAGCCATATAACCCTGCTGTTTGTCTGTCTCTAAATTCCTCCTTTCTTTGCCCTGAAAAAAAGCTGCCAGTCAAAACTGCCAGTGGTTCAGTGATGGAAGTGAAAGCGATGGACTCATGCATTCATAACTCACTCACACCATAAATAAATGAATACAATAAATTATACATTAACGTCATAATGTTTTTTCTTCATTATTGGGAATATTTCAGCAGAGAAATAAAGAGAGAGAGATGCACTCACACACAACACAGCACTCCTGTTGGGCCTTTCAGAATTCACAAAACTTTCATAATATTTTGTAACTGCCTGACATTTATTAATGCTCATCTATAAAAACAAATGGCTCATAAATACAGATTAGAATCACAGTTTCATATTTCTAAGGTAATACTTTACACTGTCTAACCAGATGAGAAAAAAATCTGCTTAGCAGGGAAAAAATGTGCTATAGACGATAAAGATCTGGTTGCCAATTCTGACGAAGAACTGCCTGGTTAGACAGGAAGATCGACAAGTAAATCTGCGTTTATCTGAAATAAATGATAACACAATAATAGACTGATGTGGGGAAAAAAAATCAATCTAAATTGCGGCATGGCAGTCTCCGGGAACGGTTGCACACAAAATCTCCCAAAAATAGTGGAAAATGCATATAGACACAGATATTTCTGCTCGTCCAAAGGTAATAAGTATAGACTATTTTACACATACTGTAGATATTATTGGACAGACATGAGAAAAACACAGCAGAATATCCAATTTGGTTATCAAGTTAAAGGTGAAATAAGCGATTTTTGGATTGGACCGAGCAAACAAACTTGTAGCCAATCAGCAGCAGGTCCTGTTCAAACATGATCTCTTAACCGTAATTTACCAGTAAAAACTGTATGTGTGAAAGGGGCTAGTAAGTATAGACTGTCTATAGGACTGAGAGACTGAATTTGCATAAACTTTACTGCATGGGAAGTTTTTATGGGTGTTCTTTCAAAATACTGAACACATTTTCTGGAGTTTCTTTAAAGTGCTTCTTACTCTGCATCTGTTTCTCCTCTCTCTCTCTCTCTCTCTCTCTCTCTCTATTCTGCAGTGTGCAGGGTTTGTATAGTTTGGCTTTTGGGAGAGACTTGAGTTTTTGTGTTTATCAACTGTGTGTGTAGGGAACAGCGCAATGCACCAGTGCTACCTGAAAACACACAGTTATACACACTTTCTGTCTCTATTTCTCACAGACAAACAGAAACAGTCTAATACAGACACACTCCGAAGACTACACCTCAATCGTTTTAGGATTGACAATACTAGTATCTGTGTTTGAGTGTAAGAACGAGACCTTTAACTTCGGTTACACTTTTTTATTTCAGTAGTCCACTTTAGACATTCTTTAAGCAACTATAAGCAACTTTGCAACTACATGTCAACTAACTAATTAATTTGCAACTACAAACTCATTATAGGATAAGTAGACTGTTAGGTTAGGGTTCGGATTAGTAGAATAAGTTGACGTAGTTGCAAAGTTACTTACAGTAGAATGTCTGTAGGGGAGCATCAAAATAAAAGACAAATAAAAAAAAGGTAAATGATAACCAAGCTGGTTTTAAGCTGGCCTCTCATTTTAGACTGCCATTGTTTCTCAGAGATGGTAACAGTCACAGTGATGTGGCAGTAGGCCTATAGTGAGTAAGTAAGTAATAGTATCAGTGCCATAATGGTAACAATGACACAACAGTAACAGTGCCAGATACATTTCTGGGGAAAAGGGGATGAGTAAGAGATGGAAAACGCAGATGCTCAGTGGGAGAATAACGAGAACAACACACAGAGAGGAAGAGACGGCAAGAAAAAGATGTTCTCATATTTATTTGATGATGGAGCAGAGGCTTTTACTGGCAGGTGTAAAGAGCCCTCTCCTCTGTTAACCGAAACAGTCCCAGATAGACAAAGAGCTAAAAACATTCATCTCTCTTCATACAGCACACACACAACATCTCAAATATAGACTACTAGTAACTGTTCTCAGGCGCTGTGCCATTGTGATATTTCCTCACACACATTATCTCTCACCTTAAGAAAACATTAAATCTCTCACAGGAGAAGACTTTCTTTGATGGAGAAAGGGTGTGGCCTCAAAATGAAAGGTGCAGTAAGCAATTTCTGAGAAACGCTATTGAAATTCAGACTGTAAACAAGCATCACAACACACTTGTATATAATCAGCAGTAGTGGGCGTGTACACTCATGATTGGGGTGAGTTTGTTTGTGAGCATCACAACACACTTGTAGTCAATCAGCAGTAGGGGGCGTTTCCACTCATGATTGGGGTGTGTTTGTTTGCGAGCATCACAACACACTTGTATCCAATCAGCAGTAGGGGGCGTGTCCACTCATGATTGGGGTGAGTTTGTTTGTGAGCATCACAACACACTTGTATCCAATCAGCAGTAGGGGGCGTGTCCACTCATGATTGGGGTGTGTTTGTTTGCGAGCATCACAACACACTTGTAGCCAATCAGCAGTAGGGGGCGTTTCCACTCATGATTGGGGTGTGTTTGTTTGTGAGCATCACAACACACTTATAGCCAATCAGGGTAGGGGGCGTGTCCACTCATGATGGGGTGTGTTTGTTTGCGAGCATCACAACACACTTGTAGCCAATCAGCAGTAGGGGGCGTGTCCACTCATGATGGGGGTGTGTTTGTTTGTGAGCACCACAACATACTTGAGATCAATCAGCCATAGGGGCATTGTCCACTCATGATGGGGTGTGTTTGTTTGTGAGCAACACAACACACTTGTAGCCAATCAGGGTAGGGGGCGTGTCCACTCATGATGGGGGTATGTTTGTTTGCGAGCACAACACACTTGCAGACAATCAGCAGTTGGGGCGTGTCCACTCATGATGGGAGTGTGTTTGTTTGCGAGCATCACAACATATTTGTAGACAATCAGCCGTAGGAGGTGTGTCCACTCATGATGGGGGTGTGTTTGTTTGCGAGCACCACAACACACTTGTAGCCAATCGGGATAGGGGGCGTGTCCACTCATGATGGGGTGTGTTTGTTTTTGCGAGCACCACAACACACTTGTAGACAATCAGCCATAGGAGGTGTGTCCACTCATGATGGGGGTGTGTTTGTTTGAGAGCAGCACAACATACTTGTAGCCAATCAGGGTAGGGGGTGTGTCCACTCATGATAGGGGTGTGTTTGTTTGAGAGCATCACAACATACTTGTAGCCAATCAGCAGTAGGGGGCGTTTCCACTCATGATTGGGGTGTGTTTGTTTGCGAGCATCACAACACACTTGTAGTCAATCAGCCGTAGGGGGCGTGTCCACTCATGATAGGGATGTGTTTGTTTGCGAGCACAACAACACACTTGTAGCCAATCAGCAGTAGGGGGGTGTCCACTCATGATGGGGGTGTTCTCAGAAATAGCTTACTGTACCTTTAAAAATGAATGATGCAGACATAATGCCAGCAGGGGCCACTCATACTTCATTAAATCAATTATAAACAGGTACTTTGCTGAAATATATAATACATAGAACAGTTCTGACAGTATATTGTTTGTTTATGTTGTGCAGTGATTAAAAGATCTGTTCGGTGATGCGGTACGATGCCGTATGTTATCGTAAATAAAACATGATTATTGACCAATCAGCATCAAGGACTGGAATTATTTGTTTTACAATAAGAGTTCCACTGCTGCTGAAAGGCCAGTCATGGCAGCCACAGTTCACTGTTGCCTGGCAACCTTCCAAAGCTGCTGCAAAGAGACTTGCCTGTTCTGTGACGAGACAATTCTTGTCGGTCTACATCTGTCTCTGTCCTTCTCTCTGTGACTCTGTATC
Source organism: Paracanthobrama guichenoti (assembly GCA_018749465.1). Taxonomy (NCBI): domain Eukaryota; kingdom Metazoa; phylum Chordata; class Actinopteri; order Cypriniformes; family Gobionidae; genus Paracanthobrama; species Paracanthobrama guichenoti. The sequence continues at coordinate 28,286,327 of CM031949.1, forward strand.
TCTCTGAGTGTGTGTGTTTGTGTATGTTTCTCTCTAGAATGGCACACTTGTGTGAGTGTATGACTGTGTTTGTGGGTCCTTTGTTTGTCATGAATTTGCAGCTTCAGGTAAGCAGCACATACCTAAAGAGATAACAGAGGAGGTTTAAAAAGAGTGATAGAAAACATGGAGAAAGATTCATCAAGATGGAGGGAGAGAGTAAATGTGATGAGTGGCCCGCAGGAAGACGCCACCAGGAATGATTGAAATAGACAAAGATAAACACAGAGAACAAAGAATGAGGGAAAACAAGGTGAGACTAAAATACACAAAACGTGATAAACATCAAGATGAAGAGTGAAAAAGAGTAAATAAAAAAGGACTAGCTGGGTTCACATCTTTTTTTATGAGAATATTGGGATATAGCATTAAAATTGCTAGATGGAATCACCAAGATGTGAATTCAATTTCCAAAACGCACATAAAAAATGTATACAGCAAATTCAAGTGGATTTGTTTTATTCCCTAATTTGTCATGCACATAAATTACAAACAAAAAAATTCTGAAATGCTAGAGCCAGAGCTAAAATATGTTTTGTTAATTATTACTTTTTTTTGTACAAATATTTTATATAATAAATTTAATTATTTCTTTTATTTAAATTGGTACATTTAAAATGAAGTCAAAATGTTTTACTACAAATAAAATAAGCGCAAGCCATTTATTAGCTTTACCAAAAGAACATACTTGGCAAATACTTAGACGGAAACATGGGGTGTTCTCAATCAGCTCCCTAGTTCAGTAGTCGGCCATTTTAAGGGCTGTCTCAATTGCAAAATCCTTCCAATGCACTTAAACGCTCACTCCCTTATAATTCCTAATGCACCATGAAAAATGCTTCCTTAACAGAAGATCTTAAGCACAAAACAATCACGTGAGCCAACTCACCATACATGACACATGACTGATGTTTTAAAAAACAAACTATTATTTAATTACACACTATATTGGCAAAAGTATTGGGACACCTCTCCAAATTATTGAATTCAGGTGTTCCAATCACTTCCATGGCCACATGTGTATAAAATCAAGCACCTAGGCATGCAGACGCTTCTACAAACATTTGTGAAAGAATGGGTCGCTCTCAGGAGCTCAGTGAACTCAAGCGTGTTACCGTGATGGGTTGCCACCTGTGCAATAAGGATGCAGTGATGTAAAGCACGCCACCACTGGACTCTAGAGCAGTGGAGACGTGTTCTCTGGAGTGACCAATCACGCTTCTCTGTCTGGCAATCTGATGGACGAGTCTGGGTTTGCCAGGAGAACAGTACTTGCCTGACTGCATTGTGCCAAGTGTAAAGTTTGGTGGAGGGAGTTATGTGTGGGGCTGTTTTTCAGGGTTTGGGCTTGGCCCCTCAGTTCCAGTGAAAGGAACTCTTAATGCTTCAGCATACCAAGACATTTTGGACAATTTCATGCTCCCAACTTGACTGGCCTGCACAGAGTCCTGACCTCAACCCGATAGAACACCTTTGGGATGAATTAGAGCGGAGACTGTGAGCCAGGCCTTCTCATCCAACATCAGTGTCTGACCTCACAAATGCGCTTCTAGAGGAATGGTCAAAAATTCCCATAAACACACTCCTAAACCTTGTGGAAAGCCTTCCCAGAAGAGTTGAAGCTGTTGTAGCTGCAAAGGGTGGGCCAACTCCATATTAAACCCTACGGATTAAGAATGGGATGTCATTAAAGTTCATGTGCATGTAAAGGCAGGCGTCTCAAAACTTTTGGCAATATAGTGTATTTCACCATAAACATACATCATTAAACAGGTAATGAACATAATCTAGCTAACATTTATAATTAATTTACATCTGAAATGTTGCAAGGATGAGGAACAATCAAAGTATTGTATCATAATGTCCTTTTAAATAACATAAACAAATAATGTCAGAAAGGTGTGATGCTGTTGTTCATAAATGTCACCGAATTTGTGTTGCGAACTAAGAAGCTGATTAAAACTCCCCCATACGGATGTAAATGACAAGCAAAAAACTCCACAGCAAAGATTCTGTAATGGATACTATGGTAAAAACTGTGCATCACAAATGCTACTCCTAGAAAACTAATTCTGTGAGTCTGTGACACCATTGTGGGGTAGTTTATTAGTATTTGACTGACAGACAGACAGTGAGTGAGTGAGTGAGTGAGTGAGTGAGTGAGTGTGTGTGTGTGTGTGTGTGTGTGTGTGTGTGTGTGTCCTTCTCATGAGCTCCATCTATCATTCTCCACACAGTTACACACACACACACACAGAATAATATTGCATTTTGAAATGATGGATCTCACTTCATGCTTTATAAAACCCCCAACCTCTTCTTTATGAAAATTAAAAATTCTACATTTTTCCCATCAATCTAATATTTCAAACCAGAGACTCATTACTTCACTAATTAGTACTGTGAATATCTCATTTTCAACAAAATATTAAATCACGCTCTGATTGTAATGAGAAAATTATGATACGATCATTAAATATGCTGATGGTACTGATTATTCCAGGATTAAAAAGGCTTCACATGTTCAATACCCCAATCAATATGTGTGCGAGAGAGCAATATGGACGCATTCATCATCCCAGTACACATCTTCCAGCACTCTCAGAAACAACTTTATTGGTATTATTATTATTATTATTATTAGCTGTAAGCTAGTGAATATGCATCTCAGTGTTGAGCCGAAATGGCAGGTTTGGGATGAATAGTTGGAGATTGGTAGCCATGATCTTATCTTGCCTCCTAATTACCATGCTGCAGTCAGACAGCCTTATCCAGCCAATGGCATCACAGCCTGCCTCATCATATTCATAAGCTGATTTGAATATGGATTAATTCGTGCAAAGGCTCAAAATCCCCAGGCCTTAGCTCCCAGGTCTTAAATGCTGACTAGCTTGAAGTGATTCCAGTTGACGCATTAACAACTTCTTAGTCAGCTGTGTTGAAAAGCAGTAACAATGCATTTCATTACATGCTTTTGTGTTTGTGATACTCTGAGAAAGTAATGCAGAGTGACAGATTTGAAGGAGGCTCAGTAATTCAGAACTTTGTCAAAATTGGGAAAAAAGCAAGTGACAGTTTGATCATCACTGTGACGGCAGGAGCGCTCGAACATGCCCCCTTCAAAACTTTTGGAAGGAACGTTATAGATATTTAGCCAATTTCTTTCAAACACTGGCAGTTAACACTCTGGGGTCAACAACAGACCCGGCGTCAGAGACCAATTCACGGATGGGCATTGGGGATGGGGGATGGGGGATGGTACACAAATGAGATAAACCTAATTGCATAATAACATTAATTATTAATTAAATGGACAAAAAAATATTAACGTACCACAACATTGACACGATACAACAGAGGAGCCGTAAAGCATTGGACCTAGCCTACTGAGGCAGTCTAAATACAAGCAGGGCTCAACATTAACGCTTGTCCGGGACAAGTGGATTTTTAAAAGGGCAAGTAAAAGAGAATTTTACTTGCCTGACTGGACAAGTAGCCTAGCCTGATTAAAACGGCAATAACAAAAAATAACTAGGGAATCAACAAGACGCGAGCATGATTCTGCATTCATTTAGTGTTAGTGGTGATCGATAGTGCATAATGATATAATGAACTGACGCTAACAAGGTTTTGCTGTTGAGGCTTGTGCTGCCTCTCGAGGAGAAATGAGACACAAAGAAACTCAGTTAACATATATTAGGCTGCTGTCACTTTAAGAGCTGCACAGATCCAATATATTGATACACGCGTTTTATTTCTCAACTATTTACGCTCAATTAAGACATAACCGACTGTGTTTACGGATATTTTTCTGTGTATTTGTATGCTTCAGTGCAAAAACTTGGAAGAGAACTTAGTTCAGTATCACACATTATTCACTATGAGAGGTGGATTTCTGTGCACTCGGTTTGAATGTGTGTGCAGCACAGTAAACAGTGCGCAGGTCTTCTAGCGCTTGAATGGTTCTGAGCAGTGTAGTAGTACTCAAGACTCAGACTCGGTCTTGGACTTGGTCTTATCATGGACACATATTAGGAACTGGACTTATTTTCGAGTTCACTCGAGTCCCATTCAAAATATTTCATGGTTATTACTGTATGTCAATAATTCTTTAAATTGATGTTTGATGTCCAATGATTGGTGATTTTCTTGTGCGCAACTGTGCATGACTTCTGACTAACGTTAGTGCAAAGACACCCACCAGGTTCTCTCCCACACCTGTGACCCGCCCGCTCTCGCTTCTATTTTACGCTGTGTCCACCTGCCATCAACCTGTAGTGATCCCGCTTTCCAGAAAGGCACATTGGTACATTATTTGTCTCAACTGTGTCATTTTTATATATTTACTGTTTACAAAGTAGGACAAAAATGTCATAGAGAAAACCAAATCTTGTTTAATTAAATGATAAAATGAATAAAGATACGATGACAGATGACAGTCTCAACACTGAGCATCTCCCCCAAAAAATGTCTCACAGAAGGCCGCCCACCCTCTCCCTTCCGCACATTCACATTACATTAAAAAGGCAGCAATTTTTCTGCATTTTTTTGCACACCCTCCATAACTAAAAAGTTAATCAAATGAAGTTCTAATGTTGTTTGTGGATTTTCTCTGGTCTCTGTCTCGACTCGGACTCAACCCTCTTTGAACTTGGCCTCGACTCGGACTCAACCCCCTCTGAACTCGGCCTTGACTCGGACTCAACCCTCTCTGGTCTCGGTCTCGACTCGGACTCAACCCCCTCTGGTCTCGGTCTCGACTCGGACTCAACCCTCTTTGAACTCGGTCTCGACTCGGACTCAACCCTCTTTGAACTCGGCCTCGACTCGGACTCAACCCTCTCTGGTCTCGGTCTCGACTCGGACTCAACCCTCTCTGGTCTCGGTCTCGACTCGGACTCAACCCCCTCTGAACTCGGTCTCGACTCGGACTCAACCCTCTCTGAACTCGGTCTCGACTCGGACTCAACCCTCTCTGAACTCGGTCTCGACTCGGACTCAACCCTCTTTGAACTTGGCCTCGACTCGGACTCAACCCTCTCTGGTCTCGGTCTCGACTCGGACTCAACCCTCTCTGGTCTCGGTCTCGACTCGGACTCAACCCTCTCTGGTCTCGGTCTCAACTTGGACTCAACCCTCTCTGAACTCGGTCTCGACTCGGACTTAACCCTCTCTGGTCTCAGTCTCGACTCGGACTCAACCCTCTCTGGTCTCGGTCTCGACTCGGACTCAACCCTCTCTGAACTCGGCCTCGACTCTGACTCAACCCTCTCTGGTCTCGGTCTCGACTCGGACTCAACCCTCTCTGGTCTCAGTCTCGACTCGGACTCAACCCTCTATGGTCTCAGTCTCGACTCGGACTCAACCCTCTCTGAACTTGGCCTTGACTCGGACTCAACCCTCTCTGAACTCGGTCTCGACTCGGACTCGAATGAGCTGGTCTCGACTACAACACTGGTTCAAAGTCATATAAGAGGAATCAATTTTAATTTGATAAAAAGTATCCAATTCCTGACCTTAAGTATTTGATTCCAGATTCCCAACCCTACACACACAAGCAATAAATCTATAATAACATTTAATTGTCTGCTTTTAAATGATCTAATTCAAAATGAAAACAAATATTCCCTGTTTATGTAATCTGTATGAAAAGCTCATTGAACTTCACTTTAACAGCACTTCTCCAGGGCCCTAAAACACCCTCAGAGCCCCAAATTTCGGTGCCTACTGCAATCCATGTCACTTTTTAGAAGTTGTATAAGATGAGTAGGTGGTTATGTGTATATTTGTGTGACAATCTCTCTTTAAATCTTACTTGCCGACCAGCTTGTTGATGCCACCACATTAACAGCTGCTGATAATGGAAGTTAGATTGAAAAGATTTCTTCCTCTCTTTCTGTCATCCTATTCCACTTTTTACAGGCGTTTGATAATCTCGTTCAGCTTTCTCTCATGCTATCGCCCATCAAGCGAGTACATCTCAAGCACATCTCAAACAAGAAAACCTTCTGTGTATCAAGGCCATCTTTGACACTGAGACAACATTTCAGAAACATTTACATTGCATAGACTAACATGTCTCAGTCTTTAACAATGGACTCAACAGATCTGCAGTCCTCGTTCTGAGGAGTATGTGTGTGTTGCTATGTGTTGATAAGAGAAAAACACACTCTGCTGAATAATATCTTATCTGTAACGCCAACGGGAGGAAAGAAAAAGACCAAATGCTCTGATTAGTTACTGCAGACTGTATTTTTGTACAGCAACAGCCTCCAACTCCAACCATTACAGAATGGGACAGAAAGAAAATGAAATGGAAAAAAGAAACAAAAGAGGAACAAAAATGAATGGAGTCTAACAATAAGAGTAAAATGTGGAAAATGGAGAAAAATGAGTAATAAAAAAGCAAACGAGGCAAGTTAATGAGTTGGACCAGTCATGGTTGCCCTCGGACAAAGAGGAAGTTGCAGTGGTATATGCAAATGCTGGTAATAAGACAGACATTGATTTATCCATATGTGGAGGGGCTCTGCCCTGACATGCCCATTCCTCATTGAACCTCTGTCAGAGACTCGGGACACTGCAAATGAGCGATATTGCGGTGAGTCATAATTCACTGCACGTCGAGAGTTGACCTGGAGCATATGTAGCATGCAGATAATTACAGGTAACGCAATTTTTGATGGGATTTTGCAGAGGAAACACTGGTTTCTGGCTTATCTAGAAGAATCAAAGACTTACTATGCACAGAGCCGCTCTGCCGCGGTTAAAAGAACTTCAAAGCAATCGACAAATATCAAACACACGCAAACTCAAATCATTAGGGGGAAAAACGCTTTAATCGAATAGGTGCTGATGTATGATATTTTAGCCCTGACTCCACAGCCCCTTAGGTGTCTTTTGGTAAATAAATCACAAGTTTAATACCATCTTCACAAGAGCAGCTAAGATCTTTTCGACCCAAATGAAGACTCGTGTCCTGCCAGTGGGTCCCAAACTTCAGATGGGTGCGTCCTCGCATGCTTAGTTGACCTGTTCTGCCTCAAAGGATAAGTGTGCATCTCTGGCCCTGTTTACACCTGGTATTAAGATGCATTTTGAGTGATCAGATCACAAGTGGTGTGGCATACACATTCCTGTTTACACCTGGTGTTTTAATCCGTCTCTTTTGTCCACTTTTAACCACTTCTGTCCTGATTGGGCATCCCTATGGGTGGGTAAATGTATGTTTTTTTCCAGATCATTCGATCTAATGGACAAAATAAGCTTGTGTTATTTACATATGAATGCGACCGGAGACAACAGAAAAACATACGGAGAGCATCAGCTTTCCTTTCTGCTCTGACAGCCGAGTGCTAGAAATCAGGAATGGTGAGAGAACATTGTGCTTTGGACGTTTTTCGTTTTTCAAACCAAACTTGGGTCTCCAGCCGAGAAAGTTTAAATCCCATCTGGCTAGCGTGCTTCCCATAATGTTCACCATTAGGTCAGTAGCGGAGAGTAGGTGTCTTTTGTGGCTGTTTGAATGCCATGAGCAATTACACTAAAAAAGCAATCCAGTCGAATGTGTTTGACTACCTCTGGAAGTGGCCAATAGTGGACAAACTCAAAATGTTTTAGACCCTGTATACACCTGTATTTAGTGTCATACACTTGTGATCCGATCGACCAAAACACATCTTAATTCCAGGTGTAAACAGAGCCTCTAACTGCTGTGGTGTTGTAAATGTGCTCCAGGTACTAACCGCTTTTTCTGATGCCCTGAAATGATCAATTCCATATTTGACTTTCTTATGTGGCTTCTCATTTGTTTCAATTGAAATGCCCATTTCCACATACTCTTAAAGGTTCAGTGTTTAGTATTTATGAGGATCTATTGACAGAAATGCAATATAATATACATAACTATGTTTTCAGTGATGTATAAAGACCTTACATAATGTCCCATTATGTTTTTTTTACCTTAGAATGAGCCATTTCTATCTCCATACACTGCGGGTCCCCTTACAGTGAAATCACCATTTTGCGCCACCATGTTTCTACAGTAGCCCTAAACGGACAAACTTCTCTACAGAGTGCTAGTCACTCTCTGCTCTCTTCGACAAAGACATTTTACATACACTGCACCTTTAAAGGGTACATAACACTCACAAATCTCATGTTAATCTGGAGTACCTATAGAGTAGTATTGCATCCTTTAGTTTTATCATACTTATAAAAGACAGATGTGCTGTACCAATCCTTTCCGAAAATAGCCGAGCTCGTGGAGGCGTGCAGTGGGTGGAGCTAAAGAGTCACGCACACACACACACACACACACACACACACACACACACACACACACACACACACACACACACACACACACACACACACACACACACACACACACACACACACACACACACACACACACACACACACTACATCATCAAATTATCCCTGGATAACTTTTGATTCACTATGCGTTCGTGTTGTTTACGTTATATGCACTTATACGCCGATTGCCAACAAAACATGATGCAAATGACGGAAATTTTACTTCCTGCCTGTGGTTGCGACTCATGACCATGATCTTTTATCGCTGGGACCGCTCCATCCTTCAGTTACAAACGATCTGCAAATCCAGCACTGAACTGAACTGGGTTTATAAAACATTCATCACCGAAATGGCGGGAACAAACAAACACACTTTCATGACTCTGTTGCTGCCCCAGAAAAACAAACTGCATCCACTGTTTCCTTAATGCTAGATTCTTTCTGAAGCTGAACAAGGTTATCTCTCTGTCACAACCAGAAGCACACTTCTTTAGTGACATTTTTGATTTTGTGGTCTAAAAACAAAATGACAGCGCTGCCGACGGCTCCCGTAAACCCGAACGAAGCTTGATGATGGGCACGCTCTTGCTCTCGCTTGGGTAGACATGCGCTCATCCGGGAGAAGTGCCCATACAAGGAATTCTGCCCTGTATGACGTCAAAAACTTTCCGAAACTCAAACAAACCCTGAAGGAGTGTATTTGGACCAGAAATACTCTGTCATACGTCCAATTTGTTTTTGTTTTTTAAACTTTGGCCATGTTTAGCATGAGAATCAACTCTTTAATGGTGTAAATAAGTCAGAATGCATGAAATAGCATTAGAAATCCCCTTTAAATAAGCAATTAGAGACCAAAAACATTGTTGTGATGTAGTGTTTAAAGGGATAGTTCAGACAAAAATGTAAATTCTTTCATCGTTTGAAAAGTCAGTGTGGTCCAAAACAACACTGGATCCCACTGACTTACAATATATGGACAAATATATTATTTTGTGTTCCACAAAACAGGTTTGGAACAAGATGAGGGTAAGTAAATGATGGCAGAATGTTTCATTTTTGTTCTTTCACATAGTCCTTCAGAATAAAGCAGACCAATCAGAGTTTAAGGCAAAAATGCACCTTCTCCTGAGACCAGTGCTCATAAATACTCCAAGTGATAGATTCTCACTGAACCTCTAAATAATAGATGTAGTAATTGCTTTTTTGAGCTCTTAATTTCACATGTGCTATCACCTACTAAGTGTTACCAGGGTGGTGGTATTTAAACTGGCACAGCCCATTTGCACATGACATTGCGTGAACGCCCGATTTGGTTCTGAGAAATGAGATGTGGATGACAGCAAGCTAATGAGAGCAACATCTGGGATTTGAGAGTGTGAAAGGGAAACTCTTGTTCTTTTCATTGGGTTCGATTGCCGGTCCCTGCCAAAATAGCACACTCCATCTGGACCAAGCTGTCAGCCAGGACAAACCAATGTGTTTGTAGAGGAAGAGTCAGTGTGAGAGAGGATATCCAGTAAAGGCAAATGATAATGTGTCCTTATGATAACTACACAAACAATTCATTAGTTAAACACACAATTGCTTTCAAATTGTGATGCTCTGAGAGGTGGTTGACAAAGGACAAGTGATCCTAGTCAGCGACCCAATTCACAACATATTAAACTTATAAAAGTATTATTTCCCTAAAATAGACCTGAGCTGGTCTGGCATATGTACAGTATGCAAAACCAAAGACATTGAAAGAATGTAGCTAGAAAGCTTTTAATCGAAAAGTGAGTCCCATAATGTAAGTGAGTGGTCATGAATATATTTGCAACAATGTTGTTGAATTAAATATGTGAAACTAATCTTTTAAAACCTGTTAAAATTACCATTTAATAAAGCAGCAAAATTTTCTTGAAATTAATGACGCTTACATTGCAATTTAGACACTTGCAAATGCACAAAATAAAGCTCCACAGAATGTGTCCCAAAAATAGGCTACATATAAAATTCTCTCTCTCTCTCTCTCTCTCTCTCTCTCTCTCTCTCTCTCTCTCTCTCTCTCTCTCTCTCTCTATATATATATATATATATATATATATATATATATATATATATATATATATATATATATATATATCTCAGGGATAACATTATGAACAGGTGACAGGTGTAGCATGTGAAGTGAATAACACTGATGATCTCTTCATCACCTGTTAGTGGGTGGGATATATTAGGCAACATTTTTTGAACAAGTTGATGTGTTAGAAGCAGGAAAAATGGGCAAGCGTAAGGATTTGAGTGAGTTTGACAAGGGCCAAATTGTGATGGCTAGACGACTGGATCAGAGCATCTCCAAAACTGCAGCTCTTGTGGGGTGTTCCCGGTCTGCAGTGGTCAGGATCTATCAAAAGTGATCCAAGGAAGGAACAGTGGAGAACCGGTGACAGGGTCATGGGCGGCCAAGGCTCATTGATGCACGTGGGGAGCGAAGGCTGGCCCGTGTGGTCCGATCAAACAGACGAGCTACTGTAGCTCAAATTGCTCAAGAAGTTAATGCTGGTTCTGATAGAAAGGTGTCAGAATACACAGTGCATCACAGTTTGTTGTGTATGGGGCGGCATAGCCACAGACCAGTCAGGGTGCCCATGCTGACCCCTGTCCACTGCTGAAAGTGCCAACAGTGGGCACGTGAGCATCAGAACTGGACAACGGAGTAATGGCCTGATAATAATGTTATGCCTGATCGGTGTATATATGTGCATGTACAAATGATGCATGTGAAAGAGAACTCTGATTGGCTGTTCAGCTTAGCGAACAAGTCAGTGCATGAGAATAAGAGCAAAAGTGATGAAAGCGAGCAAGTAAAGTATCTGGCTGTTATAATTTTACATCATCTTACCTGAGCAACACTGTATGAATATTTTCATAATAACATGAGCGGAGTGGAATAAAGAACATGATCAGCATCACTGATATTCAAAACGGTAAGCAAGCGCTGCTTTGTTTATGGTTTGTATACCTGCAGTCTTAGTTTCGCTTTCCCTTTTTGAATGACGAATATATCTGCTTAAATAGACAGTTCAGGCGCAGAACGCGCATGCTAGTTGACAGCCGCCTGTAGTCCTTTTGGTGAGTTCAGGTGCTGTTTTTTTCCCCGACGCAGGAGATGCAAGGCGACAACACAGTTGCTAGTTCTTTGGCGCCAGTTTGGTGTGTCCCTACCTTAATTCACACCATGGACACGGTAATGATGCCAGTCTGCCATCCGTTAATATAGTTTACATGTTTAGAAAACGTGGTTTTTCTACATTAATCAAAGCTGCTCAGAGTGAGTTCCTTGGACATTAAGTCTCCAGATATGAAAGCAAGGAACATGTTGGGAGGCATAAAAGGCCATTTCAGAAGCAATCTGTGATCATTCTTTCCCTTTAATAGCAGAAATGTGCATTCCTCCGATTGCGTATGACAGGATGTAAAAATGTATTCCTGCTCCTTATTTGGATCACGCATTCTCCGACTTCCTCAACTACAACCTCCTCTTTTCATGGCTGTTTGACAGTGAACAACCCTGGGAATTCGCCCCCATTTCCCCAGGAACACATTTTGCTGGCATGTGTCTTTTAGCGGCAGCTCAATACCACATAATCCACACTGAAAAACCCGCTCTGGCTCTAGGTCGAGAGGCCAAACAAATTCCCCGTTATCAGCGTTATTATTATTAGTAGCAATAATGTGGAAATAATTACGGAAAGCATGCCCCCAACCCCCTCCCGCTCCATTGGGTAGCAACTTGAATTAATAAAGAGAAAATTAAATCTCCAGCTTTCGTAGGGGAACATACAGCGTCGAATACAGGCTGGGCTTTTTCGCCATGGTAACCATTTAAGAATGATGAACCTATGGAAAGCCGTTTGTCTCTCTCTCATTTTTTCTCTCTCAGCCGTCTTAATCGCTCTGTTCATCCATGGAAGGATTCATAATTAATGGCCGTGATAATTGTAGAAGGAGAGAAGGAAAGAGGGAATGGGAGTGCAGTAATGAGCAGGGGAAAGAAAAGAGTGCGGCCTCAACACTTTTTCCCAGTTCTAAATATGGATCTGGCACAAATATTCACAGAGACGTGAATACACAAGTGCTGTGCGTCTGGGGATTAAAAACAGAGGGCAAAATGCAGGATCAATAGATCACACATACATACACAAAAAGACCTTAATTTACCATATATAACAATGTATGTGTAAAAACATGTGTCAGAGAACCCATTGGGCAAAGAGAAAAACATAGCCACAACTTGAACTTATGATATAATATAACCCTCCCAAGAGCAATCCTGCCTCAGTCACTTTACTCCAGTTAAACGCCAGTAGGAACATTAATCAAAGCATACAGATGTTTTCGTCTGTGAAACGGCATGTTGAAGCTGGTCAGTTAAAAAAGGACTATTACTTTTTCCACACTGAATAAAAACGTCCAAACAATTTACTATGATGAACAATATTCATTTGATGCATTTTAGCTTTTAGGAATTAATTCTTAAATGGGTCATGAACTGCATTTTATAATGTTCTCTGAGGTCAAGATTTTTACATAAAAAACATCAGCTATTTTCTATCATGTTTTTGACCCTCTCTTTCGTTTTCATAGGCATGTCGCACACTGTATAACCAAGAATATTAAGCTAAGAAATTCAAAGTTTAAGTAAGCAGAACTGTCAGATTTGTATTTTGTACTCATAAATTGTAATTGCTCTTGGCTAGGTTTAACTAGCTAATTCAGTAAATGCTAACTTACTAATTGGTAACAAATTGCTTTGATAGCATTAGCATAGCATAGCTTTTGCTGAATGAGTATGACAATATACAGTCCCTCCAGAAAAACGCGATCGCAGAATTCAATGCATAAATATGCGGACATTGGCTGATTATGGGGGGGCTGCATTTTTTCAAATACGCCGCACTTTCTCCACATAAATTGCCGATTTCCGCGTGCAAAATATGCGGGGCTTGCATGATTTCATAATCCCCACATTTTCGTTGCAAAAAAGTCACATATATCTTAGCAGAAAGTTGAAAAATTTTGCGTTTACTTCACACAAGAGCAGCCATTTTCCCCTATTGCCATGGAAACGTTATGAAGTGAAGTGAACATCATGGAAAAGCTGCAAACTCCGCCAGTATTAGAGGCTACGCAGTTATAGGCTGAATCCGAAATCGCCCCCATACCCTCAATTATTTGGCATTATTTGAGGGGACAGCCATTTGTAGTGGTGTCCAAAAGCATACTGGACAGTGCACTCATTCAATCCCACAATGCACCGCAATAACGAGTGTACAGCCGATGCACACAACGGCTGTCCCATTCACTCCTTCAAGTGAACTGTAGTAGTGGACTAATGTAGGGAATAGTGATTGAGGTTTTAGGGGACGATTTCGGATTCAGCCCGTTTTCATTTTCACAGTGGACTGTAGTTTCATTCAGGAGTTGATGCAACAGTTGTAAGATTGCACTTTTTTGTTACCAGTGGATACTAGTTTCAAAAACCTTACAATTGTAAGTATATTAGCAATATGTAAAGTTACAGTAAGAGATTGCACTTTGTGCATTGAAAGCACTTATTTTAACAGAAGATGTCTGTTTTGTAGCTACCTCGATCTGTAAAACAGGAAGCACACTTTTTTTTTATATATATTTTTTTTATTTATTCATTTTTACAGAAGTTGTAGCATATTCCTTTTGTAAAGCTACAGAACTTGTTTGACTCATCAATGTTTTGTAAGTTTGAGCCATGTGTTTATTAAGGTCTGAAATAAAACAAGATGAAAACTTAAATATTCCCAGCAGGTTCTGTGATGTAATACGCTTGCTTATCATAGGAAGTAATAAGAAATGACTCTTTACATTAAGGTAGTAGCCTAGTGAGAGCAGGGTGTTGGGGGAATCACTTTTTTTTTTCTCTTTTTCATCAAACCGCAGTTTTTGCAAGTTCCCGCAATTTCATTGCATAAATTTGCATAAATATCCTGCATATTCTATCGCATTTTTTAAGAAAATGTGCCGCAAAATCAAGGATTTTTGCCCGCAACAATCACAAAAAAGCAGCATTTTTCTGGAGGGACTGAATATAAAACATTTAACATATATGTGTTCTCAAACTAAGCTCATGCTCCACTCGTCAACATGATGAAACCCCCCCCAAAACCCTCAACATATAACAGAAACTCTTCTAAATTACCATAGCAAAACATTAAACACCACTAAATCTCCCACTTAACATTAATCGTGCACAAAAAACATGATATAACATTATATTTTAGCATTTACTCTCCCTTTTGAGTATCATGGCAAAGCATGCTGGGAAATAGAAATTCCAGCCCAGTTTCAGTTGAATTTAAGTTTGTCTAAATTAAAAAGAAACAAGTTCATAAAACTCAAAACAATGAAACAATTCCAAATACTTAAAATGTGACAGTTTTGTGAACTCGAAAGAAAACAGAAAGTTCTAAATACTCAAAAAAGTTTATTTTATTACACTAATTTGTTTAAATTTAAGTTAACCCCCAAACCAATTAATTACTTTGAGCATTAAGGTTTACAGTGAATTCAAGACTTGGCACTAAACACTCACTGCTATTATTGGGGAACAGTTTTGCATATTAAAATAATTTTCAATGTCCCCACCATTCCCCTTTGTTTTGAAACCGTCCAATGCTGAAAAATATCTTGTTACATAGTTAAAACATTTGCCAACAATGTGAAGCGTTTATGCGTATTACAGTACATAAGGATCATTATCAATTTCTATTATTCAAATCAGTAAATGATTGTTAGGCTGCATTAACTAGGTCAGCCGGAAACGGGAACACTTCCCATAACACCTGATGTACTCGTTACATCATAAGAAGAATGGCATCTACGCTAATGTTAGTCTCTCTGTTTATCCCGAGGTTTACTGCAGTCAGCCGGATCCGGGCCGTATCCAGATCAGATGGTGGACCTGCGCCTGGACATGACCAACTCATCCCTGAAATGTCTGCAGAGGGTGTCAATTAAACTCCCCCTGTAAATGCTGCATCGACACGACATCCTCATTAAACCCGTCTCCGGCGTGACGACTCCAATCTTTCGAACAATCTTACAAATATTGATTTGCCTAATATGAATTAAGACCTGCAATGTTGCCAGAATTATAATCATACACTGTTTGTTCGTCGGCCAGAGGAGAACTGGCACCCCGACTGAGCCTGGTTTCTCCCAAGGTTTTTTTCTCCATTCTGGCCCTGAAGGAGTTTTGGTTCCTTGCCACCGTTGCCTTTGGCTTTTGGCTTGCTCAGTTGGGGACACCTAAATTTCATCTATATTACCGATCTGCCCGCATTGACACTATATGATGCTTGAAATTAGCTGGATAACATCACCGCTTCACCAGAACGGCTGTACAAATTCTGTTGCATTATTTTCCTGTTAACAATGTGAAGCTGCTTTGAAACAATTGGACTTATTAAAAGCGCTATATAAATAAAGGTGATTTGATTTTGATTTGATAAGCTTTATACAATATATTGCCAAAAGTATTGGGACACCCCTCCAAATCATTGAATTCAGGTGTTCCAATCACTTCCATGGCCATAGGAGTATAAAGTCAAGCCCTAGGCATGCAGACGCTTCTACAAACATTTGTGAAAGAATGGGTCGCTCTCAGGAGCTCAGTGAACTCAAGCGTGTTACCGTGATGGGTTGCCACCTGTGCAAGTCCATTTGTGAAATTTCCTCACTACTAAATATTCCACAGTCAACTGTTAGTGGTATTATAACAAAGTGGAAGCAACTGGGAACAACAGCAACTTAGCCACGAAGTGGTAGGCCACGTAAAATCATGTGTGGCATTCATGTGGCCTTCGGATTAGCTCAAGATCAGTGTGTAGAGAGCTTCATGAAATGGGTTTCCATGGCCGAACAGCTCATCCAAGCCTTACATCACCAAGTGCAGTGCAGAGCGTGGGATGCAGTGGTGTAAAGCACGCCGCCACTGGACTCTAGAGCAGAGACGTGTTCTCTGGAGTGACCAATCACGCTTCTCTGTCTGGCAATCCGATGGACGAATCTGGGTGAAAGGAACTCTTAATGCTTCAGCATACCAAATAATTTTGTACAATTTCATGCTCTCAACTTTGTGGGAACAGTTTGGGGATGGCCCCTTCCTGTTCCAACATGACTGCGCACCAGTGCACAAAGCGTCGGTCCATAAAGACATGGATGAGCGATTTTGGTGTGGAAGAACTTGACTGGCCTGAAGTCCTGACCTCAACCCGATAGAACACCTTTGGGATGAATTAGAGCGGAGACTGTGAGCCAGGCCTTCTCGTCCAACATCAGTGCCTGACCTCACAAATGCACTTCTAGAAGAATGGTCAAAAATTCCCATAAACACACTTCTAAACCTTGTGGAAAGCCTTCCCAGAAGAGTTGAAGCTGTTATAGCTGCAAAGGGTGGGCCAACTCCATATTAAACCCTGTTTTGTTCTTCTTCAGGACACAAATGAAGATCTTTTTAATTAAATCCGAGAGTTTTCTGTCCTTTCATTGAAGCCTAAGCAAATACCACTTTGACGCTTCAAAAAGTTCATAAAGAGATCATAAAACTAATCCACATGAATCGAGCAGTTTAGTCAAAATTTTCTGAAGAGACTCGATCGCTTTATATGATGAACAGATTGAATTTAGGCTTTTAAAAGAAAAGAAAACTCTCAGATTTCATCAAAAAGATCTTCATTTGTGTTCCAAAGATGAAATTAATGTAATTAATGGCAGAATTTTAATTTTTGAAAATTAAACATCTGGCAACATCGGGCCGTTTTTCAGTGTCGGACGACTTCGTTTTTTCTGTGTTCTGCACCGTTGGCTCTAGTTGGACACCGTAGTTAAACAATTATTATTTTTTTTAATTATGGGGTTGATTCAACATGTAGAATCAGCGTCAGGCTGTCGGTGAGAAAGAGAACTCTGATTGGCTGTTCAGCTTAGTGAACAAGTCAGTGCATGAGAATAAGAGCAAAAGTGATGAAAGCGAGCAAGTAAAGTATCTGGCTGTTATAATTTTACATCATCTTACCTGAGCAACACTGTATGAATATTTTCATAATAACATGAGCGGAGTGGAATAAAGAACATGATCAGCATCACTGATATTCAAAACGGTAAGCAAGCGCTGCTTTGTTTATGGTTTGTATACCTGCAGTCTTAGTTTCGCTTTCCCTTTTTGAATGACGAATATATCTGCTTAAATAGACAGTTCAGGCGCAGAACGCGCATGCTAGTTGACAGCCGCCTGTAGTCCTTTTGGTGAGTTCAGGTGCTGTTTTTTTCCCCGACGCAGGAGATGCAAGGCGACAACACAGTTGCTAGTTCTTTGGCGCCAGTTTGGTGTGTCCCTACCTTAATTCACACCATGGACACGGTAATGATGCCAGTCTGCCATCCGTTAATATAGTTTACATGTTTAGAAAACGTGGTTTTTCTACATTAATCAAAGCTGCTCAGAGTGAGTTCCTTGGACATTAAGTCTCCAGATATGAAAGCAAGGAACCTGTTGGGAGGCATAAAAGGCCATTTCAGAAGCAATCTGTGATCATTCTTTCCCTTTAATAGCAGAAATGTGCATTCCTCCGATTGCGTATGACAGGATGTAAAAATGTATTCCTGCTCCTTATTTGGATCACGCATTCTCCGACTTCCTCAACTACAACCTCCTCTTTTCATGGCTGTTTGACAGTGAACAACCCTGGGAATTCGCCCCCATTTCCCCAGGAACACATTTTGCTGGCATGTGTCTTTTAGCGGCAGCTCAATACCACATAATCCACACTGAAAAACCCGCTCTGGCTCTAGGTCGAGAGGCCAAACAAATTCCCCGTTATCAGCGTTATTATTATTAGTAGCAATAATGTGGAAATAATTACGGAAAGCATGCCCCCAACCCCCTCCCGCTCCATTGGGTAGCAACTTGAATTAATAAAGAGAAAATTAAATCAAGCTTTTGTAGGGGAAGTGCATGTGTGAGGTCAGGCACTGATGTTGGACGAGAAGGCCTGGCTCGCAGACTCCGCTCTAATTCATCCCAAAGGTGTTCTATCGGGTTTCTATATGGATTAAGAATGGGATGTCAAAGTTAAAGTTCATGAGCATGAGCATGTAAAGGCAGGCGTCCCAAAACTTTTGACAATACGGTGTCTTGGTTGTGTAAATAAAGTTTAAGTATTTAGTTACCACAGTTATAGTTGACAGGATAACTTGTGGTGTTTTGTATAAACGGAATTATGAATGAATGCACCAGCATTCTTATTTGATAAAGTGGAAAATTTATACATTGTTATTATACAGTGTCATGTTTTTAAATAAAATGAAATGTGTTGCAATGTCTTACTGATGACAAAACAGATGTCATTCACTGAAACTTTTATTCAAAATAACAGCCAATGGCTTCGATAACAAAAGCAGTGTTTTCTAAGTGTTTTCTTCTGCATCCGGGCATCCTCGCATTAACCCCATTAATGCCGAAGCAAAGGAAATCACACTGTGTTGCGGATTCAATATAGTCTGCACTGCATCATCTTTTATCTTCAGTCTCTCTGAAAAGCCTGCCTTGAACAGTGTCTTGTTTAAAAATGAATCCGCAGTAAAATTTGGCTCTTCAAAACCAGAGAGCATTCTCAGAGGCATCTCCATGGTTTTGTTGCTGGAGTAATCCTGTGTTTGCGTCTGTCTCGTATTTACTACTACATGACATACATGAATCTATGGGCGGGGCTAAAGAGGAAATGATGTAGAAGTGGGCGTTGATCTTCTGCCATCACACTATGACATCATAATGTGACAAATTCCAAAACAAGTCATTTTGAGAGTTTGGATTCAATAAAAGCTGTTTTTGGACTAACAAGGACGTTTTGAGTTCTGAAACTTAAAGGATATTTTTTTAGTATAATGATGTACGTGATTTATATATGTGATTTTTATGGATGTACAGTAAAGGCCTGTTCACAGCAAGGATGATAACTACGCTATAACTTAAATTGCAGAGTTCACACCACAACTATAACGATAACAGCACAGAGAAACGATATCAATGGAATCACTTTCATAACAATTTTTTTTCCAGCTGATGAATGATAAAAACATTGACAGCCAATCAGAATCCAACTTTAAAGAGCTTGAGCATTTAAAGTGACAGTGATATTGTCCAGTGGTATGGATGCTAAAATCGTTATCTTCATAGCTATCGTTCTTGGTGTGAGTGGGCCTTAAAGGATTAGTTAACCCAAAAATGCTCACCCTCAAGCCATCCTAGTGTATATGACTTTCTTCTTTCAGCCAAACACAATCGGAGTTATATTAAAAAATGTCCTGGCTCTTCCAAGCTTTATAATGGGAGTGAATGGTACCTTAGATTTTGAAGCCCAAAAAAGCACATCCATCCATCATAAAAGTAATCTATACGGCTTCAGGGTGTTAATAAAGGCCTTCTGAAACAAAGCACAGGGTTTTTCTAAGAAAAATATCCATATTTATAACTTAAATATATAACAAACTATAATCACTGGCTTTTGGTAACGTCCGTATGCGAGCCTAGTTCTGGATAATGATGACCTCTTATATGTCAAAAAAATAAAAGGAAAATTAGATTTCGCAATTCATGACTCCTTTAATACGTGCTTAAATGCAACTCGATGATTCATAATTAGTTTTAATATTTAATCAAATATACATTCATAGTTGTCCGGGTTACAAACGACTTGCTTTCACTGCTGTATCTTGCTGGTTCAGCTGATATTTTCTGCCTTTTAGAGAATAGTGCAATGGAGAGCACACGTTTAAACGCCTCTGAAGTGCCTACGTCGCCTGGGGGAGTTTGTGTCGAGTGAATGCGTCCAGCATAAACAAAGCATAATTCTCTAGAACACAAAACAAGATCTTTTGAAAAATGTATTATAGATATATAATATATGACAAAGTACTTTTATTACATTTCATGACGGCTGAAATCTACTTTTTCTGTAGTCTCTTAATTTTTTGGAACATGTTCCTACTGCCATAGCCAAAACATCACTCATGTTAGACCACCCTTCGCTCTCTCCAGTTTCCTGTCTCATTAAATTTGAATTCAGATACACTTCTCTAACCTCATCCAGTTGCTGATAAAGTCTTTGTGCTCTATAGGCTTTCTTGCCAAATCTCACCAGTACATACTGACCTTCTATCCAATCTGCCAATAAAATCTCCCAGACTCTCTCTCTCTCAAAAAAAAAATGACCTGCCCTTTATTCTGAAGTTTATACATTTATTTCTGTCATGACAACTCTCTGGCATGGTAATAGATGTGACAGTGTTAATGAGTTTCTACATCTAGATTTAGATCTGCTACGCTGAGACTGTACAGAGACTTGCTACTGCCAATACACTGCTGTGAGCAAGTAAGACATGCTGCTGCTGTACAGTATAACATACATGAATTACCCGTAGCAGGTCCCTACAGGTGAAGCTGGGGAAGGTGGAGGGTTTCTGAAAGCTGCTACAGCAAATGATAGGTAAGTAGTTGAGCAGTGAGCTCATTGGCTACTGATACAGTGGGAACCAATCAGCTGCCCTATAGAGAATGATGTGATTGCAAGCAGATTGGGTTAAGCACCTTTCCGTCTGCGGCACCTAGAGTTTCATGACATAACTTTGTATTAAAGAGATATTAAGGAGATAACTAAACAGCGAATCAGAGCACAAACACAGAGATTCTCAATGAGATGGAAAAACGCATTTGAAAAAAGACCTCAAACAAACAGGTTGACCTTCTGTGCAGAATTAAATTAAAAAGCCCATAAATCAGTATTGGAGACTAGATGCAATTGTGATGCTCTATATTAAATAGGGATGCACCAAAATTTCGGCCGCCAAAAATGTTCTGCCGAAAATGGCATTATTGGTTTCGGGCCAAAATAAAAAAAACACCCAAAAACATAAACCGAAAATGAATGTCTTGAAGTGCTTAGGTTTCACTCATGGTCGAGCTGTTATCACACGTCTGCCTATCAAAGATTAAGCATTAGTGGTATTGAAGTATTTTAACGTTTCAGATGAGGACACCAAAGTTGCAAAACAAAATTACAGATACAGGAAAGCACCCCGATTCGTAGCAGTGTTGGAACAAGCACAGCCACACAACAAATAGAGACATGTATAGCTGAACCCATTGTCAGAAGTGACAATCCCCTTGACTACTGGCGCGGGAACAAAAGCCGCTTTCCATTGCTTGCGCGGATTGCACACAGGTATTTATCTGCCCCAAGCACCAGCACAGACAGTGAGAGACTATCCAGTGCAGCATCTCATGTTCTTAATGAGAAGAGGAACTGTCTTTCCTGTCAAAAAGCTGAGCAACTTTTGTTCTTAAAGAGAAACCTGCCATGTTTGCTTAAATAAACAGCAGTCCAATTGTCTGTGTGTATAGCAATTACGTTAAAATTTGCGTAGCCCTGTGCAACTGTGTTTCCTAAGTTCTTAAATGTTGTTTACAGTTTGAGTTTGGATTAAGTTCTATTGCTGCTTTTGCACTGCTGTTTTGCATTGTTTTGCACAGCAATTTAAAATGTAAGTGAAAAATTGTTTACATGCAGCAGGAGAATAGAGGCCCACTGCCATTCTGTGATTTATGTGTGCAGTTATTCAGATAATTGTGGATCTTTTTTTGCACAACTGTTAAAAAACAATTTTATTTAATGGAACATAAAACTTGAAGAATAATATTATTTGGTATTATTATTTATATTTATTGTTAAAAATATTTTAGGCTTTGTTATGTAACTGTTAATAAAAGTTTGATTATTCTATGGGTTTGTGATTCTTTTCATTTCAGATCCATTAAATTCAAGCAATTTGAATTTTCGGCTTCAGTTTCGGTTTTCGGCCAAATGCATCCAAAATTTTCGGTTTCGGCCCAGAATTTTCATTTCGGTGCATCACTAATATTAAAAACAACCTAGTGAGTGATGACACTTGTTCATGCTCCGCATTAGAGAAATAAGAGTTATGTCACAAAAAAGGTTCTGATGGATAAATGTGATTTTATGGATGTACAGTAAAGGCCCGTTCACACCTAGGATGATAACTATAATGATAAAGGTACATAGCTCTAAAAATCATTCTAAATATAAAATAATAGCAGCGTCTACCCCACAACTATAGTGAAAATGTCACAGAGCAACGATATCATTGGAATCACTTTCAGAACTATTTTTTTTCAGAACAGGCAATCAGAATCCATCTTTAAAGAGCTTGAGCATTTAAAGTGACTGCAGTGCACGCTAATATCGTTATAGTTATCTTTCTTGGTGTGAACGGGCCCAAAAATGAAAATTATCCCATAATTTATATGACTTTCTTCTTTCAGCCAAACACAATCTGAGTTATATTAAAGGGGTCCTTGATTATTATTTCACTCTTTTAACTTTTAGTTAGTGTGTAATGTTGCTGTTTGAGCATAAACAACATCTGCAAAGTTACAACGCTCAAAGTTCAAAGCAAAGGGAGATATTTTCTTTTACGGAAATTGATTTTTAAGGACTACAACAAATGGCTGGTAGGGACTACAGTGAGCTTATTCACGGGTTAGTGACATCACTAACGCTAAAATTTACATAAACCCCGCCCCCAGGAACACTTGAGAAGAGGAAAAGTTGTTGTAGCACATTTCGGAGTCTGCTCAAGCTATCGCATCCATATTTTCACATTTGAAGGATTGTGAAATTCTGAAATCCACTGCCGCTTCAATTGAAATACAGTATGTAACACAAGTGCAACAGCATGTCATACAACCAAGATGACAAGTTATAACCGTAATTAAACTAAACTACACCTGTTCTAGCTTCATGCAGCAGATATTCTCTGGCTCTGTACATCTTACAATATCCACATTTATAACTATAATCTTTGGCTTCCGGTAACGGCCGGACACGAGTCATGACCTCTAACAGCTTTTTGGGAATAAAAATCTAAGGTACCATTCACTCCCATTATAAAGTTTGGATTTTTTAATATAACTCCGATTGTGTTTGGCTGAAAGAAGAACGTCATATACTGTACAGCTATAGACTTGAGGGTGAGTAAATCATGGGATAATTTTCATTTTTGGATGAACTAACCCTTCAAGACTCCTCTTGGGAGCCCAAAACTGCCATTGAGATGAATGAGAAAGCAAACACAGCTCTCCAGGTACCATAGGCCTTCTTGTAGCTACCATACAAATCATCATCATGGCTGTGAGGTTGGGGGCAACTGTGACACTAGTTATTAAGTAAAATGGTATGACTGAATGGGAAAATTGACTCTATATAATATGTAATGAACATCATTTGATTAATTATCTAGTTGAAGACACTTTTTGACTCATCAGCTGATTAGCATATTTCAGTGAAAAGGGTTAAACTCATTCCACATAATTACAGCATAGGTTCCACTTAGACCTGCGAATAAGCACATATTATACCTGACAGACAAAATTACCATACAAAGGTGAAAACTATTTTGCAATAAGTACTGAATCAATGATATCATTAATCTAAGGTATGCTTTAATGTGACACAGTGGGCAATGAATTTTTGTCTTACAATTACAAATAGTTACAATTGCCCCCAAATGCTGTTATAATCACTCCTGCTCATTCTTATAGCAAAGATGGCAGGTTCAAAGTACCGAGAGTTAAGAAAATAAGTGTATTATAGAGTGCACGTTTAAAGAGAATAATTTAGTACCCCGCTGCTTTTGCTATACTGTAATTGTCAGGTTAGTGAGAACAGGAGTTGACAGATGGTACAAAGAACAAAGGTGATACAGACCTGATTTTTTAATAATTCAATGAGCCAGCTTTAAACCCCCAAAGCAGCCAAATTCACACAAATTATTCAGCGATAACACAAGCATCTAAACCTGGACGCTATTTTGGCTGGAGCACACAGAAACACACATGTGTGTTCCAAATCGATTCGTTCCCACAGGGCTCCGAAGGCAATCATAAGGTGGTGAATGGCAACCCCTGCACTTTGCAAACCTGTCCAATTCACTTTCGTCAATCACCTCTACACACTCTTTCTCCTTCTACGTGCATTTATGTCCAATCACAGGGGGCACACAGGTGACATAAGAATCGAAATGCATGGTCACAAGCAGGTTGCTGTGACTTAATAACTTTGTTCAAGTACAACAAAACAGTCTGCCCTTTTAACCTATTTTCTGTCTTTTTCCTCATCTCTTTCTCTCGGTTTCCCTCCTGGAGAGAGATAACCATCGGTATTAATCGCTTTTTACCTATCATACTTCAGTGATCTGATTGGCTCTATTGATTTTCATCATGCTGGTCATCTTGTTAACCTATCAGAAAACATTTATACAAACACAAAAATGTGAGCAAATGCACACACACATGCATACTCACATGCTGCTTGACTCAGAGAACAAATACATCAATAACGTTTAGAACTCATGAAGTAATGAGAAATTAATTTGCCACTTATATTAGCCTATATCCTAGTTTATTAGCCACAGCAAAGTCTCCAAAGCTGGTGGCTAAGTTCATATGTTAGAGCATATCAAATCAGCAATAAAATGTGATTGAGATCTGGGTCCTGGTGTCATGTGTTCCCCAGGTAAGCGATGCACACACACTCGGCCATCCACGTGATGTAAAAGAAAACATGATTCGCCACCTTCTTCCATTGCTCCGTGGTCCAGTTCTGATGCTCACGTGTCCACTGTTGGCGCTTTCGGCGCTGGACAGGGGTCAGCATGGGCACCCTGGCTGGTCTGCGGCTATGCCGCCCCATATGCAACAAACTGTGATGCACTGTGTATTCTGACACCTTTCTATCAGAACCAGCATTAACTTCTTGAGCAATGTGAGCTCCAGTAGCTCGTCTGTTTGATCGGACCACACGGGCCAGCCTTCGCTCCCCACGTGCATCAATGACTCTTGGCCGCCCATGACCCTGTCGCCGGTTCTCCACTGTTCCTTCCTTGGAGCACTTTTGATAGATACTGACCACTGCAGACCGGGAACACCCCACAAGAGCTGCAGTTTTGGAGATGCTCTGACCCAGTCGTCTAGCCATCACAATTTGGCCCTTGTCAAACTCACTCAAATCCTTACGCTTGCCCATTTTTCCTGCTTCTAACACATCAAATTTGAGGACAAAATATTCACTTGCTGCCTAATATATCCCACCCACTAACAGGTGCCGTGATGAAGAGATAATCAGTGTTATTCACTTCACCTGTCAGGCACCTGTTATGCCTGATCAGTTTATGTTGTTTAACTTATTGATCATATAATTTTTACAGTGAATGTATTTCATGTTTTTATGCTAATGTTTATAACAACTTCTCCTCAGATGCACAGGCTTTACTCAAATTAAAGCTAGGGTGTGCATTTTCATAGAGGCTAGCAATGGCGAGTTAGTTCATAAAATGCCACCCTCCCTTCAGAGCATCTACAAAACCAGACCTCCTCTAAAACGCATGAATGCACACAGCCAGAGCAGAGTCTGCAAAGCAGTACAAGAAACGGTGTTAAACTACCTCGTGTCTCAAAGCACATAACAGTACAACAATGAACAAACAACTTACAGAGCTACTTGCACCACCTGACTGCTGCAGATTCATTTCGTCGTTGATAGTGTTGCCTAAATCCCAGTCTGAGGACATCAACGGCTCTGAGTAAACATCATGGGTTGCTATCTCTTAATTACAGTAATTACAACATGGCATGAACGCAGCATAAGCTGGTTGTTTTGGTTCAGAAGGAACTGTAAAAGACGGCTGCTGTTTGTTTGCAGCGCATGGTGACTGTCTGCCTACAACTCAGCATAGCCTCATTGAAAGCGCTGATGACGTGTGATGTCTGTGCGAGCAGGTGCGTGGAGGTTTGGAAATACATAGGTTGACAGGCATGCAGGACATCCTGTCATTGCATTTGGATCGAAGGCATTATTTTCAACCTTCATTCTGACCCTCAGTCTGAAATTATCAGTTTTTAAGCCGTGGCTCATTTAAGACTTGTCAGTAAACGCTACTGCTATGATTGGCTAACGTCATTGCATATGAAACGGTATCAACATCCACTCACTACTGCACACAAGTAAGTGACACAAACAAGCTGTTTAAGCAAAGCAAACATTCTTTCACTCTTCCATTTGTCCTGTTGTCGACAGACTCAAGTGTGTGGAGTACGTCAGAAGCTGAACACACATCTGTATGGTGTTTCCAGTGTAGACAGCGTCTGTGATTATAATGGCTTCTATTTGCTTTTGATGTGTCTGGTGTCAGCCGTTAAGCAACTGAACGATAGTGGACGGGGCTAATTGTGCAATAATGTATAACTATTCACTGATGTCTTGCTCTGGAGGCATTCATATGCAAATGTATTTGTGTTACAAATCCCGTACTATCAAAATATTTTTGAAGCTTGATTAAATAAGTGCTCTGTTTATAATGAGAAGAATCTTTTAAGCTATGAAACTTGCAGGATGCTACAAAGACCACGTAGCCTATGTGTCACATTTTTGTACACCATGGCCCCTTTATTTGAGAAATTGGAATATCTCATAAAACATTTGTGGATAATGCACAGAACAAAATCGTCACTTCCTGGGACACTGGCACAAAATATCTGTAATAACAAATAAACAAATATGACAGCAGTGAAAAAAATAGTAAGAAAGCATCTGATCTGATCATATCGATATGGATATGTTTGCACCAGCTCTGCCATTGAGCACTCCAGTCAAGACACGTCACGTTTATTTATACCATTAAATTAAAGACATGTATTGAAGAAATGTATTAAAAACAGAAAGATGTTATCATTTCAGCCTTACTCAAAGGCCACAGACTACTGGGTTTGTTTTTTGTTTTTTACGCACTTCAATCCATTCCACACCCGACATTCTTTGTTTGCTTCTTATTTATTAAATCCAGTAAGTTGGTTGATGAAACTTTGATTAAGATTAAGATACAATTTATACAAAACAAAATTCACTTTAAAAGAAGGCTTTCTACAAAACAAAACTTAACAAAGTGGTCAAAATCATGTGGTCTGACCCACTCCATGTCTCCTGATATACTGCACATCTTCTGATCTTACTCATGCTGTTCATCATGATCAACATAGATGAAATAAAATGAAAATATATTATAGGCTATTATTTAAACATAAATTTGAAACTAAATTTAACCTTTAAAAATTAAATTTAATCTTTAACCCATTGGTCAACGAAAGCGCCAATGCGTTCGGATGGATTTTTTTCCTCATGACGGTGGAAACAACTTAAAATACTCTGTAATTTCTGGCCATATAGATAAGTGCAAGACATAATTAAATACTTATTAAGACATAATAAACTATAAAAAGTCTACTTTTATTTCTGTACACTCACAATAACTTCTCAAGTTATCTCAAGTTACTTCTCAAATGGCGCCGCCGTGTTCGGTCGCCGTTCAGGTCGCTCCGCGAAGACTGTGCTTTTATTTACTATTTTACTTTCTTTTACTCTCAATTTTTACAAACTTATCATCTGCATTGATCTACTACGACAGCAAAACTCTTTTGGACATTGGTTACCTCTACACTGGACTGTTTCAGGACACTTTCGCCGATCCTCTGTGGCCATCTGAGATTCTTCGCAACGGCGAGTTGAACAATGGACAGAGCCAGCGGCGTAGAACAAAGAAACACCGTGGGAAACGCGCTGGTATCCGTAACAGACTGAGGAAAAGGGCATTCAGACCTCCTCTCCCGAGCATTCTTCTAGCAAATGTTCAATCCTTGGATAATAAGATGGACGATCTTAGAGCCAGGATAAGTTTTCAACGGGACATGAGAGACTGTAATATCTATTGTTTGTCTGAAACATGGCTCACGCCCGCGGTCCCGGACACAGCTGTGGCGCGCCGGAGAACTTCTCTGTTTTTCGGATGGACAGAACAGCCGAGGCCGGTAAATCCAAAGGCGGTGGAGTGTGTTTCATGATCAACAAGAAATGGTGCGATCCCAGGAACATCACCATTCTCTCGCGGTCCTGCTCGCCTCATCTGGAACATTTAACAATCATCTGCCGCCCATTCTATCTGCCTAGGAGTTTTCTGCGGTTGTCGCGACCGCCGTTTACATCCGCGCAGGCAGACACAGCGCTGGCTTTATCTGGCCTTCATGATGTTGCCAGCGGCGTCATAAACCAACATCCCGACGCGCGGCATTCATTGTCGCGGGTGATTTTAACAAAGCAAACCTAAAGAAAGTCCTGCCAAACTTTCACCAGCACGCCTCCTGCCCCACACGAGGAGCAAACACACTGGATCACTGCTACTCCGTTTAAGAACGCCTATAAAGCGCGGTCACTTCCAGCGTTTGGCAAATCGGATCATGCCGCCATTTTCCTCACTCCCGAATACAAACAAAAGCTCCTCCAGGAACCCCCGGTGAGGCGGGAAGTTAAGCGTTGGTCACCCCACTCAGAGACCGCGCTACAGGCAGCTCTGGGCGATGTGGATTGGGACATGTTCCGAGCGAGTTCAGCTGACGTAAGCGAGTTCACAGGCGTGGCGCTTTGCTTCATCAACACGCTTACAGAGCAAGCCACGCAAACAATAACAATAACGTCCTTCTCAAATCAGAAACCGTGGGTGGACAATTCAATCAGCGCGGCAGTGAACGCACGCACTGCTGCTTACAACGCCAGTCTCCATTCAGGGAATATGAATGAATACAGATCGTCCTGCTATGCTCTCAGACGAGCAGTTAAAGCCGCAAAACTCCGTTATAAAGACCGAGTGGAGTCTCATTTCCAACTCAACGACTCATGGCGCATGTGGCAAGGTCTGAGGTCCATCTGCTCTTTTGGATCTAAATCCTCTGCAGAGGCAAGCGCTGATCCGTTGCTCGTGAGCGAGTTAAATTCTTTCTATGCTCGCTTTGACTGTAACGCTGGCAACGCGACTCCGCCAAGTGGCGCATCAGAGGAATTACTCAGAGCAGCAACAATCACGTGATCTCTGTCTCAGAGGATGAAGTTCGGAGAGCACTCAAGCGTGTGGGCGTCAGGAAAGCTGCCGGGCCAGATGGTATCTCAGGTCGTGTTCTGCGGTCCTGTGCTGATCAGCTCGCCGGGTTGTTTACATCTATCTTTAATGAGTCCCTCGCTACATCTGTGGTCCCCACCTCCTTCAAAAAAATCCACCATCATCCCTGTCCTAAGAACAGTAAACCCTCTTGCCTAAATGACTATCGTCCAGTGGCTCTCACGTCTATAGTCATGAAGGTCTTTGAGAACTCATTAAAAACACCATTTGCGCCTTCATTCCTGACACTTTGGACCCTCTTCAGTTTGCCTATCGTCTCAATAGATCGACTGAAGATGCCATCTCTCATGTCCTCCACTCCTCCCTCACTCACATCGACAGCAAAAGTGGGAACTACATTAAGACTGCTATTTATTGACTATAGCTCAGCCTTTAACACCATAGTTCCCACCAAGCTAACCTCCAAACTCCTGGATCTCGGCCTGAATCCTTCTCTCTGCCACTGGATTGAGGACTTCCTCACTGGCAGGCCTCAGGTGGTGAGAATAGGCCAGTCCACCTCCACCTCCATCACCCTGAGTGTGGGAGCTCCACAGGGGCTGTGTCCTGAGCCCCTGCTCTACTCTCTCTACGCATGACTGTTTGTCCACACACAGCTCCACCTCTATCATCAAATTTGCTGATGATACTGTTGTCCTGGGCCTCATTTCCAACAACAATGAGGCGGCATACTTGGGCGAGGTGGAGCATCTAACATCATGGTGCCAGGACAACTGTCTCTCTCTG
This sequence comes from Paracanthobrama guichenoti, assembly GCA_018749465.1. Taxonomy (NCBI): domain Eukaryota; kingdom Metazoa; phylum Chordata; class Actinopteri; order Cypriniformes; family Gobionidae; genus Paracanthobrama; species Paracanthobrama guichenoti. Next base: position 28,316,567 of record CM031949.1, read on the forward strand.
AATGTTGGCAAGACCAAAGAAATGATTGTGGACTTCAGGAAGAGACAGCAACGGACATACTCCCCCTCATGATCAGCGGGTCACCAGTAGAGAGAGTGAGCAGCTTCAAGTACCTGGGAGTAAACATCTCCGAGGACCTGACCTGGACTGCTCACATTCAGACACAGGTGAAAAAAGCCAGGCAAAGACTGTACCACCTGCGCCAGCTGAGGAAATTCAGGGTTTCACCAGCTATCCTGAAAACTTTCTATTTGGGCGATAGAAAGTGTTTTAACTCAGTGCATCACAGCGTGGTATGGGAACAACACCAGTCATGACCGCAAAGCCCTGCAAAGAGTAGTGCGCTTATCGGCGTATCTCAGGGTCAGCTCTCCGTCTCTGCAGGGCGTCTACACCAAGCGCTGCAAAGGTAGAGCTACCAAGATCATCAAGGACTCTAATCACCCTGCAAACCCTCATTTCACGCTGCTACCATCTGGTAGCGCTTCCGGAAACCTGATGGCCAAAACTGAGAGACTCAGGAGGAGCTTCTTCCCCAGGCCATCAGACTCCTGAACTCAGTCACTTAACATCACGTGACTTCACGTCAGGATAAACTTGTCGATACACTGACATTGCACTGCACTTTCTGTTCTCGTTGTTACAAATGTAACAACCTGTCATAAACCTGTTTGCACATTATACTCTTTATACATTTGTTAACCACATATTTATAAGTCTACAGTTTACTCACTGCAAAGTCTACTTCAATTATTTTATTCCACTTTATCCTTATTTGTTACCTTTTTTTTCTCTTGACTTGATTATTTATAATTCTACAGATATAGACATATATATATATATATATATATATATATATATATATATATATATATATATATATATATATATAGATAGATAGATAGTACTTTTTTATATCCTATTTCTATTATAATTTCTTCCTTGTGTTTTTAACTGTGAATTTGCACTGTCCATGGAGCGGACCTGTTTACATTTCACTGCGGTTTGTATATTCTGTATATAACTGTGTATGTGACAAATAAAACTCTTGAATCTTGAATCTTGAATCTTGGTGCTTTTCCAGATGTGTAAGCTGCCCACACACACTCATGCAACCCCATACCATCAGAGGCGCAGAGCTTCTGAACTGAGCACTGATAACAACTTGGGTTGTCCTTGTTCTCTTTAGTCTGGATGACATGGCGTCCCAGTTTTCCAAAAAGAACTTCTCAAATTTTGATTAGTCTGACCACAGAACAGTTTTCCACTTTGCCACAGTCCATTTTAAATGAGCCTTGGCCAGAGAAACGCCTGCGTGTCTGGATCATGTTTAGATATGGCTTCTTTTTGACCTATAGAGTTTTAGCCAGCAACAGCGAATGGCACGGTGGATTGTGTTCACCGACAATGTTTTCTGGAAGTATTACTGAGCCCATGTTGTGATTTCCATTACAGTAGCATTCCTGTATGTTATGCAGTGCCGTCTAAGGGCCCCGAAGATCCACGGGCATCCAGTATGGTTTACCACGGCCTTGACCCATACGTACAGAGATTGTTCCAGATTCTCTGAATCTTTGGATGATATTATGCACTGTAGATGATGATGATAACTTCAAACTCTTTGCAATTTTTCTCTGAGAAACTCCTTTCTGATATTGGTCCACTGTAGATGATGATGATAACTTCAAACTCTTTGCAATTTTCTCTGAGAAACTCCTTTCTGATATTGGTCCACTGTAGATGATGATGATGATAACTTCAAACTCTTTGCAATTTTTCTCTGAGAAACTCCTTTCTGATATTGCTCCACTATTTTTGGCAGTAGCATTGGGGGGTGGTGATCCTCTGCCCATCTTGACTTCTGAGAGACACTGCCACTCTGAGAGGCTCTTTTTATACCCAATCATGTTGCCAATTGACCTAATAAGTTGCAAATTGGTCCTCCAGCTGTTCCTCATATATGTACATTTAATTTTTCCGGCCTCTTATTGCTACCTGTCCCAACTTTTTGGAATGTGTAGCTCTCATGAAATCAAAATGAGCCAATATTTGGCATGACATTTCAAAATGTCTCACTTTCAACATTTGATATGTTAGTTTATGAGATTTGTAAATTATTGCATTTCTTTTTTTATTCACAATTTGTACAGTGTCCCAACATTTTTTGGAATCGGGTTTGTATAATTTTATATTATTATTATTATTATTATTACTATTACTATTACTATTATTATTATTATTATTATTATTATTATTATATTTTTAAACCCTCAAGTTTCAATTTCTAAGTTACACCAATGTTATACAAATTTAGCTCTTTCTGGTATATTACTTAGAGTGGCATTGGCATATGAAAATGCAATGATCGCTAATCTTAAAGTCAGATAACTGTGTAATCTGAAAAAGTGATCAGTTGATCTAATTTACAAAACATGTTGAAACCTGTTGCCTTAAAATTAAGTAAATAAACATCTTGCTTAATTGAAAAAATAAGTTATGTGGAATTTTCAGTTCATTTTTCAGTTACGCATGGAAGTATATTACTTAATAATTTTAAGGCAATGGTTTCTCACTTTAAGGTAAGTCAACTGATCACTTTTACAGTGTACCAGGAGCTGTCTGAATAGCTCTTTTGTGAGAGGTTTGTTTTTTGTTATGGACTGTCTCTCTGTGTATGACGGTAGCTGGGGCACAGTATTTCAGTCCACTACAAAAGATCAGAAGCATCTGTAAATGAATTATCACTGCAGTGAATCCAACTGGTAAAATAACATTATGCTTTTTCTTCCATATAGATGCTCACTGACCTTTGGTGTTTTAACAGCCTTGATATTTTATATATTTAGTATCAAACAAATAATATTTACTTTGTTTAAGATACACTCTGCAAGCTGACTTGAAATGTAGACTTGAACTTTAGGATCATCAGGATGTGACACATGAACAGCTCTCTTGTGAGAGGTCTGTTTTTGTTATGGACTGTCTCTCTGTGTATACAGGTGGGGCACAGTATTTCAGTCCACTACAAAAAAGATCAGAAGCATCTGTAAATTAGTGATCACTATATCCATTATGTGTTTTCTCTATTCCTTCATTATTTTTCACCTTATGGCTTCACAGATAATCTACAAGAAAATGTAATTAAATTTAAAAGAAAATAATAAATAAATAAATAAATAAGAGGGTTAAGGGGGTAAATCTCAATATGAGATGATATATGGAGATGTACCTTTTTGTGCAGCACTCTCAGTGTAATTTACTGTATGTCATCATGAATCATAAATATTTTTGCGAATATTATACGAGTGATTTTGATGCCTCTTTCCCTGATATGCCATCATTACATGTACATGTTCCCGCTGTACTTTCAGTTTCACTAAAACCTTCCACCTCCATTCACAATTACACTGTAATATTTTTACAATGTGGGGAGGGGCATTTAATAAACTCAACTTAAATGATTGTGTTTATCAATTGATAAGTAAAACCCAAAAAGCCCATGCGAGAAGAAACAAAATGAGACAGGCACACAGTGGCGTATAAATGAGTTGTTAGTATTAAAATCTAATCTTTTTTGTTATATATATATATATATATATATATATATATATATATATATATATATATATATATATATATATATATATACTATTTTGTGACATCAGAACTACAACTGAAACTGAAATGGCTAACTGTGACTGTTTATGTAATATATTTTTAAAACATCGGATATATTCTTCCTACAAATATGCAGGTGTTTCCTGGTGATACTGTCAGAATCTAACCTCTGAGCTCCTGAATGAACTGTTAGAATAACCTTATGCTTTTCTTCTCTATAGATGCTCACTGACATTTGATGTTTAACAATAGCCTTTTTTATTTTGTATATTTTTGCATTAAGCATATATTTAGTTTAAACCATGCTCTGCAAGCAAATGTGAATTTTAATGTGCACTGTCACGAGTGGCTGAATAACATGCATGAAGTGCATGAAGACGAATAAGCTCAATTAAAACTGTCTTTTAATCCAATAATCCACAGAATACATAGAAGAATCACAGGGGGAAACACAACACATCATAACCAATATGAGACTGGACAAAGAACTGAACAAAACAGAGACTATCCACAAGATGAGTTAACTGAACAACAGGTGAATGAAATAATCAAAGGAACAAACTGGCACACTCCAGGCAAACAGGAAAACAGAACCAAAACACAATGAAACTAAACCAAAACAGAGCATACACATGTTATAATACGCCCCCTCCGGAAAGGTGCAGAAGGAGCCAGAGTGGGGCCTCTGGGAGGCTCTGTCATCTCTCACTGCAGGCTTGAGGTTCTGTTGGTAAATGGAGATCTGGTACATACCAACCCACTCCACAAACACGGCAAAATCTTCCCGTGGACTGTCCGCTGGTGTGTCTTGGACTGCTCACTAAAGGGTGGTGTAATAAAAACACAGAGCGAAGCGGTTTGGCACGCCAGGTTGATTAAGTCCCAGGTATGGTCCTCCAGTGGACGATGTGAGATGTGCAGAGAAGTTGCAAAGCAGGCAGGTCCATGGGGAAAAATGAAATCAAAAAGGGGAGAAAGAAAATGCCACAAAAATAACTAATGTTTAAGGCCGGTCTTCTGTCACGAGAGGCTGTATAAGTAAGCACATGAAAACGAATAGTTCAATCAAATTCCTTCAATGGTCTAATTTGGTCTAATTTATTCATCCCAGCTCTTCCTCGTACCACCTCTTTTTCCACACCTCTACAATTACCACTCTCCACAAAAAATAAACTAAATTAAATTAAAAAAAAGGTTAAATCATTGCAACATTTTAGTAAAATGTCTTACGTTGCACACAGCTTTAGGAAATAACCTATTGACAAGGCATTGATATTGATATTTTGGTTACACATTATTTTGATGGTCCTTTTGAACATTCTGTTGACTATAAAGTAACATTGCACTTACATGTTTACTAACTCTCATTAGAGTGTTTGTAGAGTATTAGTAGACTGGTAGGGTTAGGGTTAGAATAAGTTGACATGTAGTTGCAAAGTTACTTATAGTCAGTAGAATGTCTTTGGAGGACCATCACAATAAGAGATTAGTTGACATGAAGTAGCAAAGTTACTTACAGTAAAGAATGACAGAAGAGTAAAGAGGCAGGGCTTAGACCAGCTGAAAATCTAGTGATCAATGACCAGTGCAGTGACCAATGAGCTCCTTCTTCTTAACTCCAGTTCACTCTGACAAGACATATTGTCTGAGCCCCAACGAATGTGATTTAGTCCAAACATTTGCCTCTGCAAATGCACATAATTTCAACATAATGAAAGATACAAACTGTTGCCTATGTTGATATTGTAAATGACTTAGGATTAACAATAAGTTCAATAAGTTATCAAATGAGTGTGTTAATTGAATGCAAGTCTTTTTCTCACTGAAGCTGACAAGCACCATTGGCGCATATGAACTTGTGCTTTCTTTGTCGGTCCCCAACATACACTGACAGGGCAAGTGCGCTCATGAAATGCCCCTGTTGTTTTATCAAGCCACAGAGTGATATGCTGCCAAGATGAGGCATTGCCTACAGTGGCTCATGGGTGCTCAACACATCAACAATGGAATTATGGCATAATCAAAGTTGATTTTTTTTTTTTTAATTGTTTGCTTATATTATGTTTAGGAAGTTGTTTTGCTTAGGCATTTTGTCATGTTTTGAGATTTTTGTGCTCTAAAACAAAACAAAAAAAGTCAATAAAATCTATGAGAAATATTAGTATATTTTTCTATTACAAGATTATATAAAATAATACTAGAAATAAGGGTTAGCATTACTTGTCCTTGTTTTCTTAATTATTTGTAAATATTAAAACAAATTAACTGAGGGCAGATGTAGGAAGAGTTTGGTTGAGGTTATTAATATTCTAATAAATCACTAATTTCAGGGTCATCATGATTTTGTTAGTATATAAAGCAACATATGTGCTGCAAATAATATTTCTGACCTAGACTTAGGATGCTGAGAACAATAACAGGCAGTATGGCCAGCCATTTTAGCTGAAATTGTTCCCAGCGCTTCTTGTCATAATTGCATTTTTACTAGTAAAAAAAAGAGCTCTACAATTCAGTTATTACTAAAAATTACAATTAGAGAGCTCTGCAAGTGTATTCTTACTAGCAAGAATTGAACTAGAGAGCTCTGGCATTGTCATGTTGGAAAATGCAAGGTCTTCCTGAAAGAGACGACGTCTGGCTGGGAGCATATGTTGTTCTAGAATGTCTTGGTTACACATGTAACCCTCTTCCCTGAAGGAAGGGAACGGAGACGTTACATCAGTACTGATGAAATGGGGGTTTCACCTAGAAGCCTATCGCCTTTGAGATCTACAAAATGAGCCAATGGCATGAAAATGCCATGGGTCTGCGGAATTGCATAATGCAACTCCGCCCCACCGCGTGGGAGTGCATTGCAACCTCGTATTGTTTACCTGCTGAGGAGCTGAGGCTGAGTGCCCCGGCCGTACCAGCGGTACAGCGGTTGTGGCATGGGGACATAACGTCTCCGTTCCCTTCCTTCAGGGAACGAGGGTTACATATGTAACCGAGACATTCCCTTTAAGTCAGTGCACTATGAGTTATGTCAGTACTGATGAAATGGGGTCCCAATTCAATCTCGCCACAGCGGCTGTCTTCCAGCATCCTGTGCTGACCTGAGCTCCTGCCGTGAACCCTGTCACAAACGAGGGGCTGGGCTCAGCTTACCAAGGCACACTGGGAAGCATTTCCCACATGGAGAAATGCAAAACAGGGAGAGAGGACTTAAGAACATACATATGGCCTCGTAGGAGCTAACATATGGAACACTCTGGAGTATCCAGCCGCAGGTGGAATATCTCAACCCGGGTGGCAGAGATTCAAGATTCAAGAGATTCAAGAGATTCAAGAGTTTTATTTGTCACATACACAGTTATATACAGAATATACAACCACGGCAGTGAAATGTAAACAGGTCCGCTCCATGGACAGTGCAAATTCACAGTTAAAAACACAAGGAGGAAATTATATAGAAATAGGATAAAAAAAAGTACTATATATATATATATATATATATATATATATATATATATATATATATATATATATATATATGTCTATATCTGTAGAATTATAAATAATCAAGTCAAGAGAAAAAAAAAAGTAAAAAATAAGGATAAACTGGAATAAAATAATTGAAGTAGACTGTGCAGTGAGTAAACTGTAGACTTATAAATATGTGGTTAACAAATGTATAAAAAGTATAATGTGCAAACAGGTTTATAACAGGTTGTTACACAGTAACAACGAGAACAGAAAAGTGCAGTGCAATGTCAGTGTATCAATGTTTATCCTGAAGTGAAGTCACGTGGCGTTAAGTTCAGCACGACTCTTTGCAGGGCTTTGCGGTCATGACTGGTGCTGTTCCCATACCACGCTGTGATGAGTTAATACACTTTCTATCGCCCCTAAATAGAAAGTTTTCAGGATAGCTGGTGAAACCCTGAATTTCCTCAGCTGGCGCAGGTGGTACAGTCTTTACCTGTGTCTGAATGTTAGCAGTCCAGGTCAGGTCCTCGGAGATGTTTACTCCCAGGTACTTGAAGCTGCTCACTCTCTCTACTGGTGACCCGCTGATCATGAGGGGGGAGTATGTCCGTTGCTGTCTCTTCCTGAAGTCCACAATCATTTCTTTGGTCTTGCCAACATTCAGAGAGAGACAGTTGTCCTGGCACCATGATGTTAGATGCTCCACCTCGTCCAAGTATGCCGTCTCTCATTGTTGTTGGAAATGAGGCCCAGGACAACAGTATCATCAGCAAATTTGATGATAGAGGTGGAGCTGTGTGTGGACAAACAGTCATGCGTGTAGAGAGAGTAGAGCAGGGGACTCAGGACATAGCCCTGTGGAGTTCCCACACTCAGGGTGATGGAGGAGGAGGTGGACTGGCCTATTCTCACCACCTGAGGCCTGCCAGTGAGGAAGTCCTCAATCCAGTGGCAGAGAGAAGTATTCAGGCCGAGATCCAGGAGTTTTGGAGGTTAGCTTGGTGGGAACTATGGTGTTAAAGGCTGAGCTATAGTCGATAAATAGCAGCCTTACGTAGTTCCCACTTTTTGCTGTCGATGTGAGTGAGGGAGGAGTGGAGGACATGAGAGATGGCATCTTCAGTCGATCTATTGGGACGATAGGCAAACTGAAGAGGGTCCAAAGTGCCAGGAATGAAGGCGCAAATGGTGTTTTTAATGAGTCTCTCAAAGACCTTCATGACTATAGACGTGAGAGCCACTGGACGATAGTCATTTAGGCAAGAGGGTTTACTGTTCTTAGGGACAGGGATGATGGTGGATTTTTTGAAGGAGGTGGGGACCACAGATGTAGCGAGGACTCATTAAAGATAGATGTAAACAACGGCGAGCTGATCAGCACAGGACCGCAGAACAAGACCTGAAATACCATCTGGCCCGGCAGCTTTCCTGGCGTCCACATGCTTGAGTGCTCTCCGAACTTCATCCTCTGAGACAGAGAGATCACGTGGTTGTTGCTGCTCTGAGTAATTTCCTCTAACGCACCACTTGGCGGAGTCGTGTTGCTGCGGTTACAGTCAAAGCAAGCGTGAAAGAGTTTAACTCATTCACGAGCAGCGGGTCAGCGTTCACCTCTGCAGAGGATTTAGATCCAGAGGAGCAGATGGACCTCAGACCTTGCCACATGCGCCACGAGTCGTTGAGTTGGAAATGAGACTCCACTCAGTCTTTATATCGGAGCTTTGTGGCTTTAACTGCACGCCGCAGAGCATAACAGGACGTTCTGTATTCAGTCATATTCCCTGAATGGAGACCGGCGTTGTAAGCAGCAGTGCGTCACGTTCACTGCCGCATGTGGATTGAATTGTCCACCCACGGTTTCTGATTTGAGTAGGGCGTTATTGTTATTGTTTGCGTGGCTTGCTCTGTAAGAGTGTTGATGAAGCAAGCGCCACATCTGTGAACTTCGCTGGCGTCGGCTGAACTTCGCTCGGAACATGTCCCAGTCAACGTCATCCAGAGCTGCCTGAAGCGCGGTCTCTGAGTGGGGCGACCAACGCTTAACTTCCGCCTCACGGGGTTCCTGGAGGAGCTTTTGTTTGTATTCGGGAGTGAGGAAAATGGCGGCATGATCCGATTTGCCCAAGCGCTGGAAGTGACCGCGCTTTATAGGCGTTCTTAAGCGGGTGTAGCAATGATCCAGTGTGTTTGCTCCTCGTGTGGGGCAGGAGGCGTGCTGATGAAAGTTTGGCAGGACTTTCTTTAGGTTTGCTTTGTTAAAATCGCCCGCGACAATGAATGCGCGTCGGGATGTTTGTTTATGATGCGCTGGCAACATCATGAAGGCCAGATAAAGCCAGTGCTGTGTCTGCCTGCGGTGGGATGTAAGCGGGCGGTCGCGACAACCGCAGAAAACTCCTCGGCAGATAGAATGGGCGGCAAATGATTGTTAAATGTTCCAGATGAGGCGAGCAGGACCGCGAGAGAATGGTGATGTTCCTGGGATCGCACCATTTCTTGTTGATCATGAAGCATACTCCACCGCCTTTGGATTTACCGGCCTCGGCTGTTCTGTCCATCCGAAAAACAGAGAAGTTCTCCGACGGCGTCACAGCTGTGTCCGGGACCGCGGGCGTGAGCCATGTTTCGGACAAACAATAGATATTACAGTCTCTCATGTCCCGTTGAAAACTTATCCTGGCTCTAAGATCGTCCATCTTATTATCCAAGGATTGAACATTTGTTAGAAGAATGCTCGGGAGAGGAGGTCTGAATGCCCTTTTCCTCAGTCTGTTACGGATACCAGCGCGTTTCCCACGGTGTTTCTTGATTCTTCGCCGTTGACTCGTCTGTCCATTGTTCAACTCGGCGTTGCGAAGAATCTCAGATGGCCACAGGGGATCAGTGAAAGTGTCCTGAAGCAGTCCAGTGTAGAGGTAACCAATGTCCAAAAGAGTTTTGCTGTCATAGTAGATCAATGCAGATGATAAGTTTGTAAAAACTGAGAGTAAAAGAAAGTAAAATAGTAAATAAAAGCACAGTCTTCGCGGAGCTTTCCTGAACAGCGACCAAACACAGCGGCGCCATTTTGTGCCAAGGTGTCTTGCCAAGTGGGAAGACACATGCTCGAAGAGACTTACCGTGGAATACACATGTGGGGGTGGAGTGGAGTGGAATGGCGCAGCAAGCGATGACACCTGAGCCTGTCCAGTTACTGGCCCCTTGGGGCGAGTATACGAGAGGAACTGGCTACAATCAGAGATTATGGAATCTAGCGAATGTGTTGGGTGTCGCCCAGCCTGCAGCTCTAAGTCTGTTAGTGAGGTGCCATGTGCTAAGCCCAAGAGGAGACAACACTCAGTGGAGTGTGCCGAGACCCCTAGGGGGCATGGCATGCCCTGAACCATAACCTCAATGGCGTGACAACCACTGCTTGGAAGAGCCTTCCTTTTTCTGCTGCTCTCCGTGAACAGACAAGAACTGGTCAGAGGTCCTGAACACTGCGATTGGTCTACGTAAGTGCAAGGGCATGTACTGGACAGCGCAGTGCCAAGGCTGGGTCTGCCTCCTCCAAGGCAGCGCTTGCAGGTTCAGCACCTGAAGAGGTGGGAACCTTGGGCACACATCCAAGCCGGGGTCTCAGGTTATCACGTGAGAGTAAGCCAGCTTGAATTCCAGACACGCTTCATCACCGAAAAAGCCTGCAGGTCTCATACCCCCTTGATAGGAGCTAGGCAATCAAGAGCGTCACTTTTCATTGAAAGGACTGTGAATGGATCACCATTTGTGCTGTCACCAACTGTGCTGTCCTACCATTTTAGAGTCCACCAGGTTGTGGTGAGTCAATATAGTAGCCACCTAAACCTTCAGGGTAGAGGAGACAGCCATCGCTCCACCCTACTTGGAGGAAGGCCTGAACAGGCATTTCCTGGGGACTTCCGTGGAAGAGCGCCAGGTGATGAAGAGGTTTCACTTCAGCACATAGGCCTGTCATAGATAAGACCTTGGCAGAAGTGAAGGTAGCCACCACGTGGTGGTAGGGTACAAAGCCTGCCGCATCCCGTCAGGGCCCACATAAGTCGGATACCACAGACAGGGACGTGGGTGCCAAGGGTGCCCCATCTCTGAGTAAGGAGGTCCTACCTCAGAGGGATTGACCAGGGAGGAGCTGTCGCAAGGTGTAAGAGTTCATAGAACCATGTCCGGCCGAGCCAATACGGGGCGACCAAAGGAGCTGCTCCTTGCCCTCCGTGATCAACACAAAACCTGTGCAAGACGGCTCACCTGGGGAAAACGCATGCTTGCATGGGCCCCGTGGCCTGCTGAGCCTAGTAGGCAATGGGAAGAGCTAGAGGGAGGTGACAGGATTACCTGTACGTCGCTGAGCTGTTCCCAAATCAGCTGGCCATCTGGGGATGGAGTCTCCATTCCCCCGGTTAAATGGGTGAACCCTGTGAAAGCTGCACGAGTCAGTTTTGATGTGGGGTGGACCAGTACATGTCTGACCTACAGCAGGGCTTGGAAGCAGTGCAGGGCAAAACATACGGCCAGCAACTCGAGGCAATTAACACGCTGTAGAAAAATGAGGTTCACTGCAGGGGTGAAGGTATGGCCGACAAGCCCAAGCCACTGGGACCTGTAAGCGTGCCTTGTTGCCATGCCCATCTCAGGACTCAATTGCGTCAGTGCTGAAGCGGTCTCATATGGAAGTAACTTGAATAGCGTTACCATGGCTACAGATGCCATATGCTCTAGGAGCCTCTGAAACTTCAGTGGAACGCATTCTTGCCTGAAGGTGAAAGCATTGACTACATGCGCTTCGCACTGCGCTTGCACTGTGCTTGCATGGCGACCAAGTCAAGAAAAGAGATCCTCTTCAGGGAAGAGTTTACTCTTTCCTCAAATGACCTGAAGGCCCAAACGGGTGAGGTGCCAGAGCATGAGGTCCCTGTGTTCGCAAAACCCAGGCTCGAGAGTGAGCTAGTTAACCAGTCGTCAAGAAAACTCAGGATCACGAAACCTGTGTGCCTAAGTGGGACAAGGGCTGCCTCGACAGCCTCAGTGAAGCCGCGAGGTGACAGGGCTACCGAATGGGAGAATTGTGTACTGATATACCACCCCCGAAGGCAGACCGAAGAGCCAGTCTGGGTTGGGGAAGAATGGAGACGTAAGAGTACGCTTCCTTCAGGTCAGTGCTGCAGACCAATCCAGTGGACAAACGCATCCGGAAACACGTTACGCTGTGCACATCTTGAAAATGGAAGCTAAGAAGGGTTCAGCTCAGGATACACAGGTCCAGGAATGGTCGTGACCCATCGCTTCTAGTTACCATGAAGTGAGGGGCTGTAGCCGGACTCCATCTCGGCTGGAGGGACGATCTCGACCGTACCCTTGCCAGTAGGGTGCAACCTCCACACGCATGACAGGGGTGTTGCCACCTGCCCACGATGTAGCGGACTCCCCGTTGAACCGGGGAGGAGATTGTGCGAACTAAAATCGCATAGCCGAACCTGTGGGCTAACCAGCTGAACAGTTTGGAAGCTCTATTTAGGCTCCCCCAAACTGAAGCAGCGGTTGTGCAAGCCACCGGAGTACCCACGATGGGGCAGCGAAGCGGAATGACAGGCCCAGACATGGAGCGTGGGAGCGTCCCGAGGTGTGGGCGGGGGTCAAATTCCACGCCTGACAGAGGAGACCAGGAATGACTAGTGTTCCACAGGGTCTCATCTGCCAGGTGACTGGCGACAGAGAAGGCTGAGAGCACTGAGGCTTTGCGTCGCACACTGTCAACCGCGCCTTCTGGGGCTCAGAGGTAGGGAGGTCAGTTCTAATATTAGACACCACCGGCCGTCACGCCAGCAGAAAATAAATAATTCTCCCCCGGCCCTCCACTGGGGGAAGGAGTGGTCCTGGTACCATCCCCTGAAGAACTGACGCCTAACTCCAAGCTGTCCATCTCAGGAGTGCTGCTTAGCCTGGCATCTGGCAGGCTTAGGGGCAGAGACGGGGTGCACCACCTAGCTGCAACCTCCTCCACGCTGCGGCTGAGTGGGAGGACGGGAGCTGCAGGGGGGCGCCCTTGGCGGCGGCAGGCTGAGGCGGCTGAGCAGGCAGTGGTGTGAATGCAGCAGTGGGTTGACTGGTCAGCTCACCTGCGCCTCAGTCTGCTTCAGGGCGGCCAAGAACTGCTGGGCAAAGTCCTTGACCGCGCCACCGAAGAGGCTGGTTTGGGAGATCAGGAGTCAAGAAAACAGGTTCATTCAAAGTCACTCATGCCAAACCCAGCCATAGATGGCACTCCTAGACCACCAAAGTGCACATCACCTGACCTAAAGGGCTGCGCAGTGACCTCCGTCGCTCGGAGAGCAAAGTCTGTGGCAGTGTGCACTTCCTGCATAACCCATGGGTCAGCACCGCCCTTGTGCATGGTTTTAAAACCTTGGCCTAGTATACTGCAGGATGGCCATGGCCATGGCATCCTTTTTTTTTTTAAACTAAGCACTCCCAAAGAAGGCAACACAACTGAACCTTCATCTCCAGAGGACACCAGCCTGCCTTGTGATGCAGCGATCGACATCATGCCATCCACTGAAGCCCCCAAATGAAATGCTGGGTCCCTGATGTAAGGAACCAGCCATCTCAATCAGAAGTCCACCAGCTTGCGATGTGAGGGGTGTGGCCTGAGGAATATTTGTCGGGTTGGCCCACACCATAACCCTCAGATCACCCTCCATCAGCCAAAGTAGGTCCTCACAAAAGAAGAACTAATTGGGGGGTAAGACAGAGGGGACTCTACCCCTTCTGAGGTCATTGAGTCTTGATCTCAACATCGCGATGGTCATGTTCCTTTAAAACACGACTCATCTGCGAGAGCGCTGCGATCAGCGAGTATATAACTCAACACGCGAGACAGCGCTCGCAGCTGTCAGACAGAAGAATGACGCGATCCCACCCAGAAACACACGAGCGAGACATCTTGAAAAGATGTGCCTGTGTAGCTGTTTTAGAAGAGAAAAACTCTGCAGCAGCGCCAAAGCGCCCAGGGAGAACACACACACACTCTCTGTGACAGATCACTGCACAGATCAGCAGCAGGAATACGGAGTTCGCTGTAACACAGACACCGCTGAAGACTCGCTCGATATACCTTTCAGTATTGATGGTGCCTTTCCAGATGTGTAAGCTGCCCACATGCACTCATGCAACCCCATACCATCAGAGATGCAGGCTTCTGAACTGGCGCTGATAACAGCAGGTTGTCCTTGTTCTCTTTAGTCCGGATGACATGGAGTCCCAGTTTTCGAAAAGAACTTCAAATTTTGATTTGTCTGACCACAGAACAGTTTTCCACTTTGCCACAGTCCATTTAAATGAGGCCTTGGCCCAGAGAAAATGCCTGCGTCTGGATCATTTTAGATATGGCTTTCTTTTTTGACCTATAGAGTTTTAGCCAGCAACGGCGAATGGCACGGTGGATTGTGTTCACTGACAATGTTTTCTGGAAGTATTCCTGAGCCCATGTTGTGATTTCCATTACAGTAGCATTCCTGTATGTGATGCAGTGCCGTCCTAGGGCCCGAAGATCACGGGCATCAGTATGGTTTTCCGGCCTTGACCATTACGCGCAGAGATTGTTCCAGATTCTCTGACTCTTTGGATGATATTATGCACTGTAGATGATGATAACTTCAAACTCTTTGCAGTTTTTTCTCTGAGAGCTCCTTTCTGATATTGCTCCACTATTTTTGGCACGCAGCATTGGGGGGAATTGGTGATCCTCTGCCCATCTTGACTTCTGAGAGACACTGCCACTCTGAGAGGCTCTTTTTATACCTAATCATGTTGCCAATTGACCTAATAAGTTGAAAATTGGTCCTCCAGCTGTTCATATATGTACATTTAACTTTTCCGGCCTCTTATTGCTACCTGTCCCAACTTTTTTGGAATGTGTAGCTCTCATGAAATCCAAAATGAGCCAATGTTTGGCATGACATTTCAAAATGTCTCACTTTCAACATTTAATATGTCATCTATATTGTATTGTGAATAAAATATAAGTTTATGAGATTTGTAAATTATTGCATTGCTTTTTATTCATAATTTGTATATTGTTTTTGGAATCAGGTTTTGTATGTAACAACTGAATTAGAAAGCTCTACAATTGAAGCAGTGTTTTGTAATTGCCATCACTACTGTTAGTAGTATTATAACAAAGTGGAAGCAATTGGGAACAACACAACTCAGCCACAAAATGGTAGGCCACATAAAATCACAGAGCGGGTTCAGCGCATGCTGAGTGCACAGTGCACAGAAATCACTAAACTTTCTGCAGAGTCAATAGCTACAGACCTACAAACTTTGTGTGGCCTTCAGATTAGCTCAAGAACAGTGCATACAGGCCGTGGAATGGGTTTCCATGACCGAGTAGCTGCATCCAAGCCTTACATCACCAGAGCAATGCAAAGCATCAGATGCAGTGGTGCGCCGCCACTGGACTCTAGAGCAGTGGAGGCGTGTTCTCTGGAGTGACGAATCACGCTTCTCTGTCTAGCAATCCAGTGGACAGAGTCTGGGTTTGGCTGTTGCCTTTGTGGGAACAGTTTGGAGATGGCACCTTCCTGTTCCAACATGACTGCACACCAGTGCACAAATCAAGGTCCACAGAGTCATGGTTGAGCTTGACTGGCCTGCACAGAATCCTAACCTCAACCCGATAGAACACCTTTGGGATGAATTAGAGCGGAGACAGCGAGCCAGGCCAGCACCGTCCAACATCAGTGCCTGACCTCACAAATGCACTTCTCGAAGAATGGTCAAAAATTCCCATAAACACTTGTGGAAAGCCTTCCAGAAAGGTTGAAACTGTTATAGCTGCAAAAAGGTGGGCCAACTCCATATTAAACCCTACGGATTAAGAATTGGATGTCATTAAAGTTCATGTACATGCAAAGACAGGCGTCCCAAAACTTTTGACAATACAGTGTATGCTACACTGTAACTATTAATAATGATTACTATAGGCGCCAAATTTTTTTGTAGTAACAATTGAATCAGAGACCTCTCTGATTGCAATGGTTGCTTGTAAAAAATTAAATTATAGAAACTCTCTAACTGGAATTCTTGCTAATGAGAATTCAGTTGTAGAACTCTAAAAAATTAATGGGAAGTCAATCGAGAGACGTGACTAGTAAAAATTAATTTGTAGAGCTCTATAATCATAATTGTTACTAGTAAATTTAATTAGAGAGCTCTCTAATCAATTGTTTCTAATAAGAATTTAATTGTGAAGCTCTCTAACTGAACTATTACTAGTAAAAATGCAATTACAATGTGTAACACTGGGAACAATTTAAGCTAAGCGGCTTGCATATAGGCAATAGAAGTTTTTACTGCATCCATTTATTCTGACTAAAGGTAGAATAACAAATGTTAGGTTTCAGTTCTTTTGATCACATGTGATACTCTACTTACAGTAGAGAGAATTACATTAAGTGACCATATATTTCCCCATAATCCTTTGCTGTTTACAATAACATACTGTATGCACATTTTACAGTATCTTACTGCATATTACAGTAAAAATACTGTTGAAATTACAAAAATCCGTTACAGTGCATGAACAGCTGATTTCCTGTGGGTTTTGGTCAGTAACTCAAAACACCAATCACTGTGTCTACTACTTTGACTACTGGGAGAAAGGAACCAAAGTCACGGTTTCTTCAGGTAAGATATAGCTATTGCTGATATTTTCTGTTATTTACCCTTGTCACAAAATAACATGCAGGCGTATTTACCATTTTTACCTTAGTTAACAGTGATCGTCGTGGTAACGTAAAACAATACCGCGTAAAACTCTCCGATTAAGAAGCGTGCGAACTAACGTATCAAACCCGAGTCCTTTTGAGATCGTCGGCCTAGACAAAAAAAATAGCCTCAAAGGTATTATTGTGGTTATGGTATGGCTCTTATCATGAACCTTCCCGCTGTGGCCAGTGCCTTTGACTACTGGGAAAGGGAACAACGGTGACTGTAACATCAGGTAAGAAGTTAGATTTTGATTTCAAACAGCAAAAAATGAATCGTTATGTATATAAAACATATTTATATATTTATTATATTAAATTGACAACAATTTTAGTAATAGAAAATATCATGGATAATGTGGCAATAAATTACGAGATAAATCAGGTTGTAACTGGTTCGCTAATATTAGTGGAAAAGATCGTTTGTGTTTTTGCCGCACTGAAGAAATTAAAAAGTGTCACTGTGACGCTGCCTTTGACTACTGGGAAAGGCACGACGGTCACCGTGACATCTGGTAGAAGTTACATTTCAGCTAATCTTCCTAACGTTGGCACGTTTTAAATAGGCTATAGTTGGCTAAAAGGTACATTTCCGTTTTGCAAGAATACATTAGATTGAGTTAAAATGATAAATAGTTGAATCTGTGGGTTATAGAATAATAATTTGAAAGCTAGGCTACTTAGAGTTAGGCTACACATAGTTGCTAATTTTGTACAGTATCCCCGGGTAAAGTGTCACTGTGACCATGCCTTTGAGTACTGGGGAAAGGCACGACGGTCACAGTGACATCTGATAAGTTACATTTCAGCTAATCTTCCTAACGTTGGCACGTTTTTAAATAGGCTATAGTTGGCTAAAGGTACAAGAACAAACATTAGATTACATTAAAACGATAAATAGTCGAATCTGTGATTTGTAGAATAATAATTGAAAGCTATTGTTACATATTTGCTATTTTGTACAATATCCCCAGGTAAAATATCAATGTGACGATGCTTTTGACTACTGGGGAAAGGAACCAAGGTCACTGTCTCGTCAGGTAAGAAAAATACCACATACCAAATCAAAATCTGATTTTTAGTTCGATAAATGTGTTCGCAGTTATTTTGGCAAGAGAGAGAGAGAGAGAGAAAAAAAGTTTTACATTAAAAAGCAACATTTTAAAGGCGATTCTCTTGTTCTGCGATCAGAACAATTTAAATCAGGACATTGGTGTACGCTAAATTGCTAGAAACGCATTAATTATGAATGTGCTAATTCAGTTTTAAATCATTGTATTTGTGTATTTAAATAAAGCAAAAGAATAGGCTACAGCTCGTTTAACAGCTCGAGCATTGTATTTTATACCGCACTGTAACATTAAACGTATATTGTGTGACTGGGCTTTCGACTACTGGGAAGCGGCACCAAAGTCACCGTAACAAACAGTAAGATTTTATGATTAATTGCAAGAACATTTGTATCGTAAAATAAAATAAAAATCACGTATTTTATTATATTTTTTATTATATCTTTAACAGAGTTTAGAGTTTTCTATTGCAAACTGTCTTAATGTAACTGTTGTCAAATATATACAATTTCGATTTTAAAAGACTATGCTATATAATTGTATAATATATTTCAGCTGCTAAAAACGAACAAAAATCAATAACAGTATTCTTAAACGACTCCTTTTATTTGTTCATTCTTCTTCGCATGTGTTGCTTTAATCTGCTCAAATATTAGAAGCTGAAAACAGCCAGAGTATAAATATAAGACTAAATAGCCTAACTAAACTACACAACGTCTCTGGTGCGTTTAAACTTTCTACAGATACAGACATTAATATAACTTATATTTTAAATGGTTGATTGGATCCCGATATTTTAAATACAAATAATATATCAAATAACGATAATAGTAATAATAATAATAACCTGGCGTAGCTTACTGATTTAGAAATGTTTCTGTAATGTCCTAAAGATTTAAAATAATGTCTTTGGCACAATGAAAATAAAAAAAAAACGGAACTTTTAGAAGTGTGAGAAGTGTGTGTTTGCATTGTCTAGGCTGTTTATTTTTAATGATACAGTTTTCGTTTTATAATTTTTATATGATTTCATAGTTCTAAAGTGAAGCCTGCTTTACAGTGCTTTTATTTTAAATTCTCGAAAGGTTTGAATGTTCACGCAGTTCATTTATTTTATTTATTTATTTATTTTTATGTAGGCTGCACTTTTCATAAGTTGCGAGAACTGTTTAATTTGAAACAAAATGAAAAGTCATTATGCAGTCATTATCCAGTAATAAATTAAAATTAGTTTTAGATAATAGGCTACTTTATTACAGAATCTAAGAAATCGAGATTACGCCAGTTAGGGAAATTCGGTTTATTATACGCAACCGATTTCTTAAGACTGTCTTACTTTTTATTTATTTTTTTATTTTTATTCTAATTAAACCAGTCTATGTTTTAAAGTACCTTACTTAAAATAATAATAATAAATTTTTTATATATATATATATATATATATATATATATATATATATATATATATATATATATATATATATATAATATATATATATATAAAGTTATTACCAGTCCTAAAGGCAAAAAAAAAAAAAAAAAAAAAACCTTTGCAAGACCTCTTCTAAACGGTTCATGCATCTGGCCACAGGACTTTGGTGCAAAGCAAAGATAGGCTACTCAGCGGTGTATTTCTTTTCACGTAAAATAATTGAATCTCAATCAATCGTTTTATTTATTTATTTACTCACTCACGCATTCGTTCATTTGACATAGCAGTTTATTCGTGTTGCATGTGCTACTTCATGAGTTGTGGTTAATATATTGTCTGAGAAAGATGTAATGTCTCTGCAGCTCAGACTCTCCACCCAAGTCAATCTTCGCCCTGTCTCAGTGTTCTGCTGATCCTGATGGCTTCCTCACCGTCGGCTGCTTGTCAAGAGAGGATTCTCACCCCTGAGGACTCGCTTACATTCAGTTGGAAGGATGGCAATGATAAAAGCTGACGATTTCGTGCAGTATCAACGCTTTCGGGAGAGAGAGGACTACATCAAAATCAGCCATCTGCGTGTGCGAAAAAAAGCGACAGGATTCTAAAAACCGTACATTTGTGAAACTTCAAATTCGAAGGGCCGTTTAGATGCTAAGGTAAGCTCCACCCGGTAAGTCACATCTGTAAAATGTCTAACATACTTCATGTGTCTCTCTGTTGTATATTGCTGTATGGTCAATGTTTTGTATTGCTGTTGGGATGATGTTTCTTTGTAGAGCTCATGTTTGAATAGAACACACTCTTCTAGTTTTGTCAGATTGAATGATGTAATGCCATGAACCTCTGTGTTATATTTCTGTGCATGTCAAGCTTGATTGACCTTTACCTGATGACAGTGAATGTTTCGCTGCTGAGGAGAACAGCAAGGCTATACCTCACTAAAGCGTTAGAACAGAAAAGCACAATAATAGGCACCAGAAATGCTTTTTCTCTGTTCTCATGCCAGAATACAATGACATGTGAGTTTTCTTGTTGAACAAAATAAAAAAAGGGAAAAATATAGGCTACAACTTAACATTGACATTCAAAACTCAACTGAGAGCATCCTATAGTGCTTAGCTTTTAAAAAGCATGTTGTTACTATTTTCTTGTCACTTTTCATGTCCTCTCTGCTTTCTCTCCTGTATGTTGCCAGCCCCCATGGGAGAACTGCCTGCAGCTGTCTACTTAACAGCACCTACACAAGCGGAATTAGAGAATGGAACCATAACCTTCATGTGTTTAGCCAGAAGTTTTTCGCCTATAAAGCGTGCTCGTTTAAGTGGTTTCAGGAGGGTCAGGATGGTCAGGATGTTCAGGAGGTGAAAAGTGTAATAGGCACCTATGACACAGAGTGAGAAGACTGGCTCCGTAACCTTGTATAGCGCCACAAGCATTTTGCAAATCACGGCTTTGGAAACATGGCAGAAACCAGACACCAAAATTAAGTGCGAGGATTCGTGACGGGAAAAATGGGAAAAGCAATCCAAAAAAGAGGCCAAATATACAGGTATGTTTCCTCTTGAGGACTGTGAATGTTTTGAAAAAAGCTTTATTTATTTTATATTTACCTCTCCTAAATCTATTGCATGTCTGCCTTTTGTACACAGCCCTCAAGCAAGACTGCAGCAATGTTGCTGGTGAAATAGTCCTCCCCTCTCTTGAAGCCATGCTGAGAAAGCAGAACTGGAGTGCTGAAGAAGTGCAAAGCTTCTGGAGCAGCTGGATTCATGAAAATAAATAGCGACAAATAATTTTGTTGTCAATAATAAATCCAATATCATATACAAAGAAAATGCCAGAACTTAGCGTCCTTATGATTTATGAAGGGCCGAGCAACGGCTTTGAAGTATTCCTTGTGCACTAAATTGTTTCTGCCAATATTCCACAGCCCAAAATGTGTACACGTTCAGAAGGAAAATGGTGTGGGATTTTCTTTTGTGTAGACATCTCACACAGTTCTTCGCTACAAGGAGAGTCTTTTGATTTATACAATTGAAATTACAATTGAAATTAATATAAAAGTTTGTAAAAAAAAGAAGAAACAAAAAAGATCATCATTCTGGTCTTTAATTGTGATCTTGCATTACTAGGTGATGGACACCACGAGACCTGCTCTATTTCCTGTTAGCCCCTCCAGAGCACAAAGACGATGAAATATTGAGCCCTGACATGTTATGTGAAGGATTTCTACCCCAAGGAGGTGTTTGTGTCTTTGGCTTGCTGATGATGAACCTGCAAATCTTATATACAAGCCCAAACTAGCCAGCCAATGCAGAATGATAAATACTTCTCCGTCTACAGTCAGATCAAAGTCAGTTATTCTGATTGGAAGAGAGTGGTACAGTGTACAGTTGTGTGCGTAATACCATGAAAGCATTGATAAAAAAATGCGCATGTACTGGACAAGATCTATTTCCGATAATAATGATAAGTCAAGTCATAATTAATCTAAAGTATGACTACCCCACTGCATGCTGCAAGGGAATAGACCGTCAATGTAATGTGACGTCTTCCTGTTATGCCTGTTAAGTGTTTATCTTGTATTTTCTTTGTTTTTGAGTTTCATGTCCATAATTGTATGGCTTGTGTTTTGTCTTTAATGTTTGTGGCTTCTTGCTTTTTGAGATATTTTCATGCACATCACATTTAGGAAAAGACTAATAAAAAAAAAAAACTAACTAAGCATATTTCCCTGTGCACTTAATTTATGTTATCTTGCAGTTTTATGTCTCTGTCCCAGTGTATGTGAGCATTAAAGGTCACCACTTGATCATAACATAACATCACTCCACATAAATGAGAAAATAAATAATATTAAACTTGAAATAATAATAATACATTGAGCACTTTTAGAAATGTAAATTAATATACATAAAAATAAATTCAAAAAAAAGTTTATTCAGAAGACAAAGTGCCATTAGCAGTACATAAAATGCTAAATAACAGGAGTAAATGCTTATCATTGTGTGTGTGTGTGTGTGTGTGTGTGTTGTATGTCATTTTGAATGGTTTGACATTATGATCCTTTTACTTCCAGTTCAGGTCATAGAGAGATTGATAATAATAATGAAATGAAATAATTCTTGCTAGTTCATCTACAGCATTTTAAGACACATTCAGAAACGTTTTGCTTATTTATTTGAGACGGTCAGGGTCACTTTTGCTTTTGTACTACGTAGATGTTTTAA